>CM075511.1:31312843-31707843 GCA_037950675.1 Hypophthalmichthys molitrix | reverse complement strand
CACACACACACACACACATTCCCATACACAACCTCTATATTGGCTATCTGTCATGCAAACCCGGTTCTGACTCTTAGAGAGTCATACAAACAAATTAGGAATAATCAGAAACAAGGTAAAAACACTTTTATATAAGTCACATTCATAGATTTCTTGCAGTAAATGCATCACAGTTGCACTCATGAAAGGATTTGCAATGCATAAAGAAAACATAAACATCAACAAACTACAGCAAAACAGGCTACAGAAGAAAGATTCAAAACAGTCTCGGTTGATCTGATTGATAAATTTTAAAAACAAACACCTGAAATAGCGGAGATCTCGCGCGGCACAACAGCACGATCCCGATGCTTGATCGACTCTTTGACTGACTCGGGAATCACGACTCTTAAATGAATCCTGGCAGACATGCTCAGAAAAGACTCGCGAGACGGTGTTCACACTTCACACAGCGGATTAAAACGCCGTATTCATATTTAATACAGTTAACAACATATTTAATAACATTAACACTGGTGTCTAAAAGCACAAAGCAAATTTCTTAATGATCAAGTCAATTTATTGATTCGTTCATTTGAATCGAATAGATGCGAGTCAGCGCGCAGAGTCGCTTTCCTCACGGTCACTCCCGCTGGGTGAAAGTGATTCCACATCCTGCAGTTTAACTCTTTCCTGCCCATTCACGGACAGAATCCGTTCAATAGACATTTACAGTTCGGGTTTGACGACAAAGAAAAGGATTTAAAACGTTTAAGGACTGGAATTACTAACAGTGACTGAGATGGAGAATCTGACACGACCTGCAAAACAATCTAAAATGCTTCACTTCATTCTGCTCCATCAGGAGTATTTAAAGTGTTAAACGATTCCTAAAGCATCGGTCTCTAAACAAAGAGCTCAGAATACATGATACTGTAAATGTATAAATGACTGTGAACAGACAATATCTATCTATTCATCTATCCCTCTATCATCTATCTATATCCCTCTATCTATTTATATCCCTCTATCTACCATCTATTCATCTATCTGAATATATATTCATCTATGCCTCTATCTATATCCCTCTATCTATTCATATCCCTATATCTATCTATACATACATCTATCTATCTGAATATCTATTCATCTATCCCTCTATCATCTATCTATATCCCTCTATCTATCTACCATCTATCTATTCATCTATCTGAATATATATTTATCTATCTATATCCCTCTATCTACCATCTATCTAAATCCCTCTATCTGAATATCTATTCATCTATCCATCTATATCCCTCTATCTATCTATTCACATCCCTCTATCATCTATCTATTCATCTATCTGAATATATATTCATCTATCCCTCTATCTATCATCCATCTATTCATGTATCCCTCTATCATCTATCTATATCCCTCTATCTACCATCTATCTATTCATCTATCTGAACATCTATTCATCTATCGGAATATATATTCATCTATCTATATCCCTGTCTGAATATCTATTCATCTATCTGTCTATATCCCTCTATCTATCTATTCACATCCCTCTATCATCTATCTATTCATCTATCTGAATATATATTCATCTATCCCTCTATCATCTATCTATATCCCTCTATCTATCTATATCCCTCTATCTACCATCTATTCATTTATCTGAATATATATTCATCTATGCCTCTATCTATATCCCTCTATCTATTCATATCCCTATATCTATCTATATACATCTATCTGAATATCTATTCATCTATCCCTCTATCATCTATCTATATCCCTCTATCTATTCATCTATCTGAATATATATTTATCTATCTATATCCCTCTATCTACCATCTATCTAAATCCCTCTATCTGAATATCTATTCATCTATCCCTCTATCTATCTATTCACATCCCTCTATCATATATCTATTCATCTATCTGAATATATATTCATCTATCCCTCTATCTATCATCCATCTATTCATGTATCCCTCTATCATCTATCTATATCCCTCTATCTACCATCTATCTATTCATCTATCTGAACATCTATTCATCTATCTGAATATATATTCATCTATCCCTCTATCTATTCATCTATCTGAATATATATTCATCTATCTATATCCCTCTGTCTGAATATCTATTCATCTATCGGTCTATATCCCTCTATCTATCTATATCCCTGTCTGAATATCTATTCATCTGTCTATATCCCTCTATCTATTCATCTATCCATCTATATCCCTCTATCTATCTATATCCCTGTCTGAATATCTATTCATCTGTCTATATCCCTCTATCTATTCATCTATCCATCTATATCCCTCTATCTATTCACATCCCTCTATCATCTATTTCCCTCTATCTACCATCTATCTGAATATATATTCATCTATCTATATCCCTCTGTCTGAATATCTATTCATCTGTCTATATCCCTCTATCTATCTATTCATCTATCTGAATATATATTCATCTATTCCTCTATCTGAATATATATTCATCTATCCCTCTATCAGAATATCTATTCATCTATCCCTCTACCCATCTATTCACATCCCTCTATCTATATCCCTCTATCTATCTCTTCATCTATCCCTCTATCATTCTATGCATCTATCTGAATATCATCTATCCCTCTATCTATTGTTCTATCTAAATATCTATTCATCTATCCCTCTATACATCTATCTGAATATCCATTCATTTATTTCTATCTGACTATCATCTATCTTTCATTCTATACATCTATGAATATCTATCTCTCTCTCTATCTATCTATCTATGTGATCTGTTCCAGAGTTCATGAACCCAAACACGTCATATGAACTCAGGATCACGAACACATGAAAAAGATCTTAAATGGCACAAATGTTGATTCGAATACAGAACTGCGTAATAAACATGTTTAATGAGATGTGTGGAATATGAAAGACAGAGACCAAGACAAATACATTTCAAACTCATTTATTAACCGATATTCATCCAGCAGCAGTAGCATGTGAGTGTTTACATGTGTGAGTGTGTGTTAGATCTTGTTGAACGCCGCGACGTCCACACTCTGAACCTGAAACACACAAAACATACACATCAAGCTTCACACGACACTTGAACTGTGCGCTAGCGGCTTCAGTGTGCGTGGGAACATTACTCACGTAGTCCTCAAACTTGGTGATCTCCTCCTCCAGGAAGTCTGTTCCCACCTTGTCGTCCTCCACCACACAGTTTATCTGCAGTTTCTTGATGCCGTAACCCACAGGAACCAGTTTGGACGCCCCCCACAGCAGCCCGTCCACCTGCACCGACCGCACACACTCCTCCAGCTTCGCCATGTCCGTCTCATCGTCCCACTGTGAACACGAGGATGACACCATGAGACGCAGCATGAGAAAGTAAACGCATGTGTACAGTATCAGTATATTGGATGTGTGCATTCGGCAGCCTAACCGAATCACTGGCGCAGACACTTACAGGTTTGACGTCTAATAGGATGGATGATTTTGCGATAAGGGCGGGTTTTTTGGCCTTTTTCGCGGCGTATTCTTGCAGCCGCTGCTCTTTCAGTCTTTCAGCCTCCTCGTCCACCTCTTCATCACTGCCAAACAGGTCAATGTCATCCTCATCTTCATCCTCCTCTTTCGCTGGAGCTGACGGGGCTTTCTGGGGAGCGGCGGGACCGGTGCCGTTAACGGTCGGTGCTGTTGACCGCTTCTCCAGCGTCGACACTCGACTCTCAATCTTACTGAGAGCAGAACGCAGATCCTCCACCACTGAGACACAGAACGACAACAATTACATCTGCCTTCCTAAATGGAAGTGCCAGTGCTTGCAAATTTAATGTTAAATGCAAAGAAATGATAGATATAATACATTCAAACAGGGTTATTATTGTTGAGTAAAACTATTAAAAAGGCTGAAATAAAATAAAATATAAATATTAGATAAAAAAAAAAAACTAACTGAAATAAGTTGAAGCATTAAAATTATTAACTGGAAATAAATAAAGGCTGAAATAAAAAAATTAAAACTAAATAGTAATATTTTTAAAAAAGAAAAAAAAAACTAATAAAAATGACAAAAGCACAAAAATTAAACTAAAATTATAATATAAAAATAAAAGCTAATGCAAAATATAATAGTTTATAAATAAAACTAAAATAGCACTGCATGCAAACTGAAGTAATATTATACTTAAATAGTAATATTTCAGAGCAGAAACTAATAAAAATGATGAGAGCACATTAAAATGACAAAAATATTACACAAATTAAAATATAAAAAGGAGATAATGCAAAATATTAATAACCTATAACTGTTTATAAATAATACTAAAATAACACAATGCAAACTGAAATAAAATTAAATACAGTAATAACCTAAATAGTAATTAAAAAAAAAAAAAAAAAAAGAACAAAAACCAATAAAAAAAGACAAAAGCACATAATAAAATTAATAAAAATTAGACTAAAGTTAAAATATAAAAACATAACAATATAAGCTAATGCAAATATTAATGAAACTATAATACTAAAATAACACTGAATGCAAGCCTAAGTAGTATTTTTTTTTAAAAGAGCAAAAACTAAAACAAATGACAATCACATAGTAAAATTACTAAATAATTAAACAAATTAAAACATATAAAAAAATATGCTAATGCCAAAATATTAAACACTATAATAGTTTATAATTAATACTAACATAAACAATAAAATGACAAAGCACATGGTACATTTTAAAAAAAATTAAACTAAAATTATAATATAAAAATAAAAGCTAATGCTAAATGCTAGCAGTTTATAAATAATACTAAAACAGCACTGCATGCAAACTGAAATAAAGTTGAACTTAAATAGTAAATAGTAATTTATTAATTAATTTATCAGTAATTAATTTGAGGGTACTGAATGCTTTTCCAAACTGTCCATTCATTCTTCCTAAAAACTACTAAAAGAATCAAAAATGGAGCCATGAAGGAACTGGAATTGTTAAATTCCTTCTGAAATGCAGATGCAAAGCTATGAGAATCTCTTTAACACCATGTGACACAAACCTTTGTGTAGACTCTGGTTCTCTAGTTCCAGGTTCTTCACGCGTGCGGCGAGCTCCCCGTAATCAGCAGCGCTGCCTCCGCCGCTCTAAACACACACAGAAGACACACACACACACACGTCACATCACAGTTCCCATCAGCCCCTGCTCTGATACACACCTGCGCAGTGAGAGAATCACAAACACTACTAACAGAACACACAACTACAGTGGACAGTCTGCTGATGTATCACTGAAATGAAACATGAAATTCACTACATTTTGTCAGAACTTATTTTACAGGCTTGTTCATTTTGTTTATGAGAATCTCAGTTATTTTTTCAATGATTCAAATCTCTTTAAAAAAAAATCAATGATTCATTTGCATGTTCACAGATATTTCATACGCTATAAATTGTTGTTTATCACCACATATTGTCATATTGGTACAGGGTTTCACAAACTTTTTTGTCAGCTCAACCCTTTTAAGGTAAAATATTTTACTTTAAAGCTATTATTTCAATAATTCAACAACACACTCGCATGTTCTCTGATGTTGGTTTATGGTCACATGACATGCAAGTAAATAAATAAAGTATTTCATTTTTTTTTTATCGTTTTTTTTTAAATTATTTATTTTAATTTTACACTTTTATTAATTAATTATTAGCTTTTCATTAACTCACAAACTCCATTTCCAACTCTGTATTTGTGTGTATAAATGAAATATATTCTTTCTTGTGTTCATTTAGTGATGATTTGAACAATCATTAAATTAAATTAAACTAAAAATATAATATAATGCAAAATATCAATAAAAACTAGTATATAAATAATACTAAAATAACTGCATTCAAACTGAAATAGTAATATTTAAAAAGAGCAAAAACTAATAAAATTGACAAAAGCACAGTAAAATTACTAAAAAATTTAACTAAAATTAAAATAAAAAATATGAATATAAAAATAAAAGCTAATGCAAAATATTAATAAACACTATAATAGTTTATAAATAATACTAAAACAGCACTGAATGCAAACTGAAATAAAATTAAACCTAAATAATATTTACAAAATTAAAAAAATACAAAAACTATTACAAATAACAAAAGCACACAGTAAAATTACTAAAAATTAAACTAAAATTATAATTTAAAAATAAAAGCTATTGCAAAATATAAATAAAAACTATAATAGTTTATAAATAAAACTGCATGCAAACTGAACTATTAAACTTAAATAATATAAGTTTTTGTTCTTTTTTTGAAAAAATATATATTATTTAAGTTTAATATTTCAGTTTGCATGCAGTTTTATTTATAAACTATTATAGTTTTTATTTATATTTTGCAATAGCTTTTATTTTTAAATTATAATTTTAGTTTAATTTTTAGTAATTTTACTATGTGCTTTTGTTATTTGTAATAGTTTTTGTTCTTTTTTTTGAAAAAATAATTACAAATGACAAGCACAGTAAAATTACTAAAAATTATTGCTTTAGTAATGTTCACAAATTGTGTGTATAAATGAAAAATATTTTTCCTCGTGCCTATTTAGTGATTATTTTAACTTAATCATACTTCTTGCATGAAACATTTTTAAATTCTGTTTGGTTCTCACTGAAAAAACAAATAAAACTGTCTTATAGGTAATTACCGAGCAAATACATAAATACAGCACAGCCTGGAATAACACACAAACCAGGGTTATTATAGCTAACTAAAACTCTCAATGATACTAAAATAACACTGATACAAACCTCACAACAAAGATACAAATGAATATGCTCTTATTTATGGTTTCTGCAAAATATGACCTTCCACAGCACTACACACGAAACATCACGACAAATCCACACAGGAACGCATGCAACAGATTTCTTCTGAAACGTCCTAAAACAACACGCATGCGAGCATGCACACGCTTCACGCAGTAGCCAACTTTGACGTGAGCCGCTTTGGTGTGTGTCTGGCCGACGGCTTTCACACACACACACACACTTACAGGTGAGGAGCGGTGGGAGGGGTTTGATATTTTAGGGGCGGAGCCTCTACTTGGCTGCAAGGTTGTCTTCAGCTACAGGAGAGATCATTTATAAGGAAAGTGCAGATCAAGGAAGTCAACAGATGATTTAGGAGAGAAGAACTAGGGCTCTGTTCTAAAACCTAGTGAGCCGCCTACATAGACAGCATATCAGAGACGCAAAGGCTGCTACAAAGGCCAGGCGACATGATCATACTGCCTTCTAAGACAGCAGCACCTTGCAGTAGACAGCTCACTAGAGTTTAGGAAGAGAATAGAGCTGCACAATTAATCGAGATAACAGCCAGTTTATAAGCGGTTTTGTCAACAAAACAGAAGCTTTAAAGTGTCATGAAAGTGACATTTGTTTTACTGTACTGAGGAAAGATACACTTACAACAACTCAGAGCTGAACAGGCAGAAGTGAAGGAACAACACATTTGACATTTGAATTCTCTGCTGTAATGCAATCTCGTACATAATACAGTGCAGTGATTGGATTGGTTTCTCAGCTGGATAAAGCAAACCAGCGTCTCGCTAGTAAAGTTATAATAAATGAGGACTGGAATCAAGGGAAAGATGATTGCGGTGACGTACAGTAAGCATGCGTGAGTCCGCTATATGCGCTCTCAACACATTGTATTTATGCACAGACGCATTTCAGTACGTTCACGTCGTTTCCACACACATTCAGGATAATGTTTGGATTTGTTGCTGTGTTTAGTAATTCTGAATGGATCTGTGTACTGTAGTATATGCAGTCAGGTCAAGCTGGTTGGTTTAGGGTTTTGTTTTTTGGCATCTCCATGTGGTCCCGTTAAGTATCGCAACTTAAACATTCTGTACACTGTGAATTCTGAAAGATTTTTTTTCCTTGTAATGTTTTTTATTATTATTTGAGTTTTTGGTGTGCGTATATTTATGAATTATATGGACTCCTTATATCGTTTATTTATTTGGTGTTACAGTTATACAGTTTTATGTTAATCAACAGTGGTTTACTTTGCTGGATATAACAAATGATGACAAAATGAACATGTTAAACAAGATATATGGTATATGCTTAATTACATGATAAGGGTGCGATTAAAGGGTTAGTTCACCCAAAAATGAAAATTCTGTCATTAATTACTCACCCTCATGTCGTTCCACACCTTCGTTCATCTTCAGAACACAAATTGAGATATTTTTGATGAAATCCGAGAGGTATATGACTCGTCCATAGACAGCAATATAATCAACACTTTTCAGAAAGGTACTAAAGACATCGTTAAAACAGTCATGTGACTGCAGTGGTTCAACCTTAATGTTATGAAGAGACGAGAATACTTTTTGTGCGCAAAAACAAAACGACTTCATTCAACAATATCGTCTCTTCTGTGTCATTCTCATTCGTTGTTTACGTCCAGCGCTTCCAGGTTCTACGTCAGAACGCCGGCCGGCGCCTGCGTCAGCATCACACGTATGCGTCGTGCTACTCACGTGATCAGCTTTGGCCAATACTGAGCCGGCATCTGGACGTAAACACTGTGCTTACTGCGTCACCTGCGCAAGGATATTGACAGCCAAATTTGATGCTTAAAGTCGTTGTTTTTGTTTTGTTTTTGCACACAAAAAGTATTCTCGTCTCTTCACAACATTAAGGGTGAACCATTGCAGTCACATGACTGTTTTAACGATGTCTTTAGTACCTTTCTGGACCTTGAAAGTGTTGATTATATTGCTGTCTATGGACGAGACATATGCCTCTCGGATTTCATCAAAAATATCTTAATTTGTGTTCCGAAGATGAACGAAGGTCTTACCCTCATGTCGTTCCACAACCGTGAGTAATTAATGACAGAAATTTCAGTTTTTGGTGAATTCTTTAATCGCGTAAACATTTTAATCTATTGACAGATATATATATACATATATATATACATAGTAATTTGATTTTTCCCCCAAATTGTGCAGCCCTACAACAGAGCTTGGTTGTGTCTCTCTAAGAGTAATCGTAGGTTTTTCATTCAACTCACCCCAGCGAGAGATTTCTGGATGTTTTCTCGTGCTCTGGCGATGTCCTGAAGAATACTGTTAGCTCCAGTGTCCTGAGACGGGAAAGAGAAACTTCAGTGTGTGTTTCTGTAGCTTTAAACAGTGAAGCACAGTGCTAACAGTAAGGTCATGGGTTCAATGTGGATAAAAGCATCTGCCAAATGCATAAAATTAAATAAACTGCCTACCATTCTTCAAAAATACCATGTGGAATAGTAGTGCAAACACACGTACTGTGCATACTGATGCAATAGTACAAGTAGCATGTTAATATGAGACGTTTATGAGAGTTTATTACCTGTCTGGGTTGTGTAGGTCCGTTCATCTGCTCGTAAAAACGCCTTTCTGCTTCATCGTAACGTGGCTTATCGAACCAGATCCTCTCCTGCGCCAAACAGTCCGCTGCAGTCATCCTGCACAAACACACACAACACCTGTAACAACCTCACAAAATACTACCTGAAATAAACATTGATTGAGCAATGATGAAATGAGATGAACATTTGATTTTCTATATATTTTGCCTTGAAATGAAAGGATGTTGGGGAGCTAATAAAATGCTCATTTTTGTTTATTTATTTCAATCAGATGATATTTTACAATCAATGCAACAAAAGTTTATCCACCACACAAATCAACATGAATTATGAACATAATAATAAATTAAATGATAAAGTGAATTATGAAATAAATTTTCATTTAGTTTAATTTGATGTACTAAAATAACTAAAACTGAAATAAAAACTATATAGACTTTATTAAAAAAAAAAAAACTTACTAAAACATTAAAATGAACATGGAAACTGGTAAGTTACTCAAAACTGGTACATGGACGCAATACTAATAATATATGGAACGCAACCATGCAAAAATGACCAACAAAACAGATGAAGAAAACTAAATGAATACAGAACTGAATTCAGACAAATGAATCTTTCAAGCCAACACAACGGACAGAACACAACAAGAATGAACGTGTAAAAAGAGATCAAAGAAAAAAACTGAGGAAAAATATGCAATGAAGATGGTGGACAAAAGAAGTAGGAAAGGTTGTAAACATTTTATATGTAAATACAATGGGTGGGATTGATGTTAAACATCGTTTTAAAGGGATAGTTCACCAAAAACTGTCAATTCTGTCATTATTTACTGACCTGCATGTCGTTCCAAACCCGTATGACTTACTTTCCTTTATGGAACGCAAAAGAAGATGATTTGTAGGATGTTCAAGAAACAAAAGTAATGCCGGTTTGGAGCAACAAGAGGGTTAAAATGACAGAATTTTAAGTTGTGAGTGAACTAATTAACTATAATGTGTGGGGAAAGTGTGTGCGATCTTTCTTGAGTATAGAGTCATACTTCTGCTTCCGGCTAGAATGGTTTATAGATGTTTTGACGGATCTTGCCGCGGCTTCTTCATAGAAATGAGTCTCCGCCTCCACATAGCGACCACGATCTAGCCACACCCTCTCGCTGTCGTCATGCAGGAAATAGCGCAGCGCTGCTCCTTGATTGGTGCCGACATCATCAGAATCCCGCCGATCGCAAACCACAGGCTTTTTTTGAGCAGAAACTGTGTTATTTCGGCGTTTGGAGCTCGATTCATCGCTGCTGGTTTCCGGGCTTCTCTGTGGCGAGTTGCAGCTGTACAAGTTCTGATAGAAAGACGCCTCAGCTCTATCGAAAAGAGGTTTCTGTAGCCACACCCCCATTGGGGATGGCGGCAGGCAAGGAAGGCCGTTGACTGGCCTTGAAGCAGGTGTGGGCGGGGTCGGGGTTTGTGATTGATAGCCCTCGTCGCAGGGTGTCTGGCTGTTAGGCTGCAGTTGGAGGGATCTTGGGGTCGTTGGTTGATTGGGAAAGCGGCCCACAAACTTGCTCTCAGCTTGGTCAAAGTTGGGTTTGTTCACCCACACGGCCTGAACGACATGGTGACAAGCCTCTTGGTCTCCATGGCGGCAGGTTTCTTGCTTTCGGGAGGAAGCGGAAGAGCTCGCAGGAGCAGTTGTGCCATTTTGCTGCTGCAAGAGTCGTAGGTAGTAAAGGCTCTCCGCTCTCTCGTACATGCCGCGGTCGAACCAGACAGTCGAATATTCCGATCTCAAACCTTCAAGAGCCGCGCTGGACAAACACCCCTCAGCGCTGGCAGTGGTTTGGTCCGGCTGGCGTTCGGAAGAACCGGACTGATTCAAAGAATTCCGGTGGCTTCTGTTGCGCATTTTCTTGTGTCCAGAAATATAGAGGTGGAGGATTGATAAATAAATGAAAAAGAGGAAAAGGAGAGCGACAGGGAACTGGAGAATTAATTACACAGCAATAGGTTAACGTTAAACATGAAGTGTGCAAATTGTGTTTTGCGATGTACAAATCTATTTTTAGCCTGAGTGCTAATTAAACTATGTTTGTTTAGGGGAGAAAGGTCTGTCTGCGTCCCGCAGTACTACAAGTTACGCCTACTACAAGTTACAAGTTACGCCTACTTACAAGTTACGCCTACTACAAGTTACAAGTTACGCCTACTACAAGTTACAAGTTACGCCTACTACAAGTTACGCCTACTACAAGTTACGCCTACTACAAGTTACGCCTACTACAAGTTACGCCTCGCGCGAAAAACCCTGCATGGATGTTACTGACTAAAACAGTCTTTTTAAGTAAATTATTTTATGTTTTATGTATGAAATGTTTGCAAGATGAGCTTATATTGCTTTCGAATCTTATCAAGTATGAAATAACAGCTAGTAGTGAAGCATAAATTATAAAATTATACATACATACAATAAATTATACTATCAAATTAATACAGACTCATGGTAATTACAGCTAAAAACCGCCACACCGAAACCTACCCCTTCCATAAAAATAAAATTGACTGTAGAGTTTCATATTTAAAATACTTTGAAATACTTGAAATACTTTGATACTGATGAAAACAAACAGGATGACTATGGCGTCTGGTAATCTATGTTATACGATCTGTATTCCTTATCACTAGGTGGCAATAGTGAAGTTTAAAAAGTGAGGAAAGTGAGGAAGAAGAGCAGTACTAGTGACGACATCAGCGATTTCAGAGGGAGGAGCTCTGATGGCATAGGGGGCGTAACTTGAGGTGGGGGAGTAATTAGAAGGGGTGTGGTTTGTAATACTGCGGGACGCAGTCGGTTTAGGGTCATGTGACAGAAGTTTTAAAAGTTTAATGTTTTAATTTAACACTGCATAACAAGAAGCTGGAAAAAACAACAACAAAAGAAATGTAAAACTGATTTGTTACAAAATCGCTGCTTTAATGGATGTAGAGGTGGTGCTTTATAGATAATAAAGAGACTTTTCTGAGAGCTTTTTAGCATACTGATAGTTCAATGGTTACTATTAGCACAGTACATAAAATTTAAAATTTAATATAAAACGAGTGTTTGAAAAACCTGTTTGGAGACAACAGAGCTGCACGATTAATCGTTAAAAGATCGCAATCTCGATTGAAACACCAATGCAATCTCATTCCTAAATGACAACAATTCGGCTCTGTCTATTAAATCTTAGACAAAATCACAACAGAACGTTCAAATCTGCCGAAGATCCAGAGATTATGGATTATGGTATAGGTATGAAATATTAATATTATCACAGAAGTACTGGGATAAAAGTTCATAGTTCAGATATAAACACTGATGTCTACAGTAGCGATCAAAATAGAGCAAATCCCCTTTTGAAAGTAACTTGATGCTTCAAATAATGATTTAATCGATTACATCGTTACACCAGTAGATGGCAACAAGTGACTTTAGAAATGTATTTGTCATTGAATCATTCATTCAAGAGATTTGTTCAAAAACACTGATTCATCCAGTAATGAAACAAGTAAATTATTTTTCAGTGAGTCACTGAATCATTCACTCAATCAGTTTTTTTTTTTAAATAATTCATTCAGGTTAATTAAACATTTTAAATAGACTGCAGCAATTATTTTGTCAGAACCTCTAGTAAATTACATGTTGTTTTGTTTAGTTGTCTATTCAGAATCGTGGGAGAATCGTGAACTCCGTTTGAAACGGAAAAAATCATGATTCTCAATTTATCCAGAATCGTGCAGCTCTAGGAGACAATTATTTTTACTGAATCATTTGGTAGCAAAATTTACACACTTCAGCTTTAAAGACAAAACAAGCCACACACACACACAATCAATCACACAGAAACATGGTTGCATTAGATTTAAACACTGAGCTTTATAATGAAGTCAAGCTGAAAATGAATAAAAACAAGGAACTGAAATTATGATGGAGTAAAGAAAGGACAATCTAATTCAGAATGGACAAAACACCCACTCGAATCCATCATGGGACAAATAACATGAGCCAAATCCCGCATCCAGCATGCTGATGGGAGACGGTTTGTTCAAACTCACCTTCAGCAAACAGGAAAAACGACCAAACAAACTGTATGTAGCTGAACTCGTTCTTCTCATCCAGACAAAGGTAAGCAATAAACCAAAATGTGCATATAAGGAAAGTATTAATGTATACTGAATCTCACAAGAGGACTTCAATCCTACATGCCCTTACAAAGAAGTGAAAACATGGTATCACACAGGCAATTTGATTACCATAGTATTTACCATGGTATAGATCCAAAAATATGGTGTTATCATGGTACAGCGTGCATGATAGTATTTTTCTTGTACTTCTTTGTTAGTATAGCATGACTGGACACTGTGGACAGTCATAATTTAATGATTAAAGGTGCAATATGTAATATTTTCTGTCCGCTAGACGCCAAGTTTGAGCGCGGAATCTTGGGACATGTGGTCTTCACATCACAGCCGGTGGAAATAATCGGGATAGGACTCATGGAAGAAATCATGTTCATGGATGTGATTATTACGTTACTGTAGTATGAAGCAGAGCAGGAGCGAGTGTTGTGGAGCTGAACGAGGACGCTGGAGCGATTGCGCAACACACGCCTCACGAGCAGCGGAACTTTTATTATGACTTCCGGTCCGCTTTTCCGGTCATGAGTATGAGGTAACACAGCTCTGTTTATCATATTAGATACATTTGAGAGTGTTGAAAATGATGTTATAACGTTACTCTGTGCGTTCGCTCGGCGGCTGCTGTGAGACACTTGTTTGAGACACACTGCAGTAAGATAGATCGATTTTAGAATATCATATTAAATGCTGGATGGCTTGTGTTAATAAATGCAATTAATTTTAAAACGTATTGTATGATGGAGAAAATTCTGTATTACTGTTACTAAAAATAAAGCTGCATCTGATTATGCTATGTTAGCCACATGACAAAATAGTGTTTTTCTCTGAGGCATGGTAAAGCATGGTACTCGCAAAAACTCAAGAAAATTAGATTTAAACAATAAGACTAAACGTGTTGAGCTATATAACAACAATTAGTTTTCTGTCTATAAATGTAATCAAACAGTTGTTCCCTTAAAGCATCTTTGGTGTTTCCATGGTTTCTACAAAATAAAACCGGAAACCGAGGGTAACGCGGGTATGACGCAATTGACAGGCGACTCCTCACACGTCCCGGAGCCTTGGTTAAAATCGCAATTTTCTCATGATTTACAAATAGTTGGAAACATTTGGGATATTACAAGTACTCAAGTGAACAAAATATATACCACTGGCCTAGTGGTTTTTGGATATTTTACTGCAAAATTCTTACATATTGCACCTTTAAGGTAACTTAATCTGCATAAATATTTGAACAGTTAGGCTAAGTGTTTTCATACTGGAGTCCAGGCCGAGGACCCCCAGGGGCCACTAGGGGTCTGTGGAAATGTTTAAATTTAAGAACTGGGTCCCTCACATGAGGATGATATGGAAGCTTGTTTCCGCCACAGAATAAAACATTTTAAAAGATAATTGTGACATTTTATCTCACAATGTAAGTTTTTCTTACAATTGCGAGTTTACATCTCGCAATTCTCACTTTTTTCTCGCAATTGCGAGTTTATTTCACTGAATTCTGAGGAAAAAAAATCAGAATTACATGTTTATATCTTGCAATTTTGACTTTAAGCTATAACACGCAATTGCAAGTTTATATCAAGAAATTGAGACTTTTTTTTTTTCCCTCACAATTTTGAGTTTATATTACGCAATTCTGACTTTTTTTCCTCACAATTGCGAGTTTATATCACGCAATTCTGACTTTCTAACTCGCAATTGCGAGTTTATATCTCACAATTCTGACTTTTTCTCACAATTTCGAGTTTATATTACGCAATTCTGACTTTCTAACTCGCAAATAAAATTTTATATCGCAATTCTGACTTTAGGCTATAACAATTGCGAGTTTATATCATGCAATTCTGACCTTATAACTCACAATTGTGAGGTTATATACAACAATTCTGAGAAAAAAGTCAGAATTGTGAGATAAAAAGTGGCAAATACCTTTTTTAAAAATCAGTGGCGGAAACAAGCTTCCATAGGAATAGGATGATCATATTTGGGGGTCAGTGGCATATAAAAGACAGAAAACCCCTGACTTAGGCTAATATGATGTAGAATCTAAATGTTTAATGTGTTGGTGATTTATTTGATATTAACACTTCACTTTTCAAAAAGACTAAAAATACTTCACTATAACTAGTATTAAACACACACACACTATTTACTACTACTATGCCAACTTTACATTAGAATGACAGTGACAATGACTGTAAAGTACTGAACCTGCAATTAGGGGAATAAATAGACTAATGTGGATCTTATCATATTAAAGCCTAATCACTCATTTCGTTGGTTCGAAAAGAAGCAGGTGTTATCTAGAGATCATAAAATCAATAAATCTGTAGAAATCTCCGGTTTACCTGGAGATCATCAGATTAAACATGAGAATGCGTCATTATTCAAGACAATCTGTCTGGACTTCCTGCACATGGAGGTGTCAGGCCCATGAACACCAAAATACTACATATTCATAAAAGATTAAACGGATTTTCATTATGACAGTGACTGAAACATCGGCACGAGCTCTCCGTCATGTAACAATCATATATTGATTATTTTTACATGAATAAATAAACAGATGAAAGACGTCAAACCGGCTTTTGAACACCCCGTACATTTACAGCACCGCATTATTCACTCATTTAAACAAAGAAAAGTTATAAATGAGGATAAGCACCCTCATTTTTCAAACATATACTCACTTTAAACGCTTTAGTTGGTGTTGAATGAATCGCTGCTACTCGCCGCGCGCTCAAGGAACAGAAGGAGCGAGCGAGACCCGAGCGAACCATTCGAGCTCAAGAGCGGGGGAGATCACTGCCACAAAACCGCCACAAAACTACCAAACATTACACTGATGAAGCTTTAATGTATTTGTAATTACGAGTTAACAGTCAGTATCTGTATACATATAGACATAAATCACAGTAGTGCGGTAGAAGACTTTTTAAAACATATTTTGTCATGACATTTTAGCACATGGTACATTCTGTCACCGTTTCCCAGCGCGACTGCGCATGTGACGCCATCAAATGATGGGAAAGGCCCATTTCTAAGGAAAAGAGAAATCCTGTATCTGCTCTTTTTGTGGAAATAAGAGTAAAAGCATAGACTTTTGGTGCGAACTGCGTTTTAAACTATAATTGGCATATTTAATACAAACAAAAATAAGTCTCGATTCATTTTGTAGGCTACATTTTAATTATTATATTTTATATCCAAAATGTTACCTAGATCCGATATTTTATTGTTAAATTTGCACGGTGTGAATAAATAAGGCTATAAGTCAGGGCACACAAAACTAATTTAAAGTGAATTTAACAGATTAATTTATTCACAGAAACAGTTTCATATGATGTTTACAGATTGTTTGAATCTGTGTGGACTAAATATATCTATCTATCTATAAATATATCTATCTATCCATCTATCTATCTATCTATCTATCTATCTATCTATCTATCTATATATATATATATATATATATATATATATATATATATATATATATATATATATATATATATATATATCTCTATATATATATATATATATCTCTATCTATCTATATATATATATATATATATATAGATAGATAGATAGATAGATGTATAGATAGTATATTTCCCCAAGCAAACCCAATTTATATTGTGAAAAATTAATATTATACATTCACTATGTATATATATATATATATATGCACCGATACTAAGTTTCTCCAGCGATTCCGATCCGATAGCCGATTATTCTAAGTGATATCTGCCATATCTTCATCGTAATTAATAATTATATGTGTAATCATTAAATTTTGAATGAAATGCAAATAAAAACTCTCCATTTCATCAACTTGTTTCAGAGTAACTGGTATCAGTTATAAACAAACATTACTCAAATAAATATAAACACAGATTATATTCTGAAAATTAAATTAATATTTCTTAACTTTCTGAATGTTATTAATTCACAAGTACTATTAATATTGAACATCAAACTGGTTTCTTAGCATTTTCTTTACACAAACCACAAATTCAGTGCATTTTCCTGCCCTCTTTTGATTGACAGGACATATCGGCCCTGACTATCGGCTGTTTTTAAACTAATGGCCGATAATTGAAAGTGTAAAAATTAGTTTTTATACGCCGATACCGATTATTGGCCGATATATCGGTGCATCGCATGTTTTATATATATATTGTTTATATATATATATAAATATATATATATATAAATAAATAGAATACATTCTTATGTAGAAAGGTCATCATCATCTTAGAGCTGCTTTTGGTTTCTGAATTTGTTTCTGGTTCGTCAAGTACCTTAAAATTATACTACAAACCATATTAAACAGTACAAACAAGCAATTTAGGTTTCTGGGTCTATATGTATATTGTTCCCTTAAGACTTTATTCCGCTTTACATAGAAAACACAAGGAATTCTCATCCTTGGATGATTCCATTTGGAAGTACTGTACTTTAAAAAGCACCTTTGAATCAATTATCAAAGCTCGGCATCCCTTAGCACCAGTAGTCGACATTCAAAACATCAACTATCTTGGTGCATAAAATAAGACATAAATGGTTTTAAGTTCATCGTCCCTCTTATAATCTGATGTACATTCAGTTCCTGTAACATCTACTTCTTTCCGAGTTCTCTGGCTCTTTCAGTGGCCGCCTCTACGGCTCCCATCGCTGCCGCTCTGAATCCTCCCTTCTCCAGCGCGTGGATCCCGTGAATTGTGGTCCCTCCGGGCGTACACACCTCGGCCTTCAGCTCCGCCGGGAGCTTCCCGGTATCACGCAGTAACACTCCAGCACCCTACAACCAGCCAGACACTTCAGATTTCAGTGCGTTCTGGAATTCTGCATTTATAGTTTATGAGATACAGGAGGCATTCAACCCACATTGCAAAAAATGATCTCACTCAGTATTTATCACTAAAAATAACCTCCTGTCTAGCTTGCCTCTTAATCTAGTTGTCTAATAAACCTGGCATTGTAGATTACGAATAAATGTCAATGAATTGCTCGCTTTGGATAAAAGGTTCTGCTAAATGCATGTAAATGTCAATAACAACAACCACACAAATCTGGGTTTTACACTGCAGACATGGTAAAAATTGCAACTTTATATAAAATATCTTATCATGAAATATTTCCTACCAGTATTGTCTGTGCTGCAATCCGTCGAGCCAAAGCGCTCGGCATCCCCATTTTGACGGCACCATCCGCCAGCGCCTCCGCGAAGACATACACCTGTGAGATGGAGCACAGCCATTAAACACCTTCAGAAACACTGAGACAAAAACTAGAATAACACAGACTTCTGTTTATGAAGATCAGCAGCTAATCTCAGAATATTCATAGACCTATATGGTTTATATTGCAAAGAGCTGGAAAAAAATTAGCTGCTATCAGAATAATCATGAGACTGACTCCAGATCAGAGGCTTTTAAAATATTTTAGACTGCCAAACATGATCATCCTTATGTGAGAAGGAGAACATTTAAAAGACAGCTATATATTTTCATGTATAAAGATCAAATTTATAGAGTGCATAATTGATTTTATAAATATGTGTAAAATATTATTAGGAAAATATTTCAATTCTTTTATGTTACATTGTTACAATTTTGCCTGCTCACTTTAGTACTGTACTGTTAAATTATTAATATTTCTTACTTTAAATGTATTTAAATCATTTATTTATTAAGTTTAATCTTAGCTTTATGTATTATTTTCCTTGGACCCATAGAATTCTTTATAAATGTAAAAAAGACCCAATTTATACTGTGAAAACTTTTATTATTATTTTATTTATAAATAAATAAATAAATGATTGAAATAGATTATTAATATTTCTTACTTTAAATTTAACAGTACAGTACTATAGTAAGCAGGAAAAACTAACAATGTAACATAATAGAAATTAAATGTATTCCTAATAATATTTTACACATTTATAAAAAATCCAAATTATTTTTATAAATATGTGTAAAATATTATTTGGAAAATATTTCATTTCTATTATGTTTTATTATTCTTTTTTTTTTTTACCCACAATAGTACTGTACTGTTAGATTATTTATTCTTTTATTTAAACATATTTATTAATTTGTTTATTTTAATGACTTATTTAGTTTGATGTTATTTTTTATTTGTCAGTTTGTTTTTATTATTTATTTAAATTTGTTTGTTTTAATGATTAATTAATTTAATTTAATTTTATATATTTATTTATTTTACCGTTTTACTCTAAATCCCCTAGCAAACAATTTATATTAATATTATAAATGTGTAAAATATTATTTGGAAAATATTTCATTTCTATTATGTTGCATTACTACATGTTTTTCTACCCTCAATAGTTAGATTATTTATTTATTTACTTATTTAAATGTATTTATTTGTTTGTTTATTTTATTTATTGATTTATTTGGTTTAATGTTATTTTTTTATTTTACGGTTTTACTGTAAATTTCCTAGCAAACCCCATTTACATTGTGGAAAGTTAATATTATAAATATATTTAAATTATTATTTGGAAAATATTGAATTTTTTATTATTTCGACTAATATATATATATATATATATATATATATATATATATATATATATATATATATATATATATATATTTTTTTTTTTTTTTTTTTTTTTTTTTTTTTCCCCTACTCACTATAGTACTGTACTGTTAGATTTTATGTAAAAATTTATTTATTTATATTAACATTTATATAAATAATTAATTTATTTTGTTTATTTATTTATTTATTTTTTACAGTATTACTCTAAATGTTTCCACAGGCCCCTGTGGTTCCCCAGGCCTCAGTTTGAAAACCACTGCATACTTCATTCAAGTAATTTGTGTAATTTACAGAAAATCCTGATTCATAGGTAAGAAGCTGCTGCCACTCACAAACGCGACGCCGCTGCCACTCAAGCCCGTGTGGGCGTCAATCCAGGGCTCAGGCCCCGCCTCCACCAATCCACACGGGCTGAGGAGGGTCTTCAGGAGAGTCTCCTCCTCCTCTCCAGCGCACGAGCCTGAGGCGAGGAGCAGCGCGCCTTCCAAGAGCACACAGGGAAGATTCGGCATCATACGAATCACACGTGTCCCAGCAGGCAACAGCTAGAGAGACAGACAGCAAAATAATACCTGATGTTCTCTGAGATTAGAAAAAGGAATAACTTGGTCATTAAGATTTAGATTTGGGTAATGATAAACTGTAAATGTAAATCCTCACCTCCTCAAGTGCTTCTAGAGTGACTCCGGCTGCCATGGAAACGATGATGTGTTCCTGAGTGACATTCCGGGAGATTCCGTTCAGAACCTTTGGAACGAGGTGAGGTTTGACGGCCAGAAACACCAACCGAGAGCGTTCGACAACCTCGTCATTCGAGTGAGTGACAGAAACGCCTCTCTCCTGGGAGAACAGTGACACAAACCTGTTACGGTACTGCAGAAATCACCAGCTAGATGTCATGCTTGGGAAAACTTTTACACATTACTGGCTTATTTAAGGAATCAGGTGTGTATATACTTAACAAGCAGGTGAATCTCATGAAGAAACATCTGGGTCATATTTCACCCCAAAATCAACAAAAATGTAATTTGTACTACAGTTATGAAAATCACACAATTATATTAACAATTATCGATTTATTACAATCTTTGTATTATGTTATTAAGAATATGCATGTGTAATGTAACAGTGCAAAAAAATAGGTTCAATGGAAAAAGCTTTATGCAAAATATTTTTATATTAATTTTAAAACTAATATTTTTAAAATATTTTTATAAAAATGTTATAAAAATATTTTTTATATTAACTTTAAACAATGTATGTATAAAAAAAAAATTATAAAAATATTTGAAATATTTTTATATTAATTTTAAACAATATTTTTATATTTAAAATATTTACATGATCTTCGTTTTAGGGTGAAATATGACCATAACATTTCTTGACTTTATGATTAATAATTTATTTAATCAATAAATAATTTTTATAATTAAAATGTTAATAATGTCACAGTTTGTACCTGAAAGCGAGGAAGGTTGTTCATGGATGGAGCGCTAATAATTATATTAGAGGGTGGAACCTTCCCTAAAGCACAGAAAACAGTAGAACATTTCAACAAAACAACACAGAAATGCCCCAATAAAACTTGTCTGAATTTGTTTTGTTGTCGTTTTTACATTAACTTAAATATATAAAAGTATCCAATTATTTATTGTTTTTTTTTTGGGTATGCAGCGTTCACGCCATGTCATAATTACCCGAGATGACAACACGTGACGTTCTACTCGGAGCTGTTCACATCCTCGGACTGGGAATTAAATTAATCTGCAGCGGTCACGTGGTACAACAAGTAGAATCTCTCAGAAAATTCCCATTTTACAAAAAGGAAATCTCGTAATTACATGACATGACGTGAACACACATTTAATTTGTGTAATACAATAAGACGATTTTTATTTATTTAGTTAAACTTGCTGCTTTCACGCCATGTCAGTCACCCGAGATGACAACACGTGACGTCCTCGGACTGGGATCTATTGGTGCGTTCAAGTCATGTCGGAAAGATCGTATTTAGGAGCTGAACGCAGATGAACGCCACCATAATGTCGTAAATACGAGTGGGAAGTTCGGGATTTTCTTTAAGCCCCGATCTGTACGAGTTATCATATCATATTATATGCGTTTCAAATAAAATAACCTACAGGGGTCACGTGGCACAAGTAGGAGCTCTACGAGGACGTGATGTGAACACTTTTTACAAGTTGAAATCTCGAAATAACGGTAATTACGACATGGCGTAAACGCACCAACACTTTTCTCGTAGGCTAACTGCAATTTTTGATTAAGTAATCGCAATAATAAAAAAAAAAATACACAATTAGTCGTCAGTGCCTAGTTATGTTTATATATATATATAATATATATATTTTTAAGTTTAACTATTTAATGTTTATTTGTGCACTTGACAGGATCTTAAACGCACTTTATAAAAAGGGCTGCCAGAAATAATGCACTTAAACCCAATGTGCACCTGACGCGATGATGCCCTGCGCGATTCCAAAAGCCATATTTCCCGCTCCGATGAATCCGATCTTCAGCTGACACACATCCTGAACTCAAAACAAACACATTACTCCACATTAACTAAGGTGTTGTGTGATGCTGCTGCCATATGGTCACCAAAAAAACGAGGTTAACAACAACTACTCACAGTTTGAATCGCTGGTGAATCACTGCTTTTAACTGAACTATCTGAAAGATTCATTGTTCATTTAATGCAGCTTAAGCAGCTCCGTGTGAATCAGATCAGCGTTTAAATGGTAAACTCGTGTCATATGGATAACGTGTTCTTCTTCTTTACTTACCTATAAGAAACAACAGTAGATACACTGACACCTGCTGGACTGGATCAATGAATTTATAAACATTACATATAAATCAGTACATTCACTGCAGACTGGGCAGGGCACACTTTACGAAAAAGTCTTTAAATCTAAATCTTGATGATTTACTACAGTCAAAGTCCTTTTCAAGGAAAGTCTGTTCACTCGGCGGCCATGCATAGACGTCACTTTCCCGCCAGAACGCGCTCCCTCAGCTGGACTGAGTGGCAAAAGAACCTGCTGCATGACTGGATTTAATAGTGGAAACTGCGAAAATGCGAGTAAAACAAACGATTACACTAGAGGTTGGGCTCGAAAGTGTTCCTTATGACATGTCAAAGAAACCTAATCCATGGATATTGACATGCAGCCAGGAATCGTGTTTCCTGACATTTATATGTGCCTGATTTCGACGCCGGGGAAATACATAAAGTAAATCTGCCTGTGAACGCTTTATATAAATACAATATAGGTAAGTATAAATCGGAGTGATAAATTATATCAATGTTATATATGTCGTCATATCGTCCAGCCCTAAAACTTGTATAGTTTTTGTCAGTGTTTATTTAAAAACACCCAATTATGCAGAATATAAGATGGTAAATATTTAATTGAATATATAGGATATGATTTTACCACAAAATCCATCGTTTCGACACAAAATGTTAACTGCAAATCAATGTTTCTCTGCCTGGAGTCCAGTTGTTTCTGTGAATTGCAGCGATCCATTTGCTTCTTTTTTTCTGTAGCTTTCGGCAGTCTGTAAAAATATACGTCAGATTTTGTGTCAAAGCTATTTGTACAGTCAGTCGCAAAGCTCTTTCCCGTTTTGGATGTGTTTTGTGTGTTTCACGCTGAAAACCAATGCTGCCACTCAGTCTTTTGCCACTCAGTGGGGGTAACCGCAGTCATAACGGTCGACGGTGACGTCACGTGCATACCCTCTATTTCGGGCATCCAAGTCCTATCTATTTGAAAGGGGGAATCCTGAAATCTCATAAACTGCTTGGCGAACTCACAATTAAATAACATATTTCAAATCAGCAACAAAATCTGACATGAACTGTCCCATAAATGTTGTTTCTTAAGCTAAAATAGCGTTAAAAAAGCTTATTTTTCAGGCTAGACTAGCCAATGCGCATGTGCGGTCCTAAGCTGGAGTCTAAGGTTTCTATGGGAACCGGAGCTTCAGCAGCAGTGACGCAATGACTTTATCAATCAGCGATTGGCTCTTTTACTTAGAAAGCGGGACGTATTCCGCCATGTTGCAGGCTGCAGTTTCTCCCATTATTATATTATATATATATATATATATATAATAGCTGTAACAACACCACTCTGAAATTATCCAGCATATATTTTCTTTTTTCAGTATCTTAATGGTTAGATTTCATCCTGGAGCATCTGGACATGTAAATGAAAGTTAAACTTCTCTCCACAAATGCTAAAATTCTAAAAGGTTTACAGTTATTTTTAAAATACATTATAGCTTAAAATGAATAATTAGGTTCTATATAGAACTCTGGGGTTCTTGACTACATTTTAAAGAACACTTTATGCCAAAAATGTTTTGTAAGTCGAAATGTCTCAAATGATTGCATAATATTTTCACGTTTAACAGGTTATTTCAGTTTTTTTCTAGTGATATACTGTTTACGAGCTGTTTGATACATAAAATTTAATTAAAATAAAAATGAATTAAAACAAGATGAATGAAACCCTGAAAAAGGTACTGTAGATATGACCATTCCACCAAATGAGTGCCATTTGCTTGTTGTAACTCTTATATTTTTTTTAACGCTGAATCTAATAACATATTCAACTATACAAAATATGTAAGATGGATGCGTGTTTTTTTTCAGTCCTGTTACCAAAACTCGTGCTATTTAAAGGATTAGTTCACTTTTAAGGTTTTATTAGGGTAAATGAAGGTTTTTGAGGAAAACATTCCAGGATTTTTCTCCATATAGTGGACTTCACTGGGGTTCAACGGGTTTAAGGTCCAAATGTCAGTTTCAGTGCAGCTTCAAAGAGCTCTACATGATCCCAGACGAGGAATAAGAGTCTTATCTAGAGAAACCATCGGCCATTTTCTAAAAAAAATTACAAATTTATATACTTTTTAACCACATTGACATGTTTGGTATCTGGAAAACTGTTGAAGATGTAAAGTTAATCCGTAGGCTACAGTCCGGGGGATACATGTAGAAAACTCAAAAACTCGCGCCAGCTATTTAAAGAGCTTTAGACAATGCGTGCCAAAATGGGGCGGTGCTTGCGATTCCATTCGACCAATGTCTTTGCACATAATATGAGTCAACAAAACAGATTTTTGGTATAAAATGTTTTAAGAGATAATGGTAAATCACACACGTCTTTTTAAAATATCATGTTTTTGAGTCGTAATGAATAACAGGAGAGAAAGATATATATATATATATATATATATATATATATATGAAATACTAACATTTAAAAATATATTCTTTTAAAGAAAGAATATGGCATGAATTATTTGTATTGTAATTGTATTTATCTAGCTTAGATAAAATGCGCTCATTTCCGGTTGTACCCACTAGAGGGTGCTAGTGCATCATGCATCACCATAGAGTTGCCATGCGCGTGAAATAACGCCTCTCCAATCATTCACAGATTATCCCAGGAAGAGCGATTTCATTTTTGATCGTGCTATAATAAAGGAGACCTGTGGATTTGACGCCTGACTGTCTCCTGTTTAAACACGCGTTGTAGGATTATTTTACATATTATTCGATTCCGGATTGACTTGTGGTAATAGCATGATAAATTTACTAAACTTTTCTATGTAGTTTAATATATTTAATTAGAATAGATAGATTAAATCATTCCGCAGATCTCATCAGCGGTCCGTATGATATCACGCGTATTGACGTTTCACTGAGTAACACTTTTAGTGTGTGAGCAATTTTAAATCTCTGATGCCTATTAAATGTTGTATTATATATTTATATGTTCTATTATATGTTCTGTCGTGCAATTTAGGTAAAGTCACAATTCATATATTCCAAGATTTGATCAGCTTTGTTATTTTTAAATCATCTGAAGATAAATCAAACAGTATTAACTCATTTACTATTAAATAACAGAATAAGATCAAAGAGGTCATTTAAAACTGTTTTAAAATATTATTTAAAACTTTTTGGTGTTGCTGTTTTAAAAACTGTGAGACTCTAAACTTCAGTAGGTGACATTTTGTGGAAGCTTTAACACTTACACCAGACAGTATGGAGCCAGGAAGGAAAAAGGAAGAAAGATTTAGCTTTGATCACTGAATAATAAACCATATCCATCCTGACTCAATTGTAATTGTTTGACACATTACAAACCGATCGCATCCAGACAGAGTTGGACCGGCCGCCACAGCAAAGCTGGAAAACAGACTCATTTCAGTTTAGCAACCGAACTGCCTGCATCACAGCTCAGCTCAGGTAAGTTCTCTTAAAAATACTATTTCAGCTTATTACATAAAATTTCTATTTCAACTGCTTTACTTAACATCAGTACTATTTCATCTGCCTTATTTCATATAAACACTTTCATATGTTTCATTTATCATCAGTACTTCTCTTAAAGTTGATATTTCAACTGCTTTATTTAACATCAGTACTTTTTTAAGCTGGAAAACAGCCATCTCTTAGTTAAAGATCTCTTAAAATACTATTTCATCTTTTTCATATAATAATGTTTTAGTTCATTTCATCTTATTTCATATAAACACTATTTCATATGCTTTATTTAATACTGTTTCATATAAACATTTTCATTTAACAACAGTGCTTCTTATCTATTAATCTCATTTGTATTGTTTCATTCACAGACATTATGGCTGGATGCTGTCACATGAGCCGGAATGCGGATATCGGGCATCAAACAAACGTGTCAAAGTTCAAACCGTACCACCTGTATAAACATTCCCACACCATATCACTTTCTGATCATAAAAACATATGACACTCATAAGCTCATGTGCTGTTCAGGTCTCACCTGCGCTCGCACGCTATCAACACCCGGGTGATGTTGGCGTAAATGACTGCTCATATAGAGCATACGGCACTCGCATTGAGCAAAGCTTAGGGGAAGCCAGAATGCGTATCCATCGACAGAAACATACATTAGCCTAACTCTGTCGGTTTTATTTATTTTCAACAAAACATATAGATGCCTATGCGTTATCAGATATGAGATGAACCGCGGTGCAAGTGCGTGCCGAACCGTGTGTGCAGAACGGTACGGTTCGATTTTTTACCGAGAACCGTTTCACCCCTAATAAATTATATATATATAGACACACACACACACACACACACACACACTACCAGTCAAAAGTTTGGACACAGTAAGATTTTTAATGTTTTTAAAAGAAGTTTCGTCTGCTCACCAAGGCTGCATTAAAAATACAGTAAAAACAGTAATATTGTGAAATATTATTACAATTTAAAATAACTGTTTTCTGTTTGAATATATTTTATGAAGTAATTTATTCCTGTGATCAAAGCTGAATTTTCAGCATCATTACTCCAGTCTTCAGTGTCACATGATCCTTCAGAAATCATTCTAATATGATGATCTGCTGCTCAAGAAACATTTATGATTATTATCAATGTTGAAAACAGTTGTGTACTTTTTTTTTTTTTTTTTCAGGATTCCTTGATGAAAAGAACAGCATTTATCTGAAACACAAAGCTTTTGTAACATTATACACTACCGTTCAAAAGTTTGGGGTCAGTAAGAATTTTTATTTTAATTTTTTTGAAAAGAAATTAAAGAAATTAATACTTTTATTCAGCAAGGATGCATTAAATCGATCAAAAGTGACAGTAAAGACATTTATAATGTTACAAAAGATTATATTTCAAATAAATGCTGTTCTTTTGAACTTTCTATTCATCAAAGAATCCTGAAAAAAAAAAATATTGTACACAAATATTTTGTACAATTGTACACAATAAATGTTTCTTGAGCAGCAGATAATCAAATTAGAATGATTTCTGAAGGATCATGTGACTCTGAAGACTGGAGTAATGATGCTAAAACAGTTATTTTAAATTGTAATAATATTTCACAATATTACTGTTTTTACTGTATTCTTAATTAAATAAATGCAGCCTTGGTGAGCAGACCAAACTTCTTTTAAAAACATTAAAAATCTTACCGTGTCCAAACTTTTGACTGGTAGTGTATATATGTAATTTGTGTTTTAACAATGTTTAGATCAGGGGCCGTATTCACGAAACATTTTATCTTACCACTAAGAGTTCTCCTAAATGGCAGTAAATGTTCTTAGCTAAGAGTTTTCTCTTAAAACCTATTCACAAAGCTGCTGAGACAAACTTGGAATAGAGAGAAGTCTTAAGCTAAAAGAAAGGGCGAGGTTGACCTCGTTGCTATGGACTAATATTGCAGAATGAGGTATCACGTTGCCATATAAAAATAAAGATTTTAAAATAAATCCCCTTGGACAGCACGCTAAATACGCTCATTATATATATTTTTTACTCTATTTGATCATTTGTAAGTGTGAACTAGTGAAAACAACTGCCACAGGTAATCAGGCATTATTATTTATTTATTAAAGATTTATTTTTGACGTTTTATCGTAGATTCCAATCTATAAATCAAAATATGTATTGCATATATGAAGACTACTTCTAGCGATCTTGGATGACATGGGGGTGAGTAAATTATCAGGAAATTTTTATTTGAAAGCGGACTAAATCTTTAAGCAAGTCAAAGTTCTCATGCAATATAGTGAGGAAGAAAAATCTTACTGAAGATGAAAAGCATGCAATGTTATGCAGAAGGCATGAAAACAACTAATATTGTGTGAATATTAGTTGTTACAGAGTTCTCGTGCTGTAAATTACAAATCTTATGATAGTTCGATAATCTCAATTCAGTTTTACAAAACGGAAGTATGTGTTCATTTAATGTTATAAATAATTTGATTTCGTTCATTTAATGCTGCTATAACAATCAGTACTGTTGTAAATCCTCTGTATATTTTTGTATGCGACAGTCTTGTTCTGCAATAAAGAGATGAATGATGATGATGTTTTTTTTTACTATGGTAAAATGCCATGTACATGAGTCAGTTTTTACAACATTAACAGCCTTCATGTAGAAATAGTATTATATTAAACACAATTTTTATTATGCATGTCATATTTATCAAAATAAAACTGAAAAAATAGACTGATATTTAAAAAGAATAAGCTTATGTTGATCTTTTATTGTACATACAGGCACTGAAATAAGTACATTAAGCATTGAATGAAAAGTTTTTTTTTTTACTGCACGTAAATGTCGGAAACGTGCGTTTATTTCACAAATACAAATACAGCTTCATCTGCAATAAAGACAGCAAAGTTTGCAAGTGACTACGGGCAGCAGAAAGCATGGCTTAGTGCAGCCGATTTTATTGGTCATGTCAATCACAGTATTATAGCCTACTGATCCCTAAACCTATAGTCACTGTAACCTTAACAAATGAAATTAGCTGCATTTGCAAGTGGTTTGGGGGAGAAAATCACACGTATCCTCATTAACTTTGAGCATCAAGAAGACTTAACTCTGACCCAATTCTTTATCATTTACTTATTATATTTGTCTTTTTTGACAGACCGCACTGAAAGCCTCCTAAAACCTTCCTTTACAGAAACGTACTCAAAACCTACCCTTATGCCTGAAATCTACCTAAAACACTCATAACCTACCATTACGTTTAAAAACCCTTTTAATCGGAAACCTAAATACAACAATATATATATATATATATATATATATATATATATATATATAGGGAGTTACCAGATGTGTCACGGGATAAGCGAACGACTCAGATCGGGAGGCGAGGTAGCCTAAACTAACACTGCTAAGCTGAACTGACAGTGAAGCAATGAATTAATCGTTTCTGTTTCTCAATATTGCACTGATGCAGTGTAATGCCATCAAATTCAGCCCACACATCGATGCTCTCTTGCTGGTTATACTAGAGCACTTAGTTTGAAAGCAAATGTGCTTTTGCATAATTGTTATGATTTTGTGAAAATGATTTTATGATTATATAAAAAGACATTTTATCAAACTAAGTGTTGTAGTACAACCAGTATGAGAGAGCATTGATGTGTAAACTGAATTTGGTGACAGTACAGTGTGTTACATTGAAGTTCTTGAATATTTTTCACAATAAAAAAAATAATAAAAATGATGCAAAAGGACATTTTATCAAACTAAGTGTTGTAGTATGACCAGTAGGAGACATGTGTGTAACATTGAAGTTATTGACTATTTTTTTTGTAGTAACGCTTTTCGGGTTTCGCACTTTGCAGACAGTCCCTTCGGACTTGTTTCTCAGCCGCCTGCTGAAAGAGATCAACATTATAAGGCTCGTATTGAGGAAAATTAGGTTGTAGCGCTTTGTCTACGTTACTATGATTGAAAAGAGGTGTCATTTGTGTTTTTAAAAACATTTAGTTCACGAGTTATTGATCCAGGAACTGAACTCTTTGAGTTAAGCACTGACTGTATTTCTTTTTAAGTCCAAGTTCAAAGTAAAACTCGATGAACCACTCCATTGTGAATGTACTGTGAGCTGTCACCGAGACGCCTCAAAATAACTATAAAGAGGAGGAGAATGTGTGTGAAAGCTGTCTTTGCCGTCCCTCGGCACGTTGCCAATGTCTGTCATAGTGTAGGGCAGGTGATAAACTATTGCATGGCCAGACATGCCATAGTCCTATACATAACACTACAACACTCTGAATACATACACCACGCTTCATCCCCCGCGAGCGCTAATTATATAAATCAGAATAATGAGTCATTTTTTATGTTTGTTCAAAAATCAGACTCGGACGCAACAACCCAGACTAGTAGAATCGAAAATTTAACTGAGTGACAATTATCCAGTTGTGAATTATTCTAAAGAAATGGAAAATTAACTTTTCATTTGGTTCATTACTGATGGTGCAAATTGAACAAAGAACTGCAAAGCGTTACATGGACGGCATATGAATTGAAAGTTTAATGACATTGTAAACATTAACTAATGATTTGTTAAACATTATATAATGTTTGTTAATGAGAAGTATGGAAATTATTATAAAGTATTACCATTACAGAACTACCATCAAAATATTCTTGATTCATTCTCATTATTAGAAGAATGTTATGCCTCTCACTGTGTTTTGAAAATGTTCCCGAGTTGACTTCATCTTTGAGGAAGTGTGTGTGTGTCAGAACTTGTATTTATTACTTTGTGTGGTCGAAATCTTTTATAAGAGACTAAATGTTGACTCAATATACTATCGTCCTTCCCTACACTATACCTAAACCTACACGTCACGGGAACTTAACGTAATTCTAACATTTGCGACCGAGACGAGAAACAGCAAACGATTATATAGCAAGCTTATCCGAGTCCCAGCCCTCCTCATCCAAATGCTATGAAAATGTGGTGGAGACTAACCAACTACACAGTAAAGGAATTTGGGTCACAGAACTGTTTCGTGTGCGCACAGGTCCACACCGCACCACTGGAGGTAACTGGTTCATTTGCACCGCACCGCGATCACAACACATCAACTTTCATGGCAAATAACTCTGGCATTTACAAGATGAGTAATGGAGAATGACCAAAGTGACAAAAAGATCAACTAATATTACATGTTACAGCAGAGTTACAGGAGCTAATCCCTTAGGGAAAATACCAATGAGTAAATGCAACATGATCTACGAAGAGAATTAAACTAATCTTGCCACATGACAGTGTTGTTTCGGATGTTTAAAGGATCAGTTCACTCTGAATTAAATTTGTCTGATAATTTCATGGCTTTCTTTCTTCAGTTGAAAAGAAATTAAGTTTTTTGAGGAAAACATTCCAGGATTTTTCTCCATATAGTGGACTTCACTGGGGTTCAACGGGTTGAAGGTCCAAATGTCAGTTTCAGTGCAGCTTCAAAGAGCTCTACATGATCCCAGACGAGGAATAAGAGTCTTATCTAGAGAAACCATCGGCCATTTTCTAAAAATAAAATAAAAGTGCATGTACTTTTTAACCACAAATGCTCGTCTTGCACTGCGCCACACTTTACCTAATCACATTGGAAAGGTCATGCATGACGTAGGTGGAAGTACCGATCCAGTGTTTACAAAGAGAACGTGCAAAGATTAAGCTAAACGGGCTTTACAAAAAAAAAAAAGATAATCGGACGATTTTGAAGTTGGAAGAGAAAATTAAATCAAGTTTTTCTCCCTACTGCGGTACTTTGGCCTACGTCACGCGTGACCTTTCAACGTAATGCGTGGCGCATCGCAGAGCAGTGCAAGAAGAGCATTTGTGGTTAAAAAGTAAGGGTCATTGACGAATAAGGTTTTTAAAAGTGTAAAAAAAACTAATGGAGATATAATTAATTTTGAAGTTTTATTAAGTGTTAACAATGAGATGATTATGTTTTTATAATCAATTAACACTGCTTTTGTCATTTTCTACAAGATGTACAAAATTTAATCACCAAAAAAAAAAAAAGTCATTCAGTTTAACCAAAATTTCGGTTTTACCGAATTACACTTTTGGTTATACCATATGACGATATTCTCAAACAGTGCTGATATCTAGCTAGCTAGCAAAAGGACAATCAAAATTTTATATTTAGTAAGTTTTTAAAATATTACAACATTTTCCATGTTTTATAGCGGTTGTACCAAATGACCTGATTTTTCGGGACATGTGTATAATCAAGTGAAAACTATTTTTCAAATTGTTAAGAGAGTTAGTTACTTTGCTTCACGACCATGTGGTCCTTTGCAGGTGTCTGAATGATGTCACATCCGGTCACATGATATTAACCGCATGACTTGATTGAAATGGTCCCTTTTTATTGGTTAATCCAAATGACATCAATGAAATTCATTTTTCCGGACATTCTTTCTTATAGCAAAGCAACGACTTCTACATTTTGGACCTTCAACCTGGTGAACCCCACTAAAGTCCACATAATTATGCACACTTGTCATAAATTAATCAAATACTTATTCTACAGCGTTAGACCTTTCCAACGATATATATTTTGTCATGATTACATTACAATTTTATTGTAATATATTGAAGTAAACTTAAGTGCTCCAATGTTGGAACGGTGACAGTTTGCACACCCTAAAGCTGGTTAGAGTTGGCTGTGTGAATGCGATAGTAATGAAGATTGATCTGTTTGTGGTAACGTGTGTTATGATTGGGTGATATAAGGTAACTGCACTAGGTGTTGTTGTTGTAGAACTCTGTATCTGCATTGAACAACATTCTTGCAAGAATAAAATCAACAAAGACATTTTCTGAATGTTTGCTTCATACATTCTCACCACTAAAGGAATTTGACCACAACAGTCGTTAGCGAAACATTTAATTTGTAGACGGTTCCTCAGATAACGATGAGGATGCAACATTCCATAGAAGTAAGTACGTTTACTGTATCGGCAAACACGTGTTTACTTTTGAAAGACGAGTTCTACAGAAAATATGCACAAATATATATATATATATATATATATATATATATATAAATTAAAATGTTTACAGATGGATCAAAAGACCCCGATTCAGGAAATACAGCAGCTTCTACACGCATTCCCCATTTTAAAATTAGAATTGCTAGAAGGACAAGTAATCATGTATCAGTTTACTCAGCAGAAATGATAGCCATTCTGATGGCACGGATTCATATTCTGTCTTACTAAGTTTATTATGTGGCAAGTCTACATCTAGACAAGACATATTATATGATATTCCACAAAGCATGTTCAAAACTCACCATTAGATTGAGTATATCATTCTTAAGGGGTACCAGCACATGTTGGGATAGAGGGAAACGAGGAAGCTGATCAAAGGGCCAAGAACGCATTAAAACACACCAACATATATATATATACATAAACACATCACTAAGTTATGTACATGTGCCTCGAAAGATAAAGTGCTGTCAAGGATGACACCCAGACTCTAAACCTGAAGGGAAGGAGAAATAACAGAAACGTCAATAGTCAGTATAAAACTAACAATTTAGCAGTTTTGATTTTGTACTTTATAAGATTTCAGATAAACAAAGCAAAAGAGAAGAAGATGGTAACACTGAATTAGATTTTGAAGACATATAGAGAAAATCTGTCCTAAAGGCAATAGATAAATATTAAACAGAAGAGGGCCCAAAACTGAGCCCTGAGGCACACCACTAGTAATCTGAAATTTCTATGATTTAAAACTTTTGAACAACCGAATAAATATGATCTAAACCAATCTAAAGGAATACCAGTGATTCCAAAGGAAGTCAACCTCTCCAGTAAAATACTATGTGAAATTGTGTCAAAAGCTGCTCTTAAATCGAGAAGAATAAAGTACTGCCATTAACAAATTGTAACTTTAATAAGTGCAGTCTCGGTCAAGTCAAGTCAAGTCACCTTTATTTATATAGCGCTTTTTACAATGCAGATTGTGTCAAAGCAGCTTTACATTGATAACTGGTATATAATTTTGGCTGCACAGCAGCTCTTAAAGAATAGTGTCAATGTCGGCAGATCAAAGCACTGTTGAATATCAAATGTCAAGTGTCCCCAACTAAGCAAGCCAAAGGCGACAGCGGCAAGGAACCCAAACTCCAACAGGTGACATCAGATGGCAAATAGACTTCTGTGTTAAAATGGAGAAAAAAACCTTGGGAGAAACCAGGCTTAGTTGGGGGGCCAGTTCTCCTCTGGCGAACAGTGCTTTGTTACGATTCAGGTTGCTATCTTATGTCTGATAGGATCGCAACATTCAAGTATTTATTCCAGTTCAGTCCAGTTGAGGATCGTATTCATCACACCGGTATGGACGGTTTGTTGAGGAGCTGTGGCACTGGCTGTTGTGTCGATGAGGCCTTCACAATGGATGATCTAGTTGACTCAATCTCTGCTGATACTTCAGGGCTACGTTGTGGTCGTGTCAAGGCGCCGGTCCTCGGTCTCACCTGGATACGGCCCGGATCTGGTTGACTACGGTAGACCTCGGGATAAACAGAAAGACTAATATTAGCGTAGATGCCATTCTTCTTCTGATGTAACGAGTACATCTGGTGTTATAGGAAGTGTTCTCGGTTCCGGCTGACCTAATTTATGCAGCCTAATAATCCTTTAACGGATTTGAAAATATAAATTGATAATGTGTTATGTGTATGCCAGGTTAAAGAGATGCGTTTTTAGTCTAGATTTAAACTGACAGAGTGTGTCTGCTTCCCGAACAATGCTAGGAAGATTGTTCCAGAGTTTAGGTGCCAGATAGGAGAAGGATCTACCACCTGCGGTTGATTTTGATATTCTAGGTATTATCAGCTGGCCTGAATCCTGAGATCGCAATAGACGTGAAGGACTATAATGCTTTAAGAGCTCGCTTAGGTACTGGGGAGCTAAACCATTTAGTGCTTTGTAAGTAATTAGCAAGATTTTAAAATCTATACGATGTTTAACAGGAAGCCAATGCAGTGTTGACAGAACTGGGCTAATATGGTCATACTTCCTAGTTCTAGTAAGAACTCTAGCTGCTGCATTTTGTACGAGCTGTAGTTTATTTATCAGGCGAGCGGAACAACCACCCAGTAGAGCGTTACAGTAATCTAGCCTTGAGGTCATGAACGCATGAACTGTTCTGCATTTTTCATTAAGAGCATATGTCGTAGTTTAGATATATTTTTAAGATGGAAGAATGCGGTTTTACAGATGCTAGTAACATGGCCTTCAAATGAAAGATTGGTATCAAAGAGCACACCCAGGTTCCTGACGGACGACGAAGACTTAACAGAGCAGCCATCAAGTGTTAGACAGTATTCTAGGTTATTACGTGAAGAAGTTTTTGGTCCAAAAATTAGAATCTCTGTTTTTTCTGAATTTAGAAGTAGGAAATTACTGGTCATCCAATTTTTTATATCAACTATGCATTCTGTTAATTTTGTGAGTTGGTAAGTTTCGTCAGGGCGTGAAGAAATATAGAGCTGAGTATCATCAGCGTAACAGTGAAAACTAACGCCATGCTTCCTTATGATATCTCCCAAGGGTAGCATGGTGCCACGCTCGATGCTATGATATGGACAATATAGGCAGACTGTAATTGCTCAAACAAGTTATTCTCCATTAGATGACCATGTACCTGTCGAGCAACTATTTTTTTTCCCTCAATAATTTAGAAAGAAAAGGTAAATTAGAAATGCACACCATACAAGTCTGAACACCAGGGGTTTCCTTTAAGTATGGGAGTTATGGCTGCTACTTTAAGGGATGAAGGAATAATACCAATAGTAAGGGACAAATGTATTATTTGAGTTATCAGCAGTAACAAGGAAGGTAGACAGAACTTAACCGGATGTGTAGGATCAGACTGGATACAGCTATTTTGTTGACCGCAGGCAAATAGAAACTAGACAAAGCTTTTAAAGAGGAGTCAAACCTGAAAAGTGAAGCATGTACTGCATGCCCCAATGTTGTGAGTCATAACATTTTTATGAATAGTTTCGATTTTATCATTAAAATAAGTCATAAAAGTATCATGAATGTAATGAAAAAAAAAAAACAACATCAAGAGGTCTCAAAATACTATTCATTGTAGACAATAATATTGTAATGTATAGTTTTGTTTCATGTTTCATGTCTTTTATTTTATAGTTTGATTCATGTTGCTTGTTTGTGTCATGCTTCCCTTGCTCCTCATGTGCTCCCTTAGTCAATGTGTCATGTCCTGATTGGTTGTTTATGGTCATGTGTTTCTGAGTTCTGCATGTTCCTTGTGTCACTTGATCATTGGTTGTCTTAGTCATGTGTTCCCTAAGTTCATGTATTTAAAGGTGCGTTCACGCCATATCGTAATTCTTGTAACTATGAGATTCTGGCTCATAAAAAGTGTTCACGTCCTCGTAGAGCTCGTAATTACAGCTTGTAAGCTGGGAGTTTTCTGAAAGCTCCCACATGTACCACCTGACCACTGTACATTCATTTAGGCGTTGATAATGGTGCCATAGAAACACATAATTCCCAGTCAAAGGATGTGAACAGCTCCGAATATAACGTCACGTGTTGTCATCTCAAGATTCCAGTAAATACGAGGTGGCTTGAATGCAGTAAAAAGCCTTGTTTGACAAGTTACTTTGTGGTGTATTGGAGTAACGTAACCCTGCTGTTGGTGAGTGTTGTTGTCGAGTCTGCTCATGTTCAAGTCAAGTGGTTGCTCTGTTTGTTTGCTCACTTTTGGATTTTTAATGAACTGCACATGGGTTCATTCAACTCGCCTTCAGAGGAGTTAAATGTTACAAATCTTTTTATATTATTATAATATTCTTCTAAAATAATATTCTTATCAACATGGATGTTAAAATCACCAACCATAATCACATTTGGAGAAATAGAACAAAGTTAGAAGAGCTGAAAGATTTTCACAACACAGCTAGATCTCATGCTGAAGCGTAATCAATAATCATACCAAAAAACATATCAACCATGTGTTTAAAGATAAGAATTTGGATGCAATCAGTGAAACAAGCAACTAGGTGATGATTATAACATCACTATGTATTTTTTCTTGGATGTTTTCTCCAAAACAAATGTACTTTATAAATACGCAGTTACAGCAGCCAAAAAAAAAAAAAAAAGAAAAGAAACTAACCTAACAATACACAATCAAGAGGTGACGTTAAGTGAAAAAAGAAAGCATCAACATTAAGTGCTAAAGCTCTGTGAATTCTCAGTATGAACTTTTGTAGACATGTGACAAAAAACAAATACAGATGGTAATGTTAATCTTCGAGTTGATTATTTATGTTCTGCCGAGACTGAATGTTTTTTAATTATGGGTGGAGGTTGGGTACACCCTTTAATTAAAGGTTTCTATCTGAGAAATGTGTCAAATCTGCAACACAGGTTCCCAATAGTGTGCGCTCTATTGTGTTCAATTGTTTAGCCAAAGTACAGCAAAACCGACTGTTCGTGAATTCACAGCCTGTGAAAGAAAGGTGAGGAGAGTTCGACTTATCAAACATATACAAAAACTGCCCCCTTCACTGAACAAACATTCACTGAACTATTTTCATTGCAGAGCTTCAGTGTTTATATCTGAACGCAAGCTCAGTATTGGCCGGCTCCTGCGTCAGCATCACACGCATGTGACCAGAGCTGGCCAATACTGAACCGCCGTTCAGACACAAACACTGAAGCTCTGCAACGAAAATAGCGTAGCAGTATGACAGGGGACAGACGAATTTGTTGAATAAAGTCGTTATTTTTTTGTTTTGTTTTTACGCACAAAAAGTATTCTCGTCACTTCATAATATTAAGGTTGAACCACTGTAGTCACGTCGCTGGTTTTAACGATCTCTTTAGTACCTTTCTGGACCTCAAAAGGTGCAATGACTCTGCTGCCTATGTGTGGATCAGATACCCTCGGATTTTATCAAAAATATCTTAATTTGTGTTCCAAAGATGAATGAAGGTCTTGCGGGTTTAAGACGACATGAGGGTGAGTACTTTATGAGAGAAATTTCACTAACCCTTTTAAGTATTTCACTTCTGGCCATTCAGTAGGATAAGGGGGTAAGTCAGATATCCCAATAGACCAATAGAAAGTCAATGGAGAGGGTTGGACTGTTTCCCCCCGGTGGGCGTGGTTTTCAGAATATGATGTGTCACTCTATATAAGAATAATATTCGGAGTGTTTTACAGTTGCTTTCATAAGTCATTGAGTTTAAAAGAATTAGAATATTGCATACATTTACAGTACTATAGTGAGTGATGTCATCTTCTGTTTTGGAGAAAAATGAACTTGTTCTGTCGATCAGCGTCATTTCAGGAGAGATCATTTACTGGTTTATTATGAGTACAAAAGAGCGTAGGCCAACATTCGTACAATGAATGATATCGCGTCGGGAGCTGACTAGCAAAATACTAAAGTAAAAGAAGCTCGTATTCAAAGAGCAAACACACTACAGCATTTTAATGGCTGAACTCCATCAACCCAAGCAAGTCTACTAGGCCAGATGGCGTGCCATGGGTCCTGAAATAATCATCTACCTGTTTAACACCTCTCTGAAAGAGGCCATTGTTAAAACAAGCCTCAAGTCATCGGCAATTATGCTTCAAAACAAGCAGTAATTAGAACTCTGAATGCCTATTGGCAAGTAGCCCTGATGTGCCCTGAAGTGTTTCGAGCGACTCGTTTTATCACACATCACCATCAATATTTCACCCTCCTTGATTTGCATACAGGGCAGACAGATAAACCGACGACATCACTGGCCCTCCATATGGCTCTGACACACATACAGTGCATCCAGAAAGTATTCACAGCGCTTCACTTTTTTTCCACATTTTGTTATGTTACAGCGTTATTCCAAAAGGGATTAAATTCATTATTTTCCTCAGAGTTCTACAAACAATACCCCATAATGACAACGTGAAAGAAGTTTTTTTTTTAAATCTTTGCAAATTTATTAAAAATAAAAAATTTCATGTACATTTATAATAATGGGTTTATGTGAAAATTGATTTTTTTTAACTGATAGCTTTTAATTGATGTAATGATGAATGGCTATAATTAATGGCTAACATTGAGAGGGAAAAAAAATTATTTCATAGACACATCAGTATTATTAGTTTTCGGTGATACTGGCCATCCACTGTAAAATAAAAATAAATTACCTGTAAATTTACAGTAAAATACTGGCAGCTGTGGTTCCAGCCATTGACCTTAATTTTAAACTATATTTTAACTAGATGGAGAGTAAATAAATAAAGAAGAATTAGATTATGGTACATCATTTGCTATTTATTAAAACAGAATGGGCATTGACAAATTGGTTGAAACTGACCCAAACTGAATCTCAGCATAAACACAAACAGTAAGTTGACACTTGTTAGCACTTGCTTTAACCAACACAAATAAAAATACCTTTAAGAATTTGTTCAAAAACTAAATTCTCAATATTCATTTACCCTGATGCTATCCCAGATGTGTACAACTGCCTTTCTTCAGCAGAACACAAATGTTTTTAAAAAGAAATTCAAGATCTGTAGATGCATACCATGAAAATGAATAATAAGAATAATGAGAACGCTTATTTTTGAAACTATACTGCTCTCTATTTAAACAGTTTGATAACAGTTTTAGGAGGAAAAAAGAGAAAAGTATAAATTGCACAGTCCAATGAGAGGAACTAGTGTGTGGCTAAACCTTAAGAAGAAAAAAAAAAAAAAGGCCAATACATCACAACAACTTTGGAAGGATCTAGCAAGAAGTCTGATGGAACTGGTCAACACGCCCAGGTCTGGGAGGAAATGTTAGTGACTATATGTAGCACATGGCAAAAGACAGTCATCACATACAGTCTGGACACACTTTTAAATTAAACAGAAAGTTAACTGTGTAGTAGATGAACGTAATTAGAAACTTATCAAGTAAATAAAAGATGGTGTATGTTTGTTACAGTAGAGAAAACAAGACAAAATATAATCTTAGCAGAGGCAAGGGCCAAGACATGCCCAGACAGTTTAGCCGTGTGTATAAGGAAGTGATTGTGTGTTTTCCAGTTAACCAGAAATTAGTGTCTGTAAGCTATGGGTGTATTCTGTATGCAACTGGAAACATCTATATGAATTTGCATTTGCCTCACAAAATGCAAAGATGGTACTGCATGTGTGCGCACAAAGTTTGCAAGAATACATGTCTCTAATCTTACTTAATCAGAAATACATGTAAATCAATTTAAGGGTCCAAGTAGTTCCAGGCATCTTTAGATTTGACCGCATTACAGTTCCATATCACTTCGCCAATTGATTTCAGTTTTCTGAAACGTCCTTAGAAACTACAACAGCAAAAGAGCCAACACCCACAAAGAAACTGATCAAGCAAATATAGCAAAAATATAGCAAACAACTGGATATCCCATACAAACGCACACACATATAGTGCAGAAACACACTCAGCATGTGGATGTAAACGTACACTGAAACTTTATCAATAAAATAGTTTTGCAATTAAAAAGCTTTGTGCCATTTCTCAGTTGCGATAATGTCTCTGTTCTTTACTAGCTCTAAAATTACGTTTTGAATTAGCAATGGAGGCTTGGTATCAGATGTGTAAGAATTAATTACACACAAGATCGTTTTAAGGACAAAAACCTGACAAATGTCTTGAAATACAACATCTGAACAATGTCTTGAGGTGTGGTGACCGAGGAGGAATAACGTTAAAGGTGCTCTATGTATGTCGGCGCCGATAGCCTAGTGGTTAGAGCGCCGACATATGGATGCAAATGCGTTCACGGCGACCCGAGTTCCTGCCCCCCTCTCTCTGCCCAATGCTTTCCTGTCTGCTCTTTACTGTCCTGTCCAAATAAAAGGCACAAAAAACACATAAATATAACTTTAAAAAAAAGGTGCTCTATGTAAGAATGACAGCTAGTGGTTCAAATGGGTACAGCAGTCCAAATTCAAAATATTGTTTGCCCCGCCCCCTCCTCCTCAGACTCAACGCTCTCGCGGGTTCCCAGTTTGAAGACACGCAACAGTAGCGAGCTCAATTGATAATGGAGGGCGAGGAGACTTACACACTGTAAGTTAATTAGTTTATTTATAGATTTATGATGAGTTGATATCGCGTTTTAATATGCTCCCATTCATAGAGATTTTTAGATGGATGCTGAGGCTTTTTAGGTCAGGTAGAATCTGTGATCTCTGACCCAGTTTGTTCGCTGGCTTCCATGGCATGTGTTTTCCGCCAACTGGCAACCCGGGGTGGTGAAATACTATTGGGTAAATTGGCAATGTGCGGTCTTGCACAGACGGAAACAAAAACAGAAATTCCGACACGGAACGCAAATTTCAAAGTAAAATAACTGGTTGTAGCAATGGTTTTCAGAGAAACGAGTGTGTGAACTCAGCGTTTTTAATAAATATCTGCAAACATATTATGGTATTTTTATGCTTTAATACAGTCAAAAACTTACATAGAGCACCTTTAACTGACGACGGGCCATTGAATTGCGCTTGGAGTCGTGGCTGCATTACAACCTCGGATGTGCATTATTTTTCTAATAATTCAGCGAACCTAGCGTTATAATCGGAGTTTGGAGAACACTGACTAGTGAAATGCCTCACACCCCTTTGAGAACTGTGTCTGGCCGCAAGACGCGATTCCTGCCAAGTAGTACAGTCAAAAATATCTCACAAAAAAGTTGATTTTACAAGTTGATTGAAACAGTAAGTTTTGAAGAGATTCCGTTGACCGCTTACTTTCTTCACTCTGGAGACGACTAGGGTTGGGTATCGAGAACCGGTTCCAAATTTCAAAGAACCGGGGATTCGATGCGATGCGCGCATTTCGATTCCTGACTTTTTTCAGTCATTCTCGCACGGTGAACGGCAGTGAGCATTATACAGTTGTATCTATCTGCTAGGACCTGCGACAAGGACCTTATCTCATCACGCACATGTTCATTACAATCGGCACTGACTTTTGCTTCAACGCGGCATTAATCTGAAGGAATGCACCGTGTTTGGGGCCGTTCACAAAGGAAAGCGCGGCCGCGCTACTCACTCTTCCTTTCCGAAGCTCTTTCGCTCCCGTGGCATCTGTCGTTGCCATGCAACCATGAACTGCGCTCTGCAAGAATGACGAGGAAGTATAAGCAAAGGATTAATTGATTTCTAGCCCTTGCATTACTAGATATATTTATGGAGATGAGAAATAAAACCCGGCTGAGCTTTTGATGTTGTTACGGAAAGGCCGAAGCTGATTGGTTGGTTCTTGTCACATGACCTGCGGTGCGCTTGAGGCATTCTGAAAAGCATATAGGCACGCCTGGAAACATTTGAAATAACGAACATTTGAAATAACGCACCTACATTTGAAATAACGAACTTGCGCGTGCAAAAGACGCAATTTGTGAACTCTAACCCACCCGCGAGTCCTAAAGCACCAGATTAGCTAATATTAGCAATAGCAGCGTCTCACACTCAGATACAAAAACAGTTACAGCCTACTGGTTATAGCCTAAATGTGGCAAGAATAAAAGGTAAAAACATTATTCTTGAAGTATTTGCTCTTTTTTTCTCTCCATAAAAAAAATTATTGGAATCGGAATCGATAAGAACCGGATTTGATTAGCAGAATCGGAATCGCTAAAATTAAAACGACAGGCTACCCAACCCTAGAGACGACGAGGGCTCATGCTGAAGATGCCCCGCCCCATCTGCTGGTTTTTACAGCTCGAAACCGTTTTTCATGGTTTACTGTTAAATACTGTAAGTTTACTGCTGCAAGTGCTTCATTTAACGACCATTAGCTGTAAATTTACATGATTTAACTGTTTATTGAAATAACAGTATCTTATTATTTATCTTTTTATTTTTCATTATGTTGTTGTCGTGTGTTGTATGTTGTGTACTACCGCAGCTTTGAGTCCAAGACAAATTTCCTGAAAAGGACAATAAAGTATAACTGTAACTCTATTCTTAAACCGGTTGAAAGTGTTTATGAACAAGCCCTTGAAGGATTAGTTCACTTTAAAATGAAAATTATTCACTCACCCTTAAGCCATCCCAGTTTTTACTCAGAAGTATTCATATAAACTCCGCCTAATGCAACCCTCAGACATATTCCAGAAGACAGTCCTTAAATGTAGGGGTGTGTAAGTAGATACATAAACCAGTAAGCTGGAAAAGTTTGTTCCCTTTTCCTCAGAGAGCGGGGAACGAGTGAGCAGGTAACACAATATTAAATTATTAAGAGAATACACGATCAGATCTCGTAATATCATATAATACACAATTCATCAGATGTGACGGTTTGTTCGGTTAGCAGTTGTTGAAAACGTTTCCTATATTGTAATTGTACGTATTGACTTTCATTGATGAAAAGTATTATAAGGCATTTAAGATGTATGTATTCTTTTCACTACTCCCATAGTGTTTGATTGCGGGAAATGTATTGAACATTGAGCAACAGAATTTGTGTGAAAATAAATCATAAGTGGTTTGTTTGTTTGTTTAAAAATCTTATAAATGTATAAGGTACATTTTACGCCAGACACACGGGGTAAAACCAGCATGGGGCAAAAGGCACTAAAATACTTTAGCTAAAATAATATAAATTAATATGTTTTAATATGTAAAATAATACGTTTTTAATAATGTCTAAGTTAATACTTGTTCAAAACAATCACTTTAGTAAAGTTTATACTATTTTCGGTTTAATTTGACAAACAAAATTCATTTTTGTTCAATAAATATAAATGTTCCTTTTAAAAATACAGAAACAAAATTATTTAAAAAAGTAAAGATTCTGAAAGCATTGAATGAGATCCCATAATAACTTTATAGCTTTACAGCACAACAAATAAATAAATTTTATGATATGATTAATATCTGCTGTCAGTCAATTAAAAAAACAAAAACTAATAAATCACTAATTTTTTTGTAATTAATCACGATTAATTGCACCTAACATTACAGTTAATATATTTTTACCTTGTAAACAGTGCTTTAATATTTCCAGGTATCTGGTAGGATACCCTTACGAAAAAGAAGTATACTTCAAGTTAATTTTATCAAGTAATGTTCAAGTATATTTTTTAAGTATGCTAGTATCAATGTACTAGTAGTAAACTTGTAAGTGTACTATTTTAATACTGCTTGGGACAAAATTGCAACAATTTAAGTATACGTTTAAGTGTACTAGAAGTGTAACAGTAGTAAACTTTAAGTACTTTAAACTTTTGTACTGCATCTGTACTACAAGTGAACTTATAAGTATACTAATAGTTTACTATTTTAATAGTACATTTTTAGTATAGGAAAGTACACTTTGAAATATACTACTAATTACTTTTAAGTTAAGTTTTCTTTAAGCGCACATGACATCACACTTATAGTTAGGGCTGGGCGATATGGCAAAAAAATAAAATCTCGATCTTTCAGAATGATTGACCAATTCACGATTTCGATTTTTTTTTTTTTTTTTTTTTTTTTTTTTAACTGTTTAACTAGTCACCTTAAAAACTTAACTACAATATGATTTAAGTAACATTCTCTTTATTAACAATCTGGTTAAAAAAAAGTTCAGTTCCAAGTGCACCACGCATGAAGTGATCAACATGGTGTAAATGTAAAACAATTTGTTAAATATCTTTGCAGAAATATGCCTGAAATATGAAGACAAATGTTGTACAAACTTATCTTAAACACATCCTACTCAGAAATAATATAAAATAAGAAAATGCTAAATATTTCTTAGCCAAAAATAGCAATAAATAACACCAGTAATGGGCTATTATTAACAGCAAATGCTTTGTAAAAACAAAAAACAGCAGCAGCTTGTCATCATCATGCAAACATGAAATATCAAACGGGTTTACAGGTTTTTGCATTCTATTGCGCTATTTGTCCTATTGTTTTTATGACGGACATGTTTAGGTGTTGCACTTGTCTCGTGTCTTTTGCAACTCGCGTTTAATAACTTTGCCTTTTTTTCCTCGTTCCACTGCCTGCGTCTCATTTTTATAACGCAATAATGGATTTCTGAATGAACAGTCGCTTAAGAACAGTGATGTGTTCTACGTTCATAGAGCGTCACATGAGAGCGGTTAATCAGGCGTGCCGCCGCCATCCTGAGGTCGGATCATTTTCTTCTCCTAATATATCATTGCTGTATTGTCAACATGTCTAATTGAACGCTTGGTAACATTTTATTCAAAAATCGCGATTTCTCGATTCCAAAAATACTAAAATCGAGGCAAAACATAAATTCGAATTAATCGGAAAAAAAAATCGGAAAAACCGCCCAGCCCTAGTTTATACTATTTTCGGTTTAATTTGAGAAACAAATGCACTTTTGTTCAATAAATAGAAATTTTCATTTTAAAAATACAGAAACAAAATTATTTAAAAAAGTAAAGATTCTGAAAGCATTGAATGAGATCCCATAATAACTTTATAGCTTTACAGCACAACAAATAAATATATTTTATGATATGATTATTATCTGCTGTTAGTCAATTTAAAAACAACAACAACTAATAAGTCACAAATTTTTTTGTAATTAATCGTGATTAATTGCACCTAACATTACAGTTAATATATTTTTACCTTGTAAACAGTGCTTTAAGATTTCCAGGTATCTGGTACACTGTAAAAAGTAATACGCTTTATCTACTCAATAAAATTGTAGCAACAGATTACAAGCAAGATTATTAATTAAATCCAACATACAAGAATTGAGTTAGAATTAATCAAATTAATTAATTAAAAGTCAACCATTTAAAATGTGTAAAATTAGCAAACACCATTACAAAAACCACAAACTGACATAAAAAGCACAGAGTCAAACTGGCCAACTAAATAAAACACTGATCGCCATAATGGTGACCAAACATTTTCAATCTAAACCTCTGTCAATTCTTGTGTTTTTCTTTCATTTAGTGATTCTGCTTGTTATCATCAGGTGTCTTCAATGTTGGCAAAAGGCAAAAAAAAAAAAGTTCTTAATTCATCTTTGACACTGTTATTCAGATATTTTTTAATTTAAATTGTACTTAAATTTTACTCGTTTTAAACAGTTGACTCAATTTTATTTGTTGAATTTAATGAATATTATTGCTTGTAATCTGTTGCCAAAATTTTATGGAGTAGATATAACATATTACTTTTTACAGTGTAGGATACACTTACGAAAAATAAGTATACTTCAAGTTAATTTTATCAAGTAATGTTAAAGTACATATTTTTTTTTTAAGTATACTAGTATCAATGTACTAGTAGTAAACTTGTAAGTGTACTATTTTAATACCGCTTGGGACTAAATTGGCACAATTTAAGTATATGTTTAAGTGTACTATAAGCGTAACAGTAGTAAACTTTAAACTTTTGTATTGCATCTGTACTACAAGTGAACTTATAAGTATACTAATAGTTTACTATTTAATAGTACATTTTTAGTATAGGAAAGTACACTTTGAAATATACTCTCAGTAAACTACTAGATACTTTTAAGTTTTCTTTAAGCGCACATGACATCACACTTATAATTTACTTTTTATATATTATTTTTGCACTTTATACTACTATGTTCCTATTTAGGAACCTTTAACTGTACTTTAACTCTTTCCATTTTAAAAACATTTTAATCTAGTTTCATGAATCCTTTTTTTTTTTTTTTTTTTTAAATCAACACTTAAATGTGGGTAGGTTTCATAAAAAAAAATAAAATTAAAAAAAAGGAAACTTTTTAAACAAAAAGCTGAGAAAATTGCATTTTTGTCAAAGACTATGTCCGTATGGGATTCAGAACGATGATCAAACACAGGTGGAGTAGATAAACACACCCATAAACAAACCCAAAGCTTCATAATCCTCATTTAGTAACGTTAGGCAGTTTTGATTTTTATGCTGTTTAATGTTTGCTTTATTTTACATTTGTGTGAGTAATCTTCTATTGCTTGTTTCAGCTGCTTCTCCTGCATTTTGAACCGGCGATTCTGTACCCTTTCAAAAGTTGCGTAACAGCGCCCCCTACCGTATAGCCAGGGCTGGAAATGGCTGAGATTCACTGGGGGGACTCTAGCTGGGAAGATTTTTTTTATTTATTTTTTTTATTATACTTTCAATGACTTTTCAGATGTATTTAAATATCATATAATCTATAATAACATTAAACAGGCCTATTTCATGTTTCCTCCAAACAATATTTTCTTAATTATCAAGCAGGCACATGAAAGGTCAACGAAGAACATTTATGAATTGTGTGGCACAAACACGCTTATTCAACAGAATCTCTGCTTGGAGAAAATTACCTGTTTGATTTTGGCCAAATTAAAGATACATTTTCTAGGAATTACTGAATTGAACAGGTCACAAACATTTTAAATACATTTGTCCTCAGGTTAAAGAAAAGTGATGTTTATCATTTTATAAAACTTTTTGTTTTGAGGACGTTACCATAGACATGGAGTTTGTTTTTTTAAAACATTACCTGAACATGCAGTTCTATTCTAATATTCCCTGAAATAATTTCAACTGCTGATTCTATTTTTTCCCTCCAGAATTTGAAGAATAATGAGTTGTTGAGGTTATGATGCTGTTTTTACTCAATGAGCTGCAAGATTCTGGAAATTGAGAATCACAATTTTTTTAAATAGTGTTCACAATTCTCCCATGATTCTGAATAGATAACTAAGAAAATAACATGTAATTTACTAGAGGTTCTGACGTAATGTTGCCATTAATTAATTGAATTTGAATGAATTATTATTTTTTAAAAATCAGTTTGAATAAATGATTCAATGACTCAATTATAAAGATGTCACTTGTTTCATTACTGGATGAATCAACGTTTTTGAACAAATGTTTTTATTGAATGATTCAATGAGAATTACATTTTTAACAGTCACTTGTCGCCACCTACTGGTGTAACGATGTAATTAAGGCAATCTTTATTTAAAGTATCAAGTTATTTTTGTAAAATGGTACACACTTGAAGAGTTCATTTGCAAAAACATAACTCCATTTTTATTAATTCTCACAAATCATGTTTTTTTTTATTGTGCATTCCAGGTAATATCAATCAAATTGCAGTTTGGTTGTTTTGATTAAGTAAAAAAAAAAGCATAAAGTGAACGAAATTGCTGGTAATACAATGCTATATCAGATATGTACAATAATAACATTATGATGTCCAGAAATCAATTTCAATAGTACATTGAGAACTCAAGTTTAATGTGATAGTTATATATAACAATTTATTGTTAGTTCCGAGATTCTTCAATTTAGAGAATAAATACATACATCCGCAATTTACATTTGAATTCTCTAGTGGCCCAATTTTTGTTAAAGGCTGCATAGTTTTTTTTTTTTTTTTTCCTCATTAGAGGAAGATGTCCATCAATGGTTGTATGTTTGTGTGCATTAGTTTTGTGATTTCACCGGAAAAATAGAACCTCCGCAACGGCGTTAAGCGGTCGATTGACGCGCCCGCCTGTGCTGTGAAGACTGTGTGTAGCAAAAAGAGAACGTAAGCCCCGCCTACTTTTTAATTTGATTGGCCATCTCAATCATTTTGACATTGACAAGCGTTCTTAGACCGCTGAGGCAGACCAGACTAAAAATGTAACTTTTAAACCTTTTTGTCATCCTAACAACATTGCAGAGTGCTGTAATGAAGTGCAGCAGAGCAGTGCAAGAATTTCAAATATTGGGAGGGACGATTTGGCCATTTCTAATTATTGGGGGGGGGGGACTTTTCCCGCTCAATGTCTACGGTGGTTACGGCCCACGCGCGCGCGCGCACGCACACACACACACACGCGCGCGCAAAAGAACAACCAAGGCTTCAGCATGTAAGATGTGTATGGTGTACAAGGACTTACAGGAGTCGAAATTATAAATCGTCGATAACTTTTAGTCAGTTTCCACAAAACTCCCCTCAGATATCCCACACCAGCTACAAAAATTAAACAACTAACCATTCAGAAACGTCCTGTTGCATTCATCATGTTGTCACTTCTTCTTGAGTCTCTCCATCATTGTCCGACTCAGGTTTAAACATAAAAGTTTCTGACATTTTCAGTGAGTCTGCGTGAGATAATCGCGCTGCTAACAGTACTGACAAGTGCTAACGTGATCTCTTGAAACTCCGCCCTCCTCTTGAGAGCAGCAGCTCATTTGCATTTAAAGGGACACACACAAAAACTGAGCGTTTTTGCTCACCCTCAAAAAGTGACAAATTTAACATGCTATAAAAAATTATCTGTGGGATATTTTGAGCTAAAACTTCACATACACACTCTGGGGACATCAGAGACTTGTTTTACATCTTGTAAAAGTATGACCCCTTTAAAGTCCCCCTGTGGTGAAAATCAAGTTTTTAATTTTAGTTTTTAAAAAGGAAAATATTTGGAAGATTGACAGTAACCAAACAGATCTCCTCCCCCAATGACTACCATAGTATTTATTTTTCCTACTATGGTAGTCAATGGGGGATGAGATCTGTTTGATTACTGACATTCTTCCAAATATCTTCCTTTGTGTTCAGCAGAACAAAGACATTTATACAGGTTTCAAACAACCTGAGGGTGGGTAAATGATGACAGAATTTTCATTTTTGGGTGAACTATCCCTTTAATGTTACTGGAAGAGTGTTTGCTCATAACTTTGAGAGAACCTTGCCAGAACGTTAGTCACTTTACTTTAGTTCCCCACTAATGTTCAACCGTCACTTGTAGAAACTTTGTGTTGGTCATTAACTCTGAACTAAGTAACACTTAGACTACATAGATGTGTAACACAATGCCCGAGTTTTGTTGTGGTCTTGCTGGAATTTTCTTCAAATATTCAATACTAGATAGTTGAATATTCCTGAACCCTGATGTGTTCATCAAACCTCATCTCTATCTACCTTTCTCTTTCAGATGAACGGACAAGTTGGAGCGATGCGTGTGTTGGTGACGGGCGGCAGTGGGCTGGTGGGGCGAGCGATAGAGCGGGTGGTGAAAGAGGAGGGTGGAGGGAGAGAAGGAGAAGAATGGATATTTCTGTCATCTAAAGACGCCAATTTCATGTAAGTGCTCCTGAACAAACACATCAGACGTCATGCCAGTTAGACAACACAATCATTACAATATCATATCATTAGATACATTATAACATACTTTATATTCTTTAAGTAGATGTTATAGTAAACTGTCGATGGAAGTAATAACAGTGATTAAAAATATGAAACATTTAAAATGTGAAACAGTGTATTGGGCGACAGTGACAAACATTAGGAGACAAGAAATATTTTCTTTTAAAGAATTCTCTGTTTAAGGACTACAACGAGCTTCTTTCCGGGTTAGTGACATCACAAACCCTAAAATTTACATAAACCCCGCCCCCGAGAACACGCAACAAAGGGGGTGAGGCTGAACATTTTTAAGTGAGGTAATCGGCGCTGCTAACACGAGCTCTTGAAACTCCGCCCTCTTCTTGAGAGCAGAAGCTCATTTGCATTTAAAGGGACACACACAGAAACGGAGCGTTTTTGCTCACCCTCAAAAAGTGACAAATTTAACATGCTATAAAAAATTATCTGTGGGATATTTTGAGCTAAAACTTCACATACACACTCTGGGGACATCAGAGACTTGTTTTACATCTTGTAAAAGTGGCATTATATGACCCCTTTAAATATATTTACATGTGCTGCTTCAGGAGCGCTGAAGAGACGAGATCAGTCTTCCAGAAACATCGTCCGACACACGTCATTCATTTGGCCGCCTTGGTGGGTGGGCTCTACAGAAACATGAGACAGAACCTGGACTTCTGGGTAATTATTAACAATTATATTATTGAATACCATTGGAAATATGTAATAAAAGCTTGGAAATATCACTGTTGAATAATTGAACTGTACTTTGACTGTATTTGTTTGTTGTTTTCAGAGGAATAATCTATTTATCAATGACAACGTGCTGCAGGCGGCTCATGAGTTCGGGGTGGTGAAGGTCGTTTCTTGCCTGTCCACGTGTATATTCCCAGATAAAACCACCTACCCCATAGATGAGACCATGGTAAACTCACACACACACACACACACACACACACTCTCTCTCTATCTGAAAAAATGTTACAAAAGCTGTCACTGCGACGGTACCTCTCAAAAAAGTTTAAATATGTACCATTTAGGTACTAATATGCACATTTTTGGTACCAATATGTACCTTTGAGGCACTAATATGCACTCTTTAGGTACACCTTTTTTCGGAGCGTGCACTTCATCTAGGGCTTATAACATGATAAATTTTCCTTCTATGATTCATTGTCTTAGAAATCATATTGTAACTCAGACTTCCTCTGCAGCATCATTACAATCCACTGGGTCAAGTTCAGTATAGCGGCTCCTGACCGTAAATTTAAGTAGGGCAGATTCGGGGTCTTAGCGCTAGTTTATGATAAACATGTTTTAAGCTTTATAAGACACACTTTTGGGAGAGGTCCAGCGTCTTTGCGTTATTCAGCCTGACGGTGCTGCAGTTCCATTTTTCACCACAGATTTACATTGGAAAATTGTGGTGCGCCGTAGAGCCGGGGAGGGCTAGAGGAGATATTTTGGATGAATATTAATACAAGATCATCCACTCCAATTGTTTTATGATTTGAGGAAGACGATGACTAGACACTTTTGTTTGGAATTGTCCTATATTTTTGTCATCTATACAGACGTGTTTCTCTCTCGTTCTGTTTCAGATCCACAATGGTCCGCCACATGAGTCTAATTTCGGTTATGCCTACGCCAAACGCATGATTGATGTCCACAACAGGTCCGTGTCAAAGTTCATTGGTCATGAGCTTTTCTTGGATGTATCACACGAAAGCATGTCTGTCACATTTCGGGGAAAAAAAAATACTATTTTTTTCTGCATTTTCATATATTATCATCAAATGACATTTAAACACGTTTTCGTTCCATATTTTCATTACTACAGTACATCCAGACTTATTTATTTTAAAGTTTCAGTTGAAATTGGTGTGTTCCAAGGCACTTCAGTGGGCCTTTAAGCATTACACAATTATTATTAGTAATTCTTGCTATTGTCATTGATGAATTTCATTAAATTTTCATTACTGTCATACAAAAAAAAAAAAAAAAATTTTTTTTTACATTTAAATCATAAATTAAATGCAGCACAACAAATATCATGTGGAATAAATATTTAGCAATTTAAAGGGTTAGTTCACCCAAAAACATTTCTGTCATTAATTACTCACCCTCATGATGTTCCACACCTGAAAGAACATCTTCAGAACACACATTAAGATATTTTTGGTTAAAATCTGAGAGGTTTTTTTCATCCATAGAAAGCAACGAAATTACCACATTCAAGGTCCAGAAAAGTAGTGAAAACATCATTAAAATATGATTTAACATAAATAGCATTATAGAATGACAGTGGAGAGACGAGTTTGTTGAATAAAGTCATTATTTTTGTTTAGTTTTTGTGCACAAAATGTATTCTCATCGCTTCATAACATTAAGGTTGAACCACTGTAGTCACATCGACTATTTTAACGATGTGTTTACTACTTTTCTGGACCTTGAATGTGGTAATTTCATTGCTTTCTATGGAGGATAAAAAAAACCTCTCAAATTTCATCAAAAATATCTTAATTTGTGTATTGAAAATGGTCTTACGGGAGTGGAACGACATGAGGATGAGTAATTAATGACAATTTTTGGATGAGCTAACCTTTTAAATAAATACTGTTTAGTTTTTTGTATGTATATAATGAATTATTATTTTTATGACACTGATTAATGTGTGTAGTTGTGATGAAAATAATCTCAAAATATGTTTATTATTATTTAATTTGGGGGTGAAGTGTTTGTTTATAGCTTTCATAAATGAAAGAAACAAATCAGTGTGTGTTTGTCCATTAGGTCATGTTTTGAGAAGTACGGTCGGAGATACACCGCCGTCATACCCACCAATGTTTTTGGACCACATGACAACTTCAACATTGAGGACGGTCACGTGCTTCCGGGGTTGATCCACAAGACGTACCTGGCAAAGAGTGAGTACAACGCGTGTTTAACTTTCTGGAAGGATCCAGAGCATAGAAAAATGAAGCCAAAATATCCCGGAAATGGCCGTCTGTGCAGTAGTGATCCTGAAGTGGAGCTGCGCCCATACTCCCACTCCCACAAATCATAAGCACAGCTGTCAATCATGACTTTATACCCCGTTTTTATAGCATAGCATAACTAACAAAAAACAAACTTATTGGAAAAACAAACACTTGAGTATATGTCAGTGTGATAAGAACCACCTAAAATGACAGAAATAACTGTCACCGTCCCACCAGCGGGACACTTGCAGCTGTTTTTATTTATCGCCTTTTTTATCACATATTTTAGTAATCATCATAAATTTGGTATCATTCGAAAGCATAACTCAGAATTCATCCTGTGAAAACCGTTTTGAAATTGGACATTGCTTTACCATGGAAACAGTACTTTAAAACCTTTTAGGGGGCTCCTTCCCTAGTTTCATATTTAACTACTTTATAGTCAAAACTTTTCTAATCTTGATAAAACACATATTGTCGGAAAGGTCTGAATCTTAAGCTTCCATGTTTGCCGTCTGTTTTGTGATAGAAGTGAAATTTGGACAGAATTTTATTAATTTGTTGTAGGAGAATGCATTATAAAAAATTCAATGGAATGTGGATGACACCTGGTGGCTATTTTTGGTACAAAATCTCATGGGAACTTCAATTCTGTTCCTATGTAAAACATGTTTCATGTGTTTGTGTTTTGTAGAGGAAGGTAAACCTCTGCAGGTCTGGGGTTCAGGTCGCCCTCTGCGGCAGTTCATCTATTCTCTGGATCTGGCTCGTCTGTTTCTGTGGGTTTTGAGGGAGTATGACGAGGTGGAGCCCATCATTCTGTCAGGTACTCGACCCGTGTCAAATTGAAAGGAATTGTTCACGCAAAAATGAAAATTCTTTCACTAATTACTCACCCTCATGTCATTCCAAACCACTCCATCCTCAAAAATAGTGCTTAGTACCCTCGCGGGGAGGCCCGTAGGCTCCTGTCGAGGGGCCAGACATGGAGGGCCCACAACATTGGTTGGGGGTGCCAAACTACCAGAAGGACTGTACGTCCTTTGAGAAGAATACTGGGCAGTGAGAGTCGTCTTCTGAGGTGAATATGTTGACCTCTGCCTTCCTGAAGACACTCCAGATTGTGCAAATTTTCTGCAAAGTATGTCTGCCCCTTGGTTCAGCTTGCCTGGCGTGTACACTGCTCTCAGTGAGTGCAGGTTGCTTGCGCTGTGCCCATAAGAGGAGGCAGCTTTGTCTGTGTCCTTCATCTCTGTTAAATTCAGCCATAAGTGGTACTCCAACACCACTAGGCTGGCCATGGCCCTGCCGATCGCCTGGCGGTTGCCTTTGTAGCACGCAGAGCCAAGTCTGTTGCGCTTCAGAGAGCTCTCTGAAAGCAGCGGGGTCTGGGCCAGACCCGTCCATGGAGTAGAGGAGTTTGACGTAAGGGGGGCTCTGTGGCACACCCTTTTATATGGTTGTATTTTAGGGGCTCTGTAGCGCACCCCTTTTCACCTACAGTAACCAAACTTCATACGGCTATAGGTCTCATCGGCCCAACAACTTTCGCACTTGAAGTCAGCCCAACAGGAAGTCGCTATTTTGGGTTGTTTGAAAAATGTATGCTCTGGAATTCCTAGGGGAATCATCCGATCACCAGCATGAAACCAAGACACTAAGGATTCTAAATTGCAAGCAAATTTTTGATATCTCGAATGGTTTGGCTGTGGCACTGAAACAAATTTATGGCAAGAAAAGAGAAACAGGAAGCGTGTTATAACTTCTGCATACATAAACTGATTTTGATGAAGTCTTCCTCAGAATAATGTCAAGACACCGCAGATGCACACCCGTGAAACGTTTCTTGTTATCTTGAATACTGTTGTCATGGCAACGCATTAAACTTTAATATTCTTTATGAGGCACTTACCATGCTTCAAATTGCATGAAACTCGACACACACATCCGAGTTGCCAGCCAGAAGACATGGACAAAGCCTTAGAAATGGGCTCTATAGCACCACCTTTTGTCTAAAGTTGGGGGTTAGTTTTACCCACATTCACCAAACCCGGTACATATATTGTTCTCATCGAGCCGGACAACTTTCTAATTTACATAATTTACATTTACAAACTTCAGCTTTGAATTCATTGTAGGAGGTGGATCACATGGATGTGACTATTGTGAGTCAGTGTCATAGCGCCACCAATTGGCAACAGGAAGTGTGTCACTTTCAAAATGCTTTGAAATCACCCTCTTATTTTACATTTACATTTACATTTATGCATTTAGCAGACGCTTTTATCCAAAGCGACTTACATTGCATTATACTTTACATTTGTATCTGCAATCCCTGGGATCAAACCCATGACCTTGGCATTGCTAGTGCCATGCTCTAACCACTGAGCTACAGGAAAGCTGTTTATTTTTACTGGATTCGCTTCAAACTTCGTCAGTATAATGTCAGATATGGGCCTGCGAAAGGATTCTTAATATCTTAAATACTGTTGCCATGACAACACGTCAAACTTGAAAAATATTCTTTGGGGTTTTTTTTAGGCTCTTAGCATGCCTCAAATTGCATGAAAATCGACACACACGTCAAAGCTGTTGGCCAGTAGACATAAGCAAAACCTTAGAAATGGGCGGGGAGGAGGGGCTCTATAACGCCACCTTTTGACAAAAGTTGGGGGGTTAGTCTTACCTAGTCACCAAACTTGGTACATATATTGATCTCATCAAGCCGGACAACTTTTTATTTTACAGTCATTAGCTCCAACCAGCAGGAAGTCAGATATTTTGGTTTGAATGTGGATTTTTTGAACAACAAGGCTCTTGAGTTTTTAAGTACTCCTCATAGGAGATTCACGCAATTGCCACCAAACTTGGTCAACATGAAACAAAGACACTGAAGATGCTAAATTGCAAACGACTATAGGATATCTCAAACAGTGTTGCCATGGTGAGGGACTAAATTAAGGACAACAAAAAGAGAAATAGGAAGTGTCTCATCTTGTAAAATCATTATTTGATATATATTAAATTATGATCGTATGTTGCCTGCCATGCATAGGTTTTCTTAAGCCACCAGAGCGGCGGTGGCGGCGAGGCTTGGGCCCGTCATCGCTGCTTGCAGCTATATTTTAATTTGTATCTTTGTTTTATTGTATTTATTTGTGCTATTGCTAGTAAGTTGTTTATTTGTTATTTTATTAATGTCTTTAAGGTTTGCTATTTTTATGTTTGTTAATATTAGTTAGGCTAGTATTAGTTTTTGCTGTGAGCCAACCAAAAATCCTTAGTGTTGAGTCCTGAGTCCATATTTTTGTTTTTGAGGTAACAGTAATATTTGTTAATAATAATGATATGACAATTTTCTGTTAGTCAAATAGTAGTGTAAATGTGTATCAATTTGAACTGTACTGCAGAAAGACATTATATAATTTATAAAGTTTTTGTATTGACTTGGTACCAATTTAAGTACTGGTAGGGTATTTTTGACTTAATATATAGTATTATAAACAGCGGTTCCAATTTACAGAGAGGCACCTCTTAGGCAATGATCTCTTGCTACACATTCTCACAAAGGGCTAAAACCCCCTTGAAGATCAAAGAACTGCCCCTGACTAGGGGTGTCACGATATACCAGTATTGACAATAACCGTGATATTTTAAAAATGAAATATCACTATGATGTTAATTAGGGGTGTCGCAGTATACTGGTGTATTGGTGATAACTGTAATATTTCAAGTGGCAGTACCTGGTTGGCATCCCAACGTAGGTGTCAGTTTTGCACCTTTATAAGCAGTCACAGCGTGCAGCTCTATGCAGCTATTTTTAACCAAAATAGGACGATGTGAGCATTATGGAGTGCTAAACTCTCACATGTAATTTATCATACTCATTTCAATCATACTCGACGCCAGAGGGCGCCCTCGCGCAGTAAGTCTACAAGTGAGACTCATAGGAGTAATATGTTCCAGGAAATCCCTAATATGGACAAAGACATCCAGCGATCTCTGTAGCTGAATAAAACACAGATAGAGACATTTTGATTGAGAATTAACTCAGGAAGTCACAGGATGGAAAGAAATCTGAATCTAAATGAATCTGAAATATCTAATTTGTTTCTCTCTAGTTGGAGAGGAGGATGAGTTGTCCATAAAGGACGCTGCAGACACTGTGGTTGAAGCGTTGGGGTTCAAAGGTGACGTGATTGTATCCTTTCACACGCAAACAATTAACTTCTCAATGGTCATAGTGAAAATCTGCAGACTTTCCAGATTGAGCTGTTGAGCTTCAAAAAACATCATAAAAGTAGTCCTTAAATGACAGAGCTTTCCTTTAGGTGTGAACTAATCCTTTAACCCTTAACTAACCGCTCTCAGTATGACACCAGTAAAGCAGACGGTCAATTCAAGAAAACCGCCAGTAACGCCAAACTACGCAAATACCTGCCAGACTTCAAGTTCACACCGTTCAAAGCAGGTGATCAATCTTCACTTCTCTGAAGAGCTTCAGCGTTTACTAAACCTTTTTCAATAGTAGTAAAAAAAAAAAAAAAAAGATTTTTTATAGGTGCTTTTCTTTTTTTTCCAGCTATCAAGGAGACAAGTGATTGGTTTGTGGCCAATTATGACATCGCCCGTAAATGAAGATCTTCACATCTCATTGGCTGTGGGGAGTTTGAACACTGTTCAATGCTGGAAACCAATGATTGATCAAACACTTGAACAACCCTTAATAATCTATATGAAGACAAAATCATTGAACACTGCCGTCTTAGCTCTCTTGAATGTTTGTTTCAAGTGTTTCTTATTTACTAAAGTCCACATGAAATCAAAATTGAAGGTTTTTTTAGCTTTTAGTATGAATATGTTTTCCTTAAGATTATCTATAAGCTAGTGAGCTCAAAAACAATGACAAAATTCACATTTAGAAGTCTCTGACTTCCACCAATATGTATCAATTATTTTGATGGCATCAAGCTGTACTTTAGCTTCTCATCAGATTTTCTGACCAATCAAATGCTCTCTAGAATCTAAAGCGTCCCGCCTCCTACATTATAAATAGACGCTGAAGCTGCAGCTGAAATTGGTCACATTTACTTTTTTCTAGATGGTGAATGGCACTATATAGGGGATAGGGAACGATTCAGACGGTGTAAATATTCTTTCCATTGGGGCAAATGAAGTCTGGTTTCATGTTGGGGTCACGTGAATGGGGAATCTATTAGACTGTGGCTGTCAAATGAGGCTTTACCGAACTCAATGGCTCTGGCCGAGCTGTGATATAAACGAAACGCTATTGGCTATTTTAAAAAAAGCTGCTTGATATGTTCTACCCTGTCTTCCTGTTTCAATGGGAATTACGTCAACACATTGAATAACGCAAGGCACTTAGGTGGGCCTTTAAATTCGTGGACTGCTTCCCTTCCACAGCACTTCACAAGCTAGTGCTACCGAAAAACTGTTTTCGTTAACTTAATTGCATTTCAGTGTCGAATGAAGTTAAGCTTCCTTTTTAAATAACTGTATGTATGTTCAATAGTTTGTGTCATGTGATATAATTGAATGATTACAGCCACTGATTTGCCAGTGGCCTATCGTTAGGATAGGCTCCGAGTAAATGAGTTAACAGCCATCGAGTTTGTGTGTTTCTTTGTTTTAATTATATAGGCTACTTCAGTTTTGCTTTGATTTTAAAATGGGTTCATTTGATAATTTGTATAACTGTGCAGTATCTGTGGTGGCATAATAAAATTTCAGTTGTGATCTCAGATTTGTCATTCCCTGTTGCTTTCTTAGTTAATAGCCTGCATATCTTCAACCAGACATAAAACACAATGAGAAATGTTTATGTTTTTGACATGCATGAATTAACGCCTGTAAACCTTCATCTTTTTCTGCAAAACACACAATGCTTTATATGATTAGGTGAGATGGTGAAATTAGCAACTCTGCAGCACTTTCACAAGGTTTTAGTTCAATTTCGCAAGCTTATCACAACAATTACAAAAAGTAAAATTGGAATTACAAGTGGTTAAATTGATCAACCACAAAGCTAAATTTATTTAAAATAATTGTGTATATGGAGAAGACATAATTGGCAAAAGTATGAGAATTATTATTAATATAGGGATAATTAGACATACCGTAGACACATCGCTGTGATTGTTCTGTCATTTGCATGCTCAGTTGGGGAAAAAAAAAAAAAAAAAAAAATTCAAAGAACTTTTGTTAAATCCTAAAGTGAAGTGTTATTTTTTTCATATTATCAGGAAACATTTCCAATGTTTTTCTCCCTCAAAATGATGCATCTACACATTCCCAGTTGAGGAATAAGGGTCTTATCTAGAGAAATGATTGGTCATTTTCTAAAAAAAATTAAATTTATATACTTTTTAACCACAAACGCTCGTCTTGGGCCACACTTTACGTAATCACGTTGGAAAGGTCACGCATGACGTAGGTGGAAGTACCGATCCAGTGTCTACAAAGCGAACGTGCAAAGATTAAGCCAAACGCCCTTTACGAAAAAAGGTAAAATGACGATATCAGATGATTTTGAAGTTGGAGGAGAAAATTAGATGAAGTTTTTCACCCTACCGTGGTACTTATTGGACCTTCAACCCGTTGAACCCCAGTGAAGTCCACTATATGGGAGAAAAATCCTGGAATGTCTTCCTCAAAAACCCTAATTTCTTTTCGACTGAAGAAAGAAAGACATAAACATCTTGGATGACATGGGGATGAGTGAATTATTAGGAAATTTTCATTCAAAAGTGAACCCTTTAACACAGTGCTGATATGGAACTATTAAATTGGTAAAAATGAAAATGATCCCATAATTTACTCACCCTCAAGTATGTAGAAGTTATATTAAAATTATCCCCCCTGCATAGGCGCACATGCCTAGAATACCTATGCATAAATCTGTCCGTGTGTGTGGAGGAGCAGAATAATGTGACCATTAGAGGGCGTACTTGTACAACATGTGGCCTTACCTCTCAGAGTTGGCATTAGCAAAGAGTTGTTGTTGCCCGGGCTTGGTAGAAGATCCCGCACATCTCTTCCTGTGTAGACATCTGTAAATAAAGACAGATCAAATACACAGTATCTCTTAGTGATGGGCAGATCGGGGCGTCGTGAAACACTGAAGCAGTAGAAGCAAATGTGCCGAGACTTCAAAACAATCTGACACCCGTCTCCACGGTGACCCCTAGTGGTCAGAACAGTGCAAATGCAACAAAACTCAGGACAAATGTATTACAAAAGTTTTATTGCATGTAAAATCTATCAAATGCAATTAACTAATCATCTAATAAGATTAAATAGAGTGTCTGTATAATATGTGTTCTTTTATCAATTTTCAAGTCTTGTTTATCTGTTCCATGGCTCAAGCTAAACAGGGAAATAAGAGATTAATAACTACCATTATTCATTTTAATTATTCTAATGTCTAATTAACACATCTACAAATGTATAAAACTGATCAGAGATCAGGTAAAAGCCCATAGACACTTGTTCAATAGTTCTCAGTAAATCTGCATGATTCATGGATTCACTTTATCATCGCCCTCTACCGGTGAACCATTGAAATTTCGAAACAGTGATGACGTAATGAAGCCTCGTTTACTAAAATCACGTGACTTTGGCAGTTTGATACACGCTCCGAATCACTGATTCGAAACAAAAGATTCATAAGCATTCAGAGCTTTTGTGTATGAATGTGGAGCTTCTTGCTTAATTCACACTTATCTTAATGACATGGTTTTGAATAAAAATCATCTGGAAACATGATGCTAAAAATGAAATGAAAACTGCAAATTTTCTAGACATGTAACACGATTTGGGAACCCTTAAAATATCCCTAAAATTCTGCATATTATAGGCTATTTTAAACATGAGTGTATATAATTAAAATATAGATCATCAGAAAATAAACCCTGATTGACAGACCAGTAAAACCAGAAGAGCACCAAACAGTACAGAGCACAAATTAAATGTTTATTTTCGAAATAAACATAAAAAGAGTCTTTTGTCCTTGTTCAAAGTGTTTGATCAATCATTGGTTTGTAGCATTGAACAGTGTTCAGACTCTCACAGCCAATGAGATGTGAGGATCTTCATTTACGGGGGATTTCATAATTAGCCGTGAACCAATCACTCGTCTCCTTGATGGCTGGAAAAAAGTAAATGACTGTGCTTTTGACTACTATTGAAGAATAGTAAACGCTGAAGCTCTTCAGAGAAGTGAAGATCGATCACTTGCTTTGAACGGTGTGAACTTGAAGTCTGGCAGATATTTGCGTAGTTTGGCGGGAGTGTCTGATTTACTAGTGTCATTATAATAGTAATCATAATATAGATAGATAATACCAAAAGGAAAACTCAAGTACTACTTTTTTTGAAAGAAACAAAGACAAAGACAAACCCACAGAAACAAACAAACCAGATCCACAGAATAGATGAACTGCCACAGGGCGTGACCTGAACCACATACCTGCAGAGGTTTACCTTCCTCTACAAAACACACATGTCAAACTCTGGACAAGTTTTTAAGCGCGCATCCGTTTTTAACGCGTCTTGACTGTTGTACAGTCTGAGAAATAGGACAGCTGAGATCCCAGTGTGACGTGAGGATGTTCGTACAGTCTGACAAGCTGTCTAGTTTTGTTACATTCAACACACACTACTACCAAAAAAATGCTGGGTTGTTTTAACCCAAATTTGGGTCAAATATTGTTTGGGTTAAAAACTTAATTAGAAAATTTAACCTAAAGGCTGGGTTTGTCCATATTTGGCCCAAATTTGGGTTGAAACAACCCAACATTTTTTAAAGTTATTTTTTATTGAATCTAGAAATGTACCTTTAGACGAGATGGAATGACTATTAAAGCTCCAAGCAGCAATGGTCAGCAACCACCACCTTAGAAAAAGCTGCCAACAGGTGGCGCTTTGACTATAACTGAATATTGCCATGTAGATGTTTTCAGGCCAGGACTATTATCAAACATGTGAAGTTTGGAGCAGTTCGGACATTGTATGCCTGAGATACAAGCACTTAGCCAAGTGTTGCATGATTTAACGTGTTTCTAGCATGTCATGGCATATTTAAATGTGTTTCTGGGAGTGAATTACAGTATAAAGCATGCCATTTCCTGTTGCCCATATTGGCATGTAGATGTCTTCAGGACTCTTATCACACATGTGAAGTTTGGGGCATATCGGTCATTGTTTGACTGAGTTACAACAGCCATGTTGGGCTGCTTTAGAGAAGAGGAAGAGTTGTTGTTGTAGAGTGTTGTTGTCATGCCGTCATTTTACGCCAGACTGCTTCACAAACGAGGGTCAATTCAACACAAAAGATTAACATGACGGCACATGCTAGTGGATGAGTTGAATCAACTCCACAGCAACTACATAAATTTATCCACTAACCATTCAGAAACATCTAAAAGTTGTAACTTCTTCTTGAGTCTCTCCATCAGTGTCGACTCCGGTTTGAACAATGTAAGGCTGAACACTTTCGTCATTTTGGCTGCGTGAGATTCTCCAGCTTTGTTGTTGTTGAGCGACCGAAGCGTGAGCTGTTAAAGCTCCGCCCTCTTCTGGAAAGGGGGCAGGGAAGCAGCAGCTCATTTGCATTTAAAGGGACACACACAAAAATGGCGTGTTTTTGCTCACACCCAAATAGAGGCAAATTTGACAAGCTTTAATAAATGATCTGTGGGATATTTTGAGCTGAAACTTCACAGACACGTTTTAGGGACACCAGAGACTTAGATTATATCTTGTGAAAGGGGCATAATAGGTCCCTTTTAAAACATTTATTTTCCTTTTCATCTTCAAACACTAGAGAATCATGATGAATACTGTCTGAGCCTTTCACTGAGAGAGGTGGACAAACTGGTGCACAGAAATGCATATCTGTGACCTAGGTCACTTCGTGCCTAAACCATAGTCTTGGTGTCATTGGGATAATCGATGGAGATGTGCTTCTGCCTATCAGTCCATATGTGGACATTTTCTAAGTTGATCTATTTCTTAGCCAATCAGAATCATTCAACCTGAAGTTATGACGTAGTTTAGTGGCTTGTGTAAGGTATAATTGCTGTGGAAATGTGAACGTACAGGAGGCGGCTTACGAACTCCCTGTGAGTGTTGAAGTAGACTTCTGCTAATGAAACTGCAAACTATTCTTCAGTAAAATGTATTATTTTAAACTCTGACTCCAAGTCTTCATTCATCATATCTGGTCTTTGGGTCTTAACTGTAAATTCCCCTACAATGGACAAACATCAGTTAATGCTGATGAAGAGGAATTACAGTTGCAACAACTCATATTGTACGGCAAACTGAGTAAAAACTTACCACTGAGAAACGTCCTGCTCAAGTCATCCTTGTGATGGAGGCTCGGGTTGAATAACTAGTTCTTCCAATGTTTCATCATCGGATTGATAATTGATAATCGACGCCGTAGAACGCTTGAGCTTCCACAAGAACCAATGAGGTTCATTCTCATGTTATGGAGCACATCTGAGCTTCAGCGAGAACCAATGAGGTTCATTCTCGTGTTAAAGAGTACGTTTGAGTTTCCTCAAGAACCAATGAGGTTCATTCTCGTGTTACTGAGCACATTTGAGCTTCCTCAAGAACCAATGAGGTTCATTCTCGTGTTACTGAGCACGTTTGAGCTTCCTCAAGAACCAATGAGGTTCATTCTCGTGTTACGCAGCACATTTGAGCTTCCTCAAGAACCAATGAGGTTCATTCTTGTGTTACGCAGCATGTTTGAGCTTCCCCAAGAACCAATGAGGTTCATTCTCGTGTTACTGAGCACGTTTGAGCTTCCTCAAGAACCAATGAGGTTCATTCTCGTGTTACTGAGCACGTTTGAGCTTCCCCAAGAACCAATGAGGTTCATTCTCGTGTTAATGAGTACGTTTGAGCTTCCTCAAGAACCAATGAGGTTCATTCTCGTGTTACGCAGCACATTTGAGCTTCCCCAAGAACCAATGAGGTTCATTCTCGTGTTACTGAGCACGTTTGAGCTTCCCCAAGAACCAATGAGGTTCATTCTCGTGTTAATGAGTACGTTTGAGCTTCCTCAAGAACCAATGAGGTTCATTCTCGTGTTAAGCAGCACATTTGAGCTTCCCCAAGAACCAATGAGGTTCATTCTCATGTTACTGAGCACGTTTGAGCTTCCCCAAGAACCAATGAGGTTCATTCTCGTGTTAATGAGTACGTTTGAGCTTCCTCAAGAACCAATGAGGTTCATTCTCGTGTTAATGAGTACGTTTGAGTTTCCTCAAGAACCAATGAGGTTCATTCTCGTGTTACGCAGCACATTTGAGCTTCCTCAAGAACCAATGAGGTTCATTCTTGTGTTACGCAGCATGTTTGAGCTTCCCCAAGAACCAATGAGGTTCATTCTCGTGTTACTGAGCACGTTTGAGCTTCCTCAAGAACCAATGAGGTTCATTCTCGTGTTACTGAGCACGTTTGAGCTTCCCCAAGAACCAATGAGGTTCATTCTTGTGTTAATGAGTACGTTTGAGCTTCCTCAAGAACCAATGAGGTTCATTCTCGTGTTACGCAGCACATTTGAGCTTCCCCAAGAACCAATGAGGTTCATTCTCGTGTTACTGAGCACGTTTGAGCTTCCCCAAGAACCAATGAGGTTCATTCTCGTGTTACTGAGCACGTTTGAGCTTCCCCAAGAACCAATGAGGTTCATTCTCGTGTTAATGAGTACGTTTGAGCTTCCTCAAGAACCAATGAGGTTCATTCTCGTGTTAAGCAGCACATTTGAGCTTCCTCAAGAACCAATGAGGTTCATTCTCGTGTTAATGAGTACGTTTGAGCTTCCTCAAGAACCAATGAGGTTCATTCTCGTGTTACGCAGCACTTTCTGGTCAGTTTGAGTGTAAATATGTTTTTGACCAATGTTTTCCACTTCTGTTGTCATTTTTAGCGAGACATGTATGACATGTAGACATTCTAGACCTTAAAATAGGAAACCTTAAAATATCCCAAAAATTCTGTATATAAAAAAAGACATTAAACATCATTTAAAATAGGAGTGTATTATTGAAATATACAGTACAGATCATTAGACAATAAACCCAGAACATACTCTGATTGACAGACCAGCAAAAAATGAAGAAAATATACAGCACCAAAGACGGCAGAGCCCACACATAACAATCAAAACAAAACACCTAAATACAAACACTGCCATCTTAGTGCTCTTTTCATGAAATAAACACGAGAAGAGCACTAAGATGGCAGCGTTCAATAATTTCATCTTTGAATAAATTATTAAGAGTTGTTTGATCAATCATTGGTTTCCAGCATTGAGATGCTCCCCACAGCAGATGAGATGTGAAGATCTTCATTTACGGGCGATGTCATAATTGGCCGCAAGCCAATCACACGTCTCCTTGACGGCTGAAAAAAAAAAAAAAAAAACACCTATAAAGATTCTTGTTTTGGTCACCACTTTTTTCTACTACTGAAAAAGGTTTAGTAAACGCTGAAGCTCTTCAGAGAAGTGAAGATTGATCACCTTCTTTGAACGGTGTGAACTTGAAGTCTGGCAGGTATTTGCGTAGTTTAGCGTTACTGGCGGTTTTCTTGATCTGACCATCTGATCTACTAGTGTCATACTGAGAGCGGTTAGTTAAGGTTTGTGGATGAAAGGGTTAGTTCACACCAAAAGGAAAACTCTGGACATTCTGCAAAATTTCTTATTTTGCGTTCCAAAATAACTGCAGACTCTGTTTATGTGTGAAAGGATACAATCACTTCACCTTTAAACCCAAACCCTTCAACCACAGCATCCACAGCATCCTTTATGGTCTGCTCTTCCTCCTCTCCGACTAGAGAGAAAAAAACAAAGAGAAACAAGAGAGACATGATCTTGATATTTGATCTGATGGAACAGATCCAACATGTGTGATCATGTCAAACACGGCTCGAGTACCTGACGCAATGATAGGCTCCACCTCGTTATACTCCCTCAAAGCCCACACAAACAGACGAGCCAGATCCACAGAATAGATGAACTGCCGCAGGGCGCGACCTGAACCCCAGACCTCCAGAGGTTTACCTTCCTCTACAAAACACACAAACACACACTCATTTACCAACACGTGGGACGCTCTTAATGTGACTGATCCTTCCAGAAAGATAAACACGTCTCTCACTCTTTGCCAGGTACGTCTTGTGGACCAACCCCGGCATCACGTGACCGTCCTCAATGTTGAAGTTGTCATGGGGTCCAAAAATGTTGGTGGGGATGACAGCGGTGTATCGCAGACCGTATTGCTGAAAACACGCCCTAATGGACAAACACACACACTTAAAATACTGTATTTGGAAACATTTCAGGTACATGCCAGGAAAAAATAATCTCTCTCCAGCTAAACCATACAGGCCTACTGTACTTTATATAATATTACAGGTTAAAATTAACTATTAAATTCAACTGCTATATATTCTCAGAGTAGCAATTGGGTGGGTTTTGTTGTGAAAACCTGGCAACCCTGAATGTAATCAAGGATAAAACAGAATAGGTGTGCAAACTGATTAACAACCAGGGATACTATATGGGCCTGTCCAAATACCCACACTTGCGCCCTTGGTCACTTGAAAGTGCGTGTATGCGACAGGAAGTGCCGTTCCATATCTTTAAGATGCCAAAGCGCAGTGCCCTGAACCCATCATGCATTATGTGCGTGAACACGCGTCCCCCGAATTCATGAGATGTCGAGGAAAACATTCCACTGTAAGTTAAATTAATTGAATTAAGTAAAACAAAGTGTAAGATGTGGCGCAAAGATGAGTAGGATATGTGTATTTTGTACATTTGCAACTGCTTTTTATAACTTAATTACAAGCACCACAATTACTAAAGTGTGTCTTCTGTTACATAGGGACTACTGAACAGACACTTAGAAGTTTATTTTAAAAGCAAAGTATTGAAAATCAAAATAAAGCTCTGTAAATACTTGCTTTTTTGCAACACTATAAGTGTGTCTTATCAGGTGATCAAACGTTCTTCACACACATAATACAGGAAATACATCATGTAAGTAGATAAGTGGTCAAATACCCGCAAGTGTGAGTATTTGGACAGGCCCTATCATTATTTTTAACCTATTCACTTGAATTATTAGCTGAAAACAACACAAACTTTGTGATCATTACTGAAATGGTTAAATTCACTCTCACAGTGTGAAACCACGTTAGTTGAACTTCAAGTTTTACATGTATGAACTTGTTTGGGTAATACTTTAGAATAATGATCCGTCATTAATAAGTAACTGCAGGACTAATGAGTAATACTACATTAACACTTCAGCTACTACTATTAACTAATATAGAAACAAGCTTAACTAATTAGTAAGTAATATCACATTTAGGACTAAGATAGTTCCTTATTAGCTAATCAATAATTAGAGAATGAGATCATTAAGAACTAATAGGTAACTATGGCAAATTATAAAGAATTACTAATTAATTACTAATCACAACATTAAAGTGTCTGAGATGTGAGCAGTTGTCTTTTTTTTTACTCTCAACGTGGTCATAAAATGCATAATTAATTACTCAAGTGTTATAGTCACTATGCAGGAACTACTAGTGATCTGAACCATTATTTTAAAGTGAAAAAGATGTTTTATGTTTAAAATAATAGTCCTGATCACTAGTAGTTCCTGCATAGTGACTATAACACTTGAGTAATTAATGATGCATTTTATGACTATATTCAGAGTAAAAATGATGACTGATTACGTCTCAGACACACGATAATGTTCGTTACAATTTGTCTGTTAGTTAATAGTTATTAATGATGGTAATCTCAATAGGTAATTATTGATTACTTAGTAAGTAATAATTGATATTACTTACTGATTAGTTAAGCTTGTTTCTATATTAGTTAATAGTAGTAGCTGAAGTGTTAATGTAGTATTACTCATTAGTCCTGCATAGTTACTTATTAATGACGGACCATTATTCTAAAGTGTTACACATGTTTTTACTGAGCTTTTGAAGACAAGATGCATGTATTATGTACTGTTCATTATTAAGGTTATATGTAACCTTCGTTCATCTTCAGAACACACATTAAGATATTTTTGATCAAATCCGATGGCTCAGTGAGGCCTCCATTGACAGCAAGACAATACTTTCAATGCCCAGAAATCTACTAAAGACATATTTAAAACAGTTCATGTGACTACAGTGGTTCAACCTTAATGTTATGAAGCGACGAGAATACTTTTTGTGCGCCAAAAAAACCAAAATAACGACTTTATTCAACAATATCTAGTGATTTCTAGTCACCCTGGTGTGCTAAAAAACTTAAATATGAATGGGAATATACTTCAGAGACATTTTACTCATAATAATTGTGGCCAATGTGCATTGGAGAGAAAAAAATTAATTTCATAATGTGAGTTTCCCCCCACTTTTAGTTGCTTTACTTCAATGAAAGACTAGAATTTTGTGAATTTTTTTTGAATGAAAGATCAAAAGGATAAACAATGCAGATTTATTTTCACAGCTGCCTTTGCTCATATTTACCAAGGGTGCCAATATTAGTGGAACATACACTACCAGTCAAAAGTTTGGACACGGTACGATTTTTAATGTTTTTAAAAGAAGTTTCGTCTGCTCACCAAGGCTGCATTTATTTAATTAAAAATACAGTAAATATTGTGAAATATTATTACAATTTAAAATAACTGTTTTCTGTTTGAATATATTTTATAAAGTAATTTATTCCTGTGATCAAAGCTGAATTTTCAGCATCATTACTCCAGTCTTCAGTGTCACATGATCCTTCAGAAATCATTCTAATATGATGATCTGCTGCTCAAGAAACATTTATGATTATTATCAATGTTGAAAACAGTTGTGTATTTTTTTTTTCAGGATTCCTTGATGAAAAGAACATCATTTATCTGAAATACAAAGCTTTTGTAACATTATACACTACCGTTCAAAAGTTTGGGGTCAGTAAGAATTTTTATTTTTATCTTTTTTTGAAGAGAAATTAAAGAAATTAATACTTTTATTCAGCAAGGATGCATTAAATCGATCAAAAGTGACAGTAAAGACATTTATAATGTTACAAAAGATTATATTTCAAATAAATGCTGTTCTTTTGAACTTTCTATTCATCAAAGAATCCTGAAAAAAATCATAAATGTTTCTTGAGCAGCAGATCATCATATTAGAATGATTTCTGAAGGATCATGTGACACTGAAGACTGGAGTAATGATGCTGAAAATTCAGCTTTGATCACAGGAATAAATTACTTTATAAAATATATTCAAACAGAAAACAGTTATTTTAAATTGTAATAATATTTCACAATATTACTGTTTTTACTGTATTTTTAATTAAATAAATGCAGCCTTGGTGAGCAGACGAAACTTCTTTTGAAAACATTAAAAATCTTACCGTGTCCTTTTAAGACGTCACCTGAATGTACAATGTAAACCAGAAACCTGAATAACCAGTATCATGGTCTTACCCACTGGTCCAGATGTCAAGCTACGCCCATGACAATGCAGACAAAACCATAATGGGTTTAATGTAGGCTTTATTCTCACGAAGCAAAATTTCGTAATAGAAATGTGATCTGGACATGAAATACAACCATTCAAGAACCAATGAACTTTGAGACAGAACAAAACTCACCTGTTGTAGACATCAATCATGCGTTTGGCGTAGGCATAACCATAATTAGACGCATGTGGCGGACCATCGTGCATCTGACACAAAGACAGAAAGAGAGAAACACGTCTGTAAAAGCAGAAACACAATCAATGCAAACAGACTCATGAAACATCAACTGGCTTAAATCGCTCACATTCATGCATTTTTAATCAGTATTTCTCAACAAGATGGGACGGGACAAGTTTCTAAACACCAAACAGATATATAAATGTTGGCAGTCATGTACATTAATGCTTCTGATATCAAAAATCCAAGGGTCATTGTTACAGTTTAGTTTCAACTAACAGTCTTTGAGTTGAGTTGACTTGAGTTGAGTGAATGAAAAAAATATCAAGAAGCACATCTCCTATCTGCCTATTAAAGTGTTGTCACAGTTGAGTGACTGTAATGAAAGCGCACAATGAAGGAGTAAACAACAAAAGCAGTCTTTAAAGGTGCAGTATGTAATATTGACAGCTAGTGGCTGAAATGGGTACTGCAGTCAAAATTCAAAATATTGGAGAGAGTTGTTTACCCCGTCCTTTCCTCCTCAGATTCGACGTTCACGAGGGTCGCCAGATTGAGAACATTCAACAGGAAGGCAAGGAGACTTACACACTGTAAGTTGATTTAACCGTGTTTTAAAATGCTCCCATTCATTGAAATTTTTAGATGGATGCTGAAGCTTTTGAGGTCGGGTAGAATCTGCGATTTCTGACCCAGTTCATTTGCCGGCGAGGCTGTATTTTCTGCCAACTGGCAACCCAGGATGTCGAAACACAATAGAGGGTATAGAGACAGAGCGACACGCGTCATAATCTGAAAGCCACGCCCACCGAGGGGGAAACAATCAAACAGTCTCCATTGACTTTATATAGCGCGAGGCTGCCTTCTTGTCATTTCTGGCTTATAACAAAAAACAGAACAATGTCTAAAAGCTGCTGTGTGACATGGTGTACAGAAAACAAGCTAAAAAATAAAAGTTTTTATAAGCTGTCAACCCCAAAAAACGAATGTTTAAGGACACAAAAGTGGATACAGGCAGTGAGACAGATCGCAACGGGTCATATTACTATGAGAAATACACTGGAGGGGAACGTATTCGGCGACAGGTGCAATAATTCTTTGACATGGTTAAAAATAATAAATGGTTTGTTTTTGTTTGTTTGTTTACAGCTTTCCTGTAGCTCAGTGGTTAGAGCATGGCACTAGCAATGCCAAGGTCGTGGGTTCGATCCCAGGGATTGCACATACTCAGATACAAATGTATAGTATAATGCAATGTAAGTCGCTTTGGATAAAAGCGTCTGCCAAATGCATAAATGTAAATGTTTAGCATATATCGTCACCGATTACGTTCCCCTCCAGCGTATTTCTTATAGTAATATGACCCGTTGCGATCTGTCTCACTGCCTGTATCCACTTTTGTGTCCTTAAACATTTGTTTTTTGGGGTCGACAGCTTATAAAAACTTATTTCTGGGTTTTTTAGCTTGTTAGCTGTATACCTTGTCACACAGCAGCTTTTAGGCATTGTTCTGTTTTTTGTAATAAAGCCAGAAATGACAAGGAGGCAGCCTCACGCAATGCAAAGTCAATGGAGACTGTTGGATTGTTTCCCCCCCCAGTGGGCGTGGCTTTCAGATTATACTAAATGCGCTCTGTCTCTATGCACGTGACGTCACCGTCGACCGTTATAACTGTGGTTACCCCCACTGAGTGGCAAAAGACTTTGTAGCAAAATTGGTTTTCAGAGTGAAACACACAAAACACATCCAAAATGGGAAAGAGCTTTGCGACTGACTGTACAAAATCATACCCTATATATTGTATTGTTATATATTGTGTTCAACTCATCAATTAAATATTTACCATCTTATATTCTGCATAATTGGGTGTTTTTTAATAAACACTGACAAAAACTATACAAGTTTTAGGGCTGGACGATATATATAACATTGATATAAGTGATCACTCTGATTTAGACTTACCTATATTGTATTTATATAAAGCAGGCAGATTTACTTTATGTATTTCCCCGGCGTTAAAATCAGGCACATATAAATGTCAGGAAACACGATTCCTGGCTGCATGTCAATATCCATGGATTAGGTTTCTTTGACATGTCATAAGGAACACTTTCGAGCCCAACCTTTAGTGTAATCGTTTGTTTTACTCGCGTTTTCTCAGTTTCTACTATTAAATCCAGTCATGCAGCAGGTTCTTTTGCCACTCAGTCCAGCTGAGGAAGCGCATTCCGGCGGGAAAGTGACGTCTATGCATACCTTCTATTGGGTAAATTGGCAGTGGGCGGAGTCACACAGACCAAAACAAAAAATAAACGTTCTCACACGGAATGCACATTTCAAAGTAAAATAACTGGCTGTACCATTGTTTTTCAGAAAAGCAAGTATGTGAACTTATGATGAACGAAAGTCTTGCAGGTTTGGAATGACATGAGGGTGAGTAAATGATGAATTTTCATTTTTGGGTGAACTAACCCTTTAAAAGGGCCACATCTTATCCCACTCGTTACAAACTGAACAAAACACAGGGCTTAAATACATGGGGAGTGTAACTACGGCAGGCAAAACAGAAACAGAACACAGTAAACACAAACCCAAAGCTGAGCATAAGTGTGTGTTTGAGTTTACCATGGTCTCATCTATAGGGTAGGTGGTTTTATCCGGAAAAACACATGTAGACAGACAAGAAACGACCTTCACCACCCCGAACTCCTGAGACGTGTGCAGCACGTTATCATTGATGTGCACATTGTCTCTCTGGAAACAAAAAAAACACACTACAGTCAATGTACAGTTCAATCATTCAATCAGATATTTCCGACCTTAAGTTACTTAGTGTTAATAATTACCCAGAAGTCCAGGTTCTGTCTCATGTTTCTGTAGAGCCCGCCTACCATGGCGGCCAAATGAATGACGTGTGTCGGACGATGTTTCTGGAAGGCTGCTCTCGTCTCTTCAGCGCTCCTAAAGCAGTACATGTAAATCATGCATTTGACATGAATGAAAACTCTCTTATAGTTGAGCTTATTCTTTGTATAGATTCCATTAATCAGCCAACTTCATTAGATGCATCCTGGGATGCTTGCAAACACTAGTGAAGAAAGAACAAAATAAAATAGAAGCTAATTCTATAAAAGGTGCTTATTATAAAGTAAACTTATGCGTGATGATTTGATATGCTGTGATGACCCTCCAATGAGGGTTTTCTTACACAAGATTGGCCTCTTTGGATGACAGGAATATCCATTCTTCTCCTTCTCTCCCTTCGCCCTCTTTCACCACCCGCTCTATGGCTCGCCCCACGAGCCCGCTGCCGCCCGTCACCAACACACGCATTGGCCCGTCCATCTGACAGAGAGAAAGAGACGAGGCTTTATAAGGGTTTCTGAAATGTCTTAGGTTGCTTATGCAACTCGGTTTCCGGAGAAGGGGAAGGAGAGGAATGTTGAATCAGAACTAGCCAAAGTCAAAAAGCACCTAAAGCACATCCTATGTGACTTGTACAGTGGCTCTGTTCGCTAAAGTCAGTGTCCCAAGAAGAACATATTCGAGCAGCAACTTCTCTGACTTCAGTGGACAGGCTACAACCTTCAGAAATGCCACCAACCAGAGGGAAGCGTGTGTGTAAACGTGTAAACGCTTTTCCACTGCATGGTATGGTCTGGTACGGAACGGTAAGGCTCGCTTTAAACACTGCAGATCACTGATTGGTCAGAGAGAGTCGTCACTACCAGCATCATTGGATTTGAAACACGAGACACCAAACCCGCTAGATTTAAATAGTCAGCAACAGCCACCGCAGTATTATTTGTTTGACCTTTGACCTTTGCACGCAACTTGAAAAAAGAAATGGTTGTATCGTGGTCAGTAGATGAGGTGCAGACTCACTGGTAGCTAGCCGAGGAGCGGATCCACGGCAGTAAAGGCGGCGCAACTGTAATGATCAGTCTATAATCCCACCCACTTTGAAGCAGTACTAACTGCAGTGGAAAAGCAAACCGAAAGTAAGCGAGCCGAGACGTGCCAAACCAAACCGAGCAGAGTTGTTCCACGCAGTGGAAAAGTGCCATAATTAACAACCAGGGAAACTAACTAGGAAGGCAGGCAAAACAGGAACGGAAAACAGTGAAAATGAAACTAAAACAGACGACTCATGAAATTATGCCCCCTCCCTGGGAAAGCGTGTCCTCACGCAGTAAACAGTCCAAATGAGAGGGAGGGTGGGGGATCAGAAGAATGACAAGAGGCTGGTGAAGGGCAGGAACAGAAGGAGAGACCAGGGTGGCGATGACGGTGGGAGGAGCAAGAGTAGCCAGGTGGTGATCCAGAGCACAGCCAGACAATGGCCCATGGTGGAGTTGAGGGAGAAGCCATGGTGGAAGCTTGGATGTCAACACCAGGTGGACGATAGACGGAGATGGAGCCAATGGAGGTGAAGCCCAAGGTGAGGACGGGGAGCAAATAGGACCGGGTGACACCAATGGTTGTGGAGGCCAAGGCTGAGCTGCAGTGACGAGCGTCCAAGGTGAAGCCAGGGTGCCAGAGGACTGAGGTGAAGCCAGTGGGACTGAGCACCAAGGTGGAGCCGGAGGGAAGGCGGAGCCAGACAGAGCTGAAGGGATGGAGAGAGAGTGCAGCGGACGGCTCGGAAGCCCATAGCACAGGCAGAGCGACGTTTGACCAAGGTGAAGCCAGAGGGACAAGGGAGCCCGGTGGAGCCGTAAGGACGATGGTCTCTGATGGAGCCGAGGGAGGAGGCAAGGCGAAGCTGACAGGACGACGGGCCAAAGTGGAGTGATGGGATCAGTGGCTGGAGGCAGAGAAGGACAATTCTCTTTACTAGGCGGAGCTGGAGAGCAGAAGACCAGAGGCAAATCCACACCGTAGAGTGGCTTCAGAGGAGAAGCCAATGGGCTGAAGGGAATCAGCAGAAGCGGGGCTGACGGACTGGCTGATTTTGGAAGAGGAGGCGGGAGAGGGAGACTCTGTGGGAACTCTGGAGACTTCGAGCTGGGTGAACCAGTGGGGGCATAGGAGACTCTGAGCTGGGTGGAACTAGCGGGGACACAGGAGAACTCAAGCCGGGCAAAACCAGCGGGAACATCAGAGACTCTGAGCCAGTGGTGTAGTCGGGGCCATACGCACGTGTACGTCGTATACTTACTTTTTGCCCAGGGCTGTTTGCGTATTACGACTTCTAAGGATCATTATTTGCGTATACCCACTTGTATTTTTTGCTTCGAAAGTCCATAATCTATTGTCATGTTAGCTTCCCCTTTAACTGTGTCCAGTGTTGTTGTATAAACTCGTGATTCTTTGTTATAATTGGTGCATTAGCACTTCTAGCTTCATTCTAGCTTCTCCCGCCCATCATTGACTGAAAAACCGGGCTTGACTGTGCGTGTTTGCGCTGCAGAGAGATTACTCCGATCAAAGCCGCTCTGTTTTGAGTGCAGTTCTCTAACTACAGCGGACACGGCATGAGAAATATGGTGGTGAGCGAATAAGACTATTAATTAATTATATAGCCTACATCATGCGTTCAGAGCTTTTATAAGCGTTAAGTTCCTATACGAACTGAAAGACCAATTATCAGCGCAATATCACTGAAGCCCAATTTATTTAATGCATTAGTGGTGCGCAAAACACCCTATACTTTAATATTTTTATCATCATTAAAATTATGAAAGTAAGCAACAGTCTCTCACGCAGACACGGTTGGTTTCATTTCGTTTAAAAAAAATGATAGAAAGAAGTGAGGTTTGACAAGCGAGTGCTGAGGGAAATTATACGAAATATGAATTAAAGTGTGTCTGAATTCTATAAATGTATCTCTGAAGGGAATTGACTGACTTGAGAAAAGTTTTGATGGCATTTTCTTTTCATCTTCCCTTTGTTTACGAGGTTACTGGGCAAACAGCTCTATTCTAAGCGCCACCTACTGACAGAGAGTGGATTAAAATTTTCATTCAGCTTGGCTTTTACCTAATATTCACACCAAAACTACACCTTTGAATAATTGGCTTTTATATTGCCCCCTAATGCTGAAGCAGATCTATAAAAAAAATATTATCTGGAAAACTTTGTTTCATTTTTTTTTTTTTTACCACCCACTTGAATAAAATGAAACATAAATTTCATTTAATAGTCATACTGTAATGCAGTCAAAAATAATCTGAAAAATGTCAACCAATTTTAGAATGCACTGTATCCATTTTTTTTTTAATAAAACAAATGTTACTAGTGAACAACAACATAATTATCATTTTTTGAATAATAATGATTTTTTTTTTTTTTTTTTGCAAATGGGTAATAGTACACCACTTCTTTTTTTTAGGACTACACCACTGCTCTGAGCTGGGAGGAACCAGTGGGAACACAGAAGAACTCGAGCTGGGAGGAACCAGCAGGGACACAGGAGACTTCGAGCTGGACAGAAGATTAAGGTAAACCTCCTCTTCCAATTCATAAAACAATGCAGAGGCCAGCAGCAGCTCACCCTCAGGGAGTGTGGGCTGTGTCTTCGCACTTGGTCAGACTCACTGTGGGGCTCAGTCCTTTTCACTGGCACTGGCTCGTGCATCGCGGCAGGCTCTAGCTCTCTGTCTGCGGTGGGCTCTGGCGTCATGTCAGCGGGGTGATGGCTGCCTGGGCTCTGGGTCCGGAATGGGGCTGGTGATGTCCTTCGCCGGGCAGATGGTGAATGCCAATCCATTATTCACCAGCACCCACTCCACAAAAATGGCAAAATCCTCTCAAGGACCGTGAGAGGAGTGTCTTGCTGAGGCTGGTGATGTTAAAAATGCAGAGTAAGCAGTCTGGAAAGTGGGTAAGGTACGCCAGATCTAAAAAGTCCTTAGTCTGGTTCTCCAGGGAATGGTTCTTCTGCTCAAGGCAACGCAGTTGGACGGCGGGTAGATCCATTTGTGAGGGGGAGAGAGAAAAAAAGACCCAAAAAAATCCTTTCAAATGTATTCTGTAACATATATGGCTGTATTGATCGCACGAAGACGAACGGGTAAAGAAGATACACGTAACAGAATAACACAACCACGTTATTCTCCATTTACACTTACTCTTCGAGATCTTCTGTTCAGAAAATCTAAAATCCAACCCACAAAGCTCTCATGAATATCAAATTCTAACAACTGTTCAGCCAAAAGAAGCGGTTGAATAGCATTAAATGCAGATGAAATAAATAAATGCTTATGTATGAAGTTTAATACCTTTTACTATGTGCACTATTTGAATTCAGTGTCTATCAGCTGGATTATAAATATATATCCATATTGTTGCAACCTTTTACCAAAATCAACATTTGGTCAAAATCTCGTGAAGTGCTATTATAGGACAATTTAAAACAATATTGGATGATTAGACGGCAATACTGAACTGAACCGCAAACTGTTTGACCTCTCTCTCTTCACCGTCCCCACATCTCAGACCTAAAATATTACCCTTTATAGACAGGTTTTAAAGTAAAGAGTAAAAAAACACTGTATAGTACTTACTGAAACAACCAGTTCATTATTTACATTTATGCATTTGGCAGACGCTTTTATCCAAAGCGACTTACATTGCATTATACTATACATTTGTATCTGAGTATGTGCAATCCCTGGGATCGAACCCACGACCTTGGCATTGCTAGTGCCATGCTCTAACCACTGAGCTACAGGAAAGCCTTAAAACAATGACACTTTGCATAAAACATGCATGTAAGAGCACTTGTTTTTGTTGTAAATTAAGAAAACTTAATGCATCACAAGATAAAATAAAGTTGTAGTAAATTACTTTTACTCTTGTAAGTAACCTTGTACCTCCCTTCCCCTGCCCTAAAAACACTGGATCTATGCAAATCCCATAGGTGACCTATTTTGATTGCAAAAAGGTGAGTAGTCACTGAATGGTGAAGAGTTTGCATTTATGAAAAATGCTTTTGTTCTGCAGTCTTTTTAACTCTTAAATAATTTGTGTACGGATCCTTTTAAAAAAAAAAATGACATTTTGCATTGACACATTGCATAAAACATGCATGTAAGAGCACTTGTTTTTGTTGTAAATTAAGAAAACTTAATGCATAACAAGATAAAATAAAGTTGTAGTAAATTACTACTGATGCTTATTAATTTCTCTCATGTTTTACCAGTTTTTTTGTTGTTGTTGTTGTTATTTACAGCATCAGATGACATTGATTAATAATAAAACCATATCTAAAACAATTACATTTTTCAGTTACTTTCAACAGAGTGAGCACAAGAAATTACAAAGTTATATATTACATTGTTGTGATACCTTGACCAGAAAGACCAGTTTCACCAGCTCAATCGAGAACAGAATGACAAAAGACCAGCATAAACCAGCCTGGACATATAATTCATACTGGATCTATCTAAACTCTACAGTTTTCTGCAGTATGTTTATTACTGATCAAGCGGTACGTTATTCCCATGATGAGAAACCATAGCAATACCATGTTTGTTTTGAACCCGTATCATGGTGATTATTAAGTACAATGGGACTGTCATCTGATACATTATATTTACAATAGAAGCACAACAGAATTTTTGTAAGGGTTTATGTTATCTTACTAAAAGCAGCTCTTCTTTTTCCCTACAGCTCACAATGAACTACAAGACAGATGAAACAGGTAAAGCAAGTTTAACAACCGGCACTCCCATGTGAAGTCAACCCATCACGGTTGAGGTATCATTATGAACCCAAAACACATTCACATCTTAATACTTTTCATCAATAAAATCTGAAGACCATCGTGCATAAAATTACAATACAGAATTTAACGCTCAATGAATTTTATAAACTCTTTTGAGCTCAAATTAAAATTTAAATTAAATTTTAAAAATAGTTTTCGTCAGCTTAAACAACTGCTAACCTAACAAACCGTCCGATTTGATGAATCATGTGTAAGTTCACTACATAACTACCAATGCGTTACCTGCTCTCTCGCTCGCTGGCTTCCGCTCTGTGAACCCTGAGGTAACGTTAATGAGAAAACTTTTCCAGTTTACGACTGGTTTATGGATACACACACCTACATTTAAGGATGGCAGATTTGCATACACTGACCCAGCAGCCGGGAAGACATCCGGGTTATGTTTCACCTGAAGAACGTGATGAAGAAAGAAAGAAAATAATAATCCCATTCCTACACATCTCATTTTATTAAAATCTGCAAAAATGTAATTCAGTACAACAAATACTACCATTGTGTATTTTAAAGCTTTACTTCTTTTTAGAATAAACACGTTTTGCACTTTTCTGTTTGCAAATCTCACCTCAAAGTTGACGACCTGGTTTTAAACAAGAAGCAAACATTCTCCACAAGAGCTTATTATAATACTGAAAAAAAATTAAAACCGCTGATATTCTAGACACAAAGCATGATTGGGAACCCTTAAAACATTCCAAAAATCCTTCATATAGACAAGCACATTACACATCATTATTTAGAATTATTAAAACAAAATAAACAGAACATACCCAGTAAAAACTGTACAGCACTAAACACGTACAGAGCACAAATAAAACCATGTGATCATCTAAGAAAAAAAAACCTGAACCGCCCCTCCATGTTTACTATGACTGAATGCAGGGCTGCACGATTAAAGTCCAAAAACATATTTCGACTATTTTATCATATTATTATTATTATTATTATTATTATTATTATTATTTAATAAACAACTCTCTCTGCTTCAGAGTCATTTTCCAAGTTTGGTCGAGCATTTGCTAAAATGTGAAAGGATTCCCGAGTGATCTCCATTTATTAAAATAAAATTGGATGGGGGAAATTAAATAAGTACGTTGGGCATTTTATTTTCATATTAAAATATTTAAATTATTTAATTTCATTCATTTAAATTACATCCAAGGTATTACCAACAAAGCATCGCGAGTCAAGAAATCCAATACCAGAAATAAGAAAGAACTTTTCTTCATTTTTTCCCCTGACTAGCCGCCTCTCTACCCGCCCTTAAACATGACGTAACAACGACCTTGCTTTTCCTGAAAAAGTACGCGATCCTATTGGATCCAGACCCGTCAGTCAAAAGTCTGGCTCGTGATTGGAGAAACGAAGCTTTTCGAAGCTCTGACTCAATTAAACCACTTGCTTCGAAGCCACCTGCTGGTTAAATGTGTGTAAATACAACGGAAACTCAGCCCAAACATGTTACGACACCTTTACAAACCAAATGTTTTCATAAACTACGAATAAATATGAAGGTTCTGTAAAAATCTGTCCTTGTTTTGTGTTTATTTGGCAGGCCTTGGCAAATTAGAAGCACTGTATAGAAAATAAATTTAATTAATTAAAAATCAACCTTGACAGTTAGACGCTCGTTCATAGGTTCACCAGATCACGTGACGAAGCCTAGTTTGCTGAAATCACGTGACTTGGCGAGCGTGATTCCAGTCTGAAGCTACGGATTCTGATTCCTGATTTCGAAGCTTCATGAAGCAGTGTTTTGAAAGCGTCCATCACTAGCTTGAGCTACGCAAGACTTAGAGACATTTTGTTGACAACAGATTTATAAAACGGTCTTTACAAATTCTCATTACAATGGTTGGCGCATGTTGCAATTAACATGTGCAGAGTTCGTGTAGAACCGAAAGACTGAAAACTACGGAGCCCCGCACATGACATGCAGAAAAAAAAAAAAATAGTAGGCTAAATCGTGCGCATTTACTAATTAGCTCCCTCAATTTACTAAAATGTGCGCAAGATTTATATTTCGTTCCCACGTGATATTAAAAATAACGTGATATTTAGCCCCTAGAGTGCGAATTTTACCAGGGGAGCCCCGCCAAAAACGCAAATTTTGCCCCCCGGAGAGCGTTTTTTTTTTTTACCGTGGGACCCCCTGAAATGCGATTGGGCTAGTTTTGAGGAGCAATTGGGCGGGTTTTGTTGTGAAAACCTGGCAACCCTGCGTCCACGGTTACGCGCCTGGCCCGAAGTTAACTTCCGGTCTGTGTTTTTTGAATAGGTCTGGTATTAACTTTGTCGCATTTAAGTGTGGCCAAGTAACGGTTCTTTTCTTCTACTGGTAATCCAAAATAATACTAATACTAATAAAAATAATAATAACTTGCTAGCTAATGTAATTTACTTGTTATTTATTTTGCTTGTTACCAGAAATAATCTACTCTAGAGGGACTCTGTTGTTATTGATTCTTGGTGGAAGTCTACCGGGAGTAAAGTTTGGGCCACAGAACATTTGTTTATGTTGTTGCCGCTGAAACCATCCTATAAACAGTTTATATAAATAAATCACAGCCTTGTTGTGTGATACTCGCACTAAGTTCTCACAACCATGCGTTCTTAGAATTAATGAACATTAGTTAATTAATAGTAAAATATATATATACACCTCTATTCTGGACAAAGCTAATTTTTCACTCGCATTTGTCGCTTGGTGGGTGTTAATTTAATTTTGGACCTTGTCTGTGATAAAGTGTGTCCCCGCGCCCAGCCACAAGATGGCGCCGCTAGCTCGTGCACAGTGCTGTGGGAAGGGAAGCAGTCCATGCATTTATATAAATGTATTGGAAAATGCAGTTTTAGTAACTGCACACCAGTAAAATGTGTGTGTGTGTGTGTATATATATAAATAACTTTAAATAAACATGAAAAGAGAGCTAAGACAGCAGTGTTCAATGATTTTGTATTCATAAAAATGATTAAGGGTCTGATCAGTCATTGGTTTCCAGCATTTAACAGTGTTAAAGGTAGTAGTCTCAGCCTCAGAACGTTGTCTGAACGTCTGATGCATATGGTACAAAACTGGAAACACTTCAGGGGTTTCGAAGTCTGATTGGTTGAATTCTACAGGGAACCCATCATGTTTACAACTGTGACAACGAGCGCTTATCATGACCAACTAAACGCTAGATTTTCAAAAGTATGAGAAGTTTGCAGCATAGACTCCTTAAATAAGCTGGTCTGTTATTGTAGGGACACTGACTTTACATTTTTACGCCCCTAAACATGATTCAGAACAAAACAAACTGTGATTGGTTGTTTTACATGTCAGTCAGATGGCCTCTGGGCGGTCCTTGTCCAATGAAAGCTACTATGGAATCCAGACCTGCCGTCAGTCTGAAGGTGACATGAAACTACCCCACAGCCAATGAGATGTGAAGATCTTCATTTACGGGCGATGTCATTATTGGCCACAAACCAATCACACGTCTCCTTGATAGCTGGAAAAAAAAGAAAAGCACCTATAATGACTGTTCTTTTGACTACTATTGAAGAACATTTAGCAAATGCTGAAGCTCTTCAGAGAAGTGAAGATTGATCACCTGCTTTGAACGGTGTGAACTTGAAGTCTGGCAGGTATTTGCGTAGTTTGGCGTTACTGGCGGTTTTCTTAAATTGACCGTCTGCTTTACTGGTGTCATACTGAGAGCGGTCAGTTAAGGTTTGTGGATGAAAGGGACAGATCACACCAAAAGGAAAACTGTGTCATTCAAGGACTGCTTTTATTGTGCTTTTAGAAGCTCAAGAACAACTGCAGATTTTCACAAAGACCATTGAGAAGTTAATTGTTTGTTTGTGTAAGGATACAATCACGTCACCTTTGAACTCCAACGCTTCAACCACAGCCTTCACAGCATCCTTTATGGACAACTCATCCTCTTCTCCAACTAAAGAGAGAGAAAAAAGACAAAGAGAAACAAATTAGATATCTCAGATTCGTTTACTTAATTAAACAGGCTGACGCACACATTCAAATGCACAACAAGGTAACAGCAAGTTATCCTAAAGATATGATTTATTATACATATTGAAATTGGTTTATGTGCCAACATATTAACACATACAAATCAGTCTCCAAAATTTAGACATCATCTTTTGTTATACCATTTAAGAATTTTTTTAATCTTAAAATTTGATCAAACTGAATATGTAAGGAATTCACAGGTCGAGTACCTGACAGAATGATAGGCTCCACCTCGTCATACTCCCTCAAAACCCACAGAAACAGACGAGCCAGATCCAGAGAATAGATGAACTGCCGTAGAGGGCGACCTGAACCCCAGACCTGCAGAGGTTTACCTTCCTCTACAAAACACATGAAACATGTTTTCCATGTGAGCAGAGCTTTGATTGAATGAGGCTCTAGATCAAGTGTGCCACATACTGAAAAAAGTGAAGCCAAAACATTGTGATCACCCCCTGGTGGCTGGCTGCAGTATAGGTTATAAACCCCACCTTGTCCATGTAATCGACTGGGACGTGTGCCAAAAAAAAAAAAAAAAAAAAAAATCCAATTAAACCTTAAATATTTCTTTCTGTCATTTTAGGTAGCTCTCATCACGTTGACATATGCTCAAGTGTTTGTTTTTCGAATAACTTTGGATTTTAGTTAGTTATTTGGTGCAATAAAAATGGGGTGTACTGTCATGATTGACAGCCGTGCTTGCGAATGAGTGCAGGAGTAAGAGTGTGATACCGCGGATACCATGGCTCCAGCGAAATATCAAGCTTCAAATGATGTAATCGGCGCACAATATTTTGGCTTCACTTTTCTATGCTCTAGATCCTTCCAGAAAGTTAAACACGTCTCTCACTCTTTGCCAGGTAAGTCTTGTGGATCAACCCTGGCAGAACGTGACCGTCCTCAATGTTGAAATTGTCATGTGGTCCAAAAACATTGGTAGGGATGACGGCGGTGTATCGCCGACCGTACTGCTGAAAACACGCCCTAATGGACAAAAACAAATTATTTGTTTCTTAAATTTATGAAAGGTACTTCACCCCAAAATCTCATTATAATGAATATATCTTCTTGACATAATTTTCATGACAATTACACACATTTCTCACAAATTCTCATTATTGTCATAAAAATAATAGTTCATTATATACATTAAAGAATATAATTTCTAAATATTTATTGCACATGGTGTTTGTTAAGCATTCATTTATGTCGATTTAAAAATGTCTGGATGAACTGCGGTAATGAAAATAAGGAGCAAAAATGTGTTTAAATCCATGTTTTGATGATAATATGACAATGTGGAAAATTTAAAAAAAGAAGCTCCCAATCAAAATGTGACCTAGACATGTGATACACCCCCCAAAAAAACTCATGACCAATGAACTTTGACACGGACCTGTTGTGGACATCAATCATGCGTTTGGCGTAGGCATAACCGAAATTAGACTCATGTGGCGGACCATTGTGGATCTGAAACAGAGCGAGAGAGAAACACGTCTGTATAGATGACAAAAAAAAAAAAATAGGACAATTCCAAGTAAAAGTGTCTAGTCATCATCTCCCTCAAATCAAAAAACAATTGGAGTGGATGATTTTGTTGAAAATAAACTTGATCCAATGGGTTCTAATGATTCTGCAGAGGAAGTTTACAGTATGTTTTGATAGGACAATGAATTGTAGATGATCCAGGAAAATTTATCATGGTATAAGCACTTTAAAAGAATGATAAATCCAAACTACTCCAACATCTGCCGCTTAAAGTGTGTGTGTGTGAGTTTACCATGGTCTCATCTATGGGGTAGGTGGTTTTATCTGGGAATATACACGTGGACAGGCAAGAAACGACCTTCACCACCCCGAACTCATGAGCCGTCTGCAGCACGTTGTCATTGATAAATATATTATTCCTCTGAAAACAACATTTCAATGTACAGTTCAATTATTCAACAGTGATATTTCAGGCTTTATTACATATTTCCAAAGTTATATAATAATAATAGTTAATAATTACCCAGAAGTCCAGGTTCTGTCTCATGTTTCTGAAGAGCCCGCCTACCATGGCGGCCAAATGAATGACGTGTGTCGGACGATGTTTCTGGAAGACTGATCTCGTCTCTTCAGCGCTCCTGAAGCAGTACATGTAAATATATTTATAATGTGACAAAAAAGCTTTCGATAATCCTGAGAAACATTAATTAATTTACATGCGATATATATCGTTGCGATTTACCATTAGTGGCAAATTTTTCTATTTTATGTATACCGCAAAATGACCATGACGCAAGTTTCGCGTGCACCGCTAGGGCTGGGCGATATGACGATATAAAGTTTTCGATAAAGATTTAGCTAAATCGTTTTTAAACGCAATATGTAAGTATGCGCAGTCCTGTTTTGACATGTTAGAGTGATCAAGAAATGATTAGATAAATGAGAAATTAAAGCGTGACTAACCGTCATTCACCCAAAGCGCGCGAATAAAGTCAGTCAGAACAGTCAGCGCGAGCTAGAGCACCGAGTTATTTTTCGCGACGTACTGAGCTTGAATGATCAAAAACACGGTCGTCTTGGTGAGTAGAACCACATAAACACTATCGATTATGTCTTAAGTAAAAAGCGGGAAAGAAAGAATCTAATGAGTCAATATATTAGATCTTGAAGTGACATCAGCCTTAAACACGCTGCAGTCTACTGTATGTCGTTAATGTAAAAAAAAAACTGAATAACTTTAATATCAGTCTGTGTGTATTTAATTCATGTACTGAAGATTATGCAGTGTTTTATTTTTACATTTGATTATTGAAATCCTGTTCACACCACATACAGTAACCGTAATGATAACTATTATCTATAAAGTTCTAATAATCATTCTAACATGGAAGTCCACACCACAGACGACATAAAGATACGGGCCATTACCTCTAACACCATGTTTTCTATAACATGCACTTATATAATATAAGTAGCCTATGTAAATGTTATAATATATCTGATGATATATTGTAATGATTGTGTTATCTAACGGGTGTGGCGTCTGATGTGTTTGTTCAGGAGCACTTACATGAGATTGGCATCTTTAGATGACAGAAATATCCATTCTTCTCCTTCTTTCCCTCCACCCTCCTCTTTCACCACCCGCTCTATCGCTCGCCCCACCAGCCCACTGCCGCCCGTCACCAACACACGCATCGCTCCAACTTGCCCGTTCATCTGAAAGAGAAAGATAGATAGAGATGAGGTTTGATGAACACATCAGAGGTTATCATACAATGCCTTGCGAAAGTATTCGTACCGCTTTCATTTTTTTCACATTTTATGTTGCTGCCTTATGATCAACTACTTTAAATTACTTTTTCCCCTACATAAATTTACACTCCATAATGACAAAAAAGATTTTTTTTTGACAACTTTGCAAATTTATTAAAAAGGGAAAAATGAAATAAGTACATTGCATAAGTACTTGTACCCTTAACTTGGTAACATCTTTACAGCCTTGTGTCTTTTTAGGCATGATGCGACAAGCTTTGCACATCTGCATTTGCCGATTTTCTGCAATTCTTCTCTTTAGATCCTCTCAAGCTCTTTCAGGTTGGATGAGGAACGTCGGTGGAAAGACATTTTCAGGTTTCTCCAGAGATGTTCAACTGGGTTCAAGCCCAGGCTCTGGCTGGTGGGATTGGGTACCAAAACCCAGTGCCAATATGACACCGGTACCTATATGACTGGTAAGTACCGGACTGAATCAGAACACAGATTTCGGTCACACTTAAGTGCCTGAACTGTCGATTGAAATATTCAGTGCATCATGTTATCAACTGCTAAATTCAAATGCGTGTTTGCACTTTGGCTGGCGCTGAGCCAAAGATGGACACGCTCAGCGCTTGTATTCAGTGTTACCAACCACATAATGTTTATTTTAGGTTTCAGATGTTTAAATACACATAAGTACTAGCAAAAAAAAAGTTTTTAAATACAGTTTGTTAAATACACACTGATGTCTATGGAAGTGGCAATAAAAATCCTTTCAAATATAATTTGACTTTGTGTTTTATTCATGTCAGATACACATTGTGTGGGTAACTATACAGTTTACTTTATTCTTCTCCCAGTTCACCGGTCACTTACTTTCATGTATTTCAGAAGATGTGGATGAATTTACGTGATACAAATCCAACAGATAAGATTCTCTGAACTGTGGTGCAAACTAACATGGCGGCACCCATTACACATTATAGATCAATTAACATGATTATTATAAAAGATTTTAAATTACAAAACATATTCACTTACACATACAAGGAAAAGGACATTCACAGAGTTGTCCATAAGCCACTCTTGTATTGTCTTAGCTGTGCGCTCAGGGTCATAGTCCTGTTGGAAGGTCAACCTTCTGCCCAGTCCGAGGTTCTGAATGCTCTGAAATAGGTTTTCTAGGTTTTCATTAAAGGGTTAGTTCACCTGTCATTAATTACTCTCCCTCATGTCGTTTCACACATGTCAGACCTTTGTTCATCTTCACAACACAAATTAAGATTTTTTTCACAAAATCCGATGGCTCAGAGAGGCCTGCATCGCCAGCAATAACACTTTCTTTTTCAATGCCCAGAAAGGTACTAAAAACATATTTAAAACAGTTCATGTGACTACAGTGGTTCAACTTTAATATTATAAAGCATCGAAAATACTTTTTGTGCAGCAAAAAAACAAAATAGCGACTTTATTCAACAATATCTAGTGATGGGCGATTTCAAAACACTGCTTCATGACGCTTAACGAATCCTTTGTTTCAAATCAGTGGTTTGAAGCGTGAATCAGACTGCCAAAGTCACGTGAATGATTGAAGTTTCAAAACACTTACGATGTAACGAAGCCTCGTTTACTGAAATCATGCGATTTTGGCGCTCTGAACCACTGATTTGAAACGAATGATTCTTAAGTCTTGTTTACACTGCACGCGTCTGCGGCGCGTTACGGCTCCGGCAAGGTCCTCTACGCGGTGTCAACTCACACCAGAAGCATTTCTGAAGCGAAGCGACTGGATTCGCGAGACCACTAGATTTGCCTGTCCGACGTTGTTTTTGTTGATTTTTCGTGTTTTTAATGGATAAATTGTTATATATTGTCCGGTTTAATTGTGTTTATTGCTATGCCATACTTTATTTAGCTGTAACCTACAGATGAAGTTAATACACTTAAAAGTCCAGTTATGGACGACAAGGACAACCAATTTACAAGTTTTTCAACTTCGAATCTCTTGTCATCAATTTCTGGCCTCCTAATGATGTGAAATATGAGCAGGAGTCTTCACAGGGTGATTATTTTGACTTTATTTGCATTTGAGCTGCTGTAACCACTATTGATCTTCTGTAAATTTCTCCCATTTCCATACATGATCATGGAGCTCAACCAGTTTGACCAGGAGGCTAGCTTTAGGAAGAGTCGTGGTTGTTCCAAACTTCTTCCATCAAGGAAATTGGAATATTTTTCAGTGAACCTTCAATGCAGCAATTTTTTTTTTGTCTTCCCCAGATCTGTATCCTGTCTCTAATCTCTACGGGCAGTTCCTTTGATCTCATGGCTTGGTTTTTACTCTGATAAGAGTAAAAACCAAGCCATGGTTTAGACCTTTTATTGATATGTGTGTGCATATCAATAAAATGGTTAGACCTTTTATTGATATGTGTGTGCCTTTCCAAATCATACCCATTAAATTGAATTTGCCACACCTTAACTACACTTGAAGTGTTGTAACATCTACAAGTGAAATTGGAGTGCTCCTGAGCTAAATTTCAAGTGTCCCAGAAAAAAGAAAAGTCATTTAAAGTAGTTTAACATAAGGCAGCAACATTCAAAATATAAACAAATACTTTCAAAAGGAATTGTATGGGTAAAAACTGTAATAATCTATCTATACTTAAACAGTTCATATACAATAAGCACATATTCACAAGATATACTATCAAGGCAAAGTCAAAAATTACCATGGTTACTAATACAGCGGTACTTCTTTGTTAGACTATTCAAAAAAGTGTCATGGAATTGTCATCTGATACATCAGATTTCCACTGATGTACTATAGCAGCACAACAGCACCTTTGTAGGGGTATATATGATTTCTGTTCCTCCCTACAGTTCACAATGAACTACACACAGCCAACTCTGTCCGACAGATATCAAGTTAAAGGGATAGTTAACCCAAAGATGTTTTAATGAAAATTCATGTCATCGTCAAGTTGTTCCAAAAAGGAAATAAAGATATTTTGAAGAATGTTGGTAACCAAACAGTTGATGAACCCCATTGACATCCATAGTATTTTTTCCCCATACTGTGGAAGTCATTGGTGTCCCGTCAACTGTTTGGTTACCAACATTCTTCAAAATATCTTTATTTTTTGGAACAAACTGACAGTTAGTAAATTATGACAGAAGTTTCATTTTTGGGGAACTGTACCTTTAACCACTGACACGCCCTTTATTTCAATATGACAATATGGTGTCAACTTTTGCAATAAAGCATGACCACAAAACAGTCAAACATCTCACAAATGCTTTACAATGATCATGCATGACCAAAAACACACTTTAACACTCAATGAATGAAGTTTATAAACTGTCAGATAGGATTAAAAGATCATTTTCTGTGATCAACACAAACTGCAAAGTGTCTAAAGCGAGCAGACCGTGACATCAAATGAATGTCTTATCCATCGTGTACTAGTTCTGTTAATAATTGACGAAATCGATGATTTACCTGATCTCTGGCGTCACTGTTATCAAAGTCCTTTTCGAGGATAGTCACTTCACTCGCTGGTCATATTTTCATGGCCTCTGGACAGCTGTTTTGCTCATGCAGAATCAATTCCTACTTTTTGGAATGTGGAAAAACCTGAATGAACAATAAAATCTGACGTGCACCGTCCCATAAATGTTGCTCAAATAGCGGTAAAAGTGTTTCCGGTTGGTCCAGCCAGTGCGCATGTGCAGCTCTTAAAGTGATTCACAGCACACTGTGTGAACAGGAGCTTCTAATTGCAGAGATGCGATGACTTACGAAATGGCGATTGGCTCTTTTATTCCGATTTATTCCGCGTTGCAGTTTTTCCCATTTATAGTAATCCGAGTGAGCCGTCTGGAGGATATATATATAGAGAGAGAGATTTTATGTGAAGAGATACCATCCTCTGCGGATCTACCATTGGAGAATGGGTAACGGTCCGCGTGGATCACGTGTGCCTTATAAACCAATCACACCATAGTCTTGACGTCATTGAAACTCTTTCAGAGTTTTACGACTGTCAAGGTAATTCAAGAACGAAATGCAGCTTTATTTGGAAACATTACATGGAGTTTAAAGCCGTATCGTCTACAATATCTTAAATTCCTTCTTTTAAATTGTGTATTGTAATGTATAATTCCTGTATACTGTAACATGAAAAAACACTATATATATATATATATATATATATATATATATATATATATATATATATATATATATAGTATAACACTATATAGTTGTATAGTAAACAGTGTTTTTGAACCATACTATAGTAAAGTACTTGAATTAATTTGTTGTGGTAATTATAGTTGGTGTGGTAATATAACAACTATAGTAATATAAACAAATTACCCAATACTGTACTAAGTTTTCTACAACAATACACAACAGTTTACTGTAGTAAAAACTGAAGTATACTACAGTATTTATTACAGTTTATCAGTTCACTATAGTTAATACTTCAGTATGCTGTAGCATTCAAGTGTTGTAAATACTATAATATATACAGTGTACTACAATTTACTATAGTATGGTTAAAACACTATAGTATTTACTATAAATTACTGTAGTATTTTTTCATGTGGGTTTTCATCACCTTTATTTGTGTAGTTTTATTATTTATTATTATGAATGGTAATACTTTAGTTGTACTTTAGTTGTTTCTGTGTGTGTGTATATATATATAATCAAACGTAAATTTATTCAGACACCTTGAACATTTCATTCATTAATTCAGTTTATTCACTCTAGTTTAAAAAAATGGTAATAAAAGATCTAGACAAGATCTCAGTTAACTGTGTCAGAAAAAATTAATCTAAATTATGTCAGATAACACTTAAGCAAAACATGGTCAGGTCAAAGTGTCTGAATAATTTTTGGTCCCAAATTTTACTGTATGAAGAATTTTTGGGTATAATATGTCACAGTTTACTTTATTTTGCTCTCCTCACTTACATAAATGAACTATAGTGTCCTGCACCCACTAGTAAAAATATATCAAAAATTATATCTAGTGTCTGAATAATTTTTGGTATATATATATATATATACCAATCTTACCGATATATATCGGTAAGATTTTTAATGTTTTTAAAAGGAGTTTCGTCTGCTCACCAAGGCTGCATTTATTTAATTAAAAACACAGTAAAAACAGTAATATTGTGAAATATTATTACAATTTAAAATAACTGTTTTCTGTTTGAATATATTTTATAAAGTAATTTATTCCTGTGATCAAAGCTGAATTTTCAGCATCATTACTCCAGTCTTCAGTGTCACATGATCCTTCAGAAATCATTCTAATATGATGATTTGCTGCTCAAGAAACATTTCTGATTATTATCAATGTTGAAAACAGTTGTGTACTTTTTTTTTCAGGATTCCTTGATGAATAGATCAAAAGAACAGCATTTATCTGAAATACAAAGCTTTTGTAACATTATACACTACCGTTCAAAAGTTTGGGGTCAGTAAGAATTTTTATTTTTATTTTTTTTTGAAGAGAAATTAAAGAAATTAATACTTTTATTCAGCAAGGATGCATTAAATCGATCAAAAGTGACAGTAAAGACATTTATAATGTTACAAAAGATTATATTTCAAATAAATGCTGTTCTTTTGAACTTTCTATTCATCAAAGAATCCTGAAAAAAATCATAAATGTTTCTTGAGCAGCAGATCATCATATTAGAATGATTTCTGAAGGATCATGTGACACTGAAGACTGGAGTAATGATGCTGAAAATTCAGCTTTGATCACAGGAATAAATTACTTTATAAAATATATTCAAACAGAAAACAGTTATTTTAAATTGTAATAATATTTCACAATATTACTGTTTTTACTGTATTTTTAATTAAATAAATACAGCCTTGGTGAGCAGACCAAACTTCTTTTAAAAACATTAAAAATCTTACCGTGTCCAAACTTTTGACTGGTAGTGTATATATATATATATATATATATATATATATATATATATATATATATATATATATATATAAATGTTTAATGTTATTAATGAAGGTAAAAGTATTTCCTACAACCAATCTTCATAGTTGCATTACACATAAATTTGTAGCTACTGTACATTTTATTTGATTATAGTAATTATATTGCTTTGTACATTGCGATTCTGATTCATAATGTAGCAGAAATAGTGCTTAATAAAACAAATAAATCTAAATCAGTCTTATAAAAATGTAGATGTAAAGTCCCCAGTGATCATTCTTTAATACTACACTGATTTCATGTTTTATGATACTGAATGTTAATTTGCAGTATATATTACTATTCAATACCAGTATGAAAGTAAACCTTAGAAGGAAACAAACAATTCTAATTTATTAAACCTGTTATGATTTTGTATTCATCAGGAAGGTCTTCTGCTACAAGTAGATAAACAATGTGTGTGTGTAAACAGGATTACAGAAATGATCACACCAGTCAATGAATCCTTCAAACTGTTTAATAAACAACGTTCAGCTCGACCGTAACGTCCAGAGTAACCTTTGACCTCAGAACAAAAGGAGGGAGAGGGGGTTTATTAACATGACTCCATAAATACAGTAACACCATGAGCGTAAACCTGTGACGAGAAACAGCTCTGCATACAGCACAATCTCCCATAATCCTGTGTGTTTGTGTGTGCTGGTCTCAGGACGCAGGTCAAAGTGATCCGCTCACGGATCTTCTTCCCTTCAACATCTTATATCAGACATATAATCATATTTCATACCATATCTGCATTAATATTTTTTTAAAATCTAAGTTTTTGCTAATGGATGAGATTTGAGATCCAAACCTAAACGTGAATATTAAACGCTCCTGCTGTCAAATACTTTAGTAGTAACTATTTTGTTATCTTTTCTTTCGTATTTTGTATTTTTACACATTGTTCTGTACAGATGAGGACGTGAACATGTGACCATGACAGATCAGGGTGTGCAGAAATGCGGAGAAGCCAAACATACGAACATCTTTGTCTGTCGAAAGTTCATATTTCACCTCAAAACTATTTGAAGTAATATTTTGTGTATTTTTAGGGCCTTTAAATATATTCTGACATCAATTTTCTCATTTAATTTCTCGATTTTGTGGTGAAATATGACCCGGAAATTTCTTCATAAGCTTCACTCCTGCTTATCTCTCCCTCCATTATTGTCTGTCTCTCTTTTGTCTCACTTGTTTCTCACCAATAGCCTCCTGGAGGCAGGAATGGGCATCAATATTGTGTGTTTGGCAGTGTGATATAGATCATTACAAGCACCAAACCAGATCAGTGTGTGTGAGGGTGTTTGGATGCTTGTTTGTATATGTGAGAATTTAAAGGTGAAGGATGTAATATTATGGATGTTAAACACTTTCTGATTCAACCAGTTTCTTCAGAAAGTGTATAAATCATGTCACTTCACCTTTACCGAAGGTAGTTCGCTATGAGGGGCACTTGTGTTGCACCATTTCAGTGAGACGTACACAATAGTGTATAAAACAATTAGCTCTGAATGTGATATGAACTCATACACACACACTCGCTCGCTCGCTCTCTCACACACACACACACAGATCAATGCATGTGATCATCAGTGAGGACAGATGTTTTCTATTTCAAAAGGCAGTACAATACTTACAAACCCTTGTTCAAATAAATAAATAAATTAATCATATAAAATGTTCTACACGTCAGTCGAGTTAAAAAACAGAAACGGACACTTTCAGTACATACATGCACGCTAGAAACCAAAGCAGGACAGTCACTATCATGTGAGGACGGATGGTTTATCTATTCAGAAACATTCAGAAATCATCGGGGATGGTGTCGATCTAAACATTGCAGTGGGTTTGGAAAGGTGACTGTGTGTAATGCGAGTACGTGTAAAAGATAGGAGCTTGCTGGGTGATTCATGTGTGGGCGAACGGTTCTTTTCACCCGCAAAACTTGTTAGGTGTGAATGTTAATGTGTGTGTTTGAAGTGTTTGTGCTATAGCACCCCGTCCATGAAGCTCGTATCGAGATGCTGGATCAACACGCGGATGAAGCTCATTTCTTTCCGCGTGTTCTCGAAGATGATGCGCGGGTCGTCGGACTGGCAGCGCAGGCAGTTGGGGGCCATAACCATCGCCAGATTACTGACGTCCATCTTAGTCATGGACACACTGGCGGCTTGAGCAAACACCTTTAATGGAAACAGACAGATCTCTTAATGTCTTTACTGTTCTGAGATCAGCAGATTTGACAAATCCATAACTGACTGAAAAGAGCAACATTTATCGTGTTTTGGATACTGATTGTGTGCTAGTGTCCCTAAAATGCTTCTTAACTAGTTTTCGACTACTAGTAAAAGCAGCCTCACCATCTAAGTTTTGTTAGTAGACCAGCATAAACCAGTCTGGACCAGGCTTTTCTGTGCTGGTCCGGGTTTGTTTATGCTGGTCTACTAACAAAACTTAGATGGTGAGGCTGGTTGACAAATGTAGTTCTGGTTAGTTAAAAAAGCATTGAGCACTGATTGAGCTAAGTTATGCTAGTAGACCAATATTAAAATTGCATGGAGGTTAACCAGCAGAAATACTAAGCTTGTCAACCAGGTTTAAATGCTATATTTGCTATTAGAGCACTAACCAGCATAAACCAGAATGAAAATTTGTACTGGTCTAGAATGTGTTTGCTTGTTAGTGTTGGGTTAACTACTGTAGTTTCACCTGAAAGACCATGCTGTTCACCAGCAAAACATAACTGGTTAACCAGCATGCACTACTGGTGAAACATGTAGACCAAAGTAGCCTTGCTGGTTGGGTTACTTAAACAACCACATCAGCATGTAAAGGACAAGATATATACGAGTGCCCCACTGTATAGACAGACAGTCAGACAGATAGATTAATGGACAGACAGATTGACAAATCAATAGATTGACAGACAGACAAGGCAAGACTGGTAGATAGACAAGCAGATAGACAGATTGATAGACAGATCTATAGACAGACAGATCGATAGACAGATAGATAGATAGACAGACAGTAAGATCGATAGACAGATCGATAGTCAGACAGATAAACATGTCAGACAGATAGACAGTCAGATAGAAAGACAAACATGTCAGATAGACAGACAGATAGATAGATAGATAGATAGATAGACAGACAGACAGACAGATAGATAGATAGACAGTAAGATCGATAGACAGATAGATAGACAGTCAGATCGATAGACAGACAGTCAGATCGATAGACAGACAGACAGATCGATAGACAGACAGTCAGATAGACAGATCAATAGACAGACAGTCAGATAGACAGACAGATAGATAGATAGACAGTAAGATCGATAGACAGACAGACAGTCAGATAGACAGACAGATAGATAGATAGACAGTAAGATCGAAAGACAGATCGATAGACAGTCAGACAGACAGATAAACATGTCAGATAGACAGACAGATAGATAGACAGACAGACAGACAGATCGACAGACAGACAGATCGATAGACAGTCAGACAGAGAGATAGATAGACAGATAGACAGACATATAGACAGTCAAATAGATAGACAGACAGATAGACAGACAGACAGATAGACAGTCAGACAGACAGATAGACAGACAGATAGATAGACAGACAGTCAGATCGATAGACAAACAGACAGACAGTCAGATAGACAGACAGATAGATAGACAGATAGACAAATCAATAGACAGACAGTAAGATCGATAGACAGATCGATAGACAGTCAGACAGATAAACATGTCAGACAGATCGACAGACAGACAGATCGACAGACAGACAGATCGACAGACAGACAGGTAGACAGTAAGATCGATAGACAGTCAGATAGATAGACAGTCAGATCGATAGACAGACAGACAGATTAATAGACAGACAGACAGTCAGATAGACAGACAGATAGATAGACAGTCAGAAAGATCGATAGACAGTCAGACAGATAAACATGTCAGATAGACAGACAGATAGATAGACAGACAGACAGACAGACAGATCGATAGACAGTCAGACAGACAGATAGATAGACAGATAGACAGACATATAGACAGTCAAATAGATAGACAGACAGATAGACAGTCAGACAGATAAACATGTCAGATAGACAGACAGATAGATAGACAGACAGACAGATAGACAGACAGACAGATAGACAGTCAGACAGACAGATAGACAGTCAGACAGACAGATAGACAGTCAGACAGACAGATAGACAGACAGATAGATAGACAGACAGTCAGATTGATAGACAAACAGACAGACAGTCAGATAGACAGACAGATAGATAGACAGATAGACAAATCAATAGACAGACAGTAAGATCGATAGACAGATCGATAGACAGTCAGACAGATAAACATGTCAGATAGATAGACAGACAGACAGTCAGATAGACAAACATGTCAGATAGATAGACAGACAGATAGACAGACAGACAGATCGACAGACACAGTCAGACAGACAGACAGATAGACAGACAGACAGATCGACAGACACAGTCAGATCGACAGACAGACAGGTAGACAGTAAGATCGATAGACAGTCAGATAGATAGACAGTCAGATCGATAGACAGACAGACAGATAGTCAGATAGACAGATAGATAGACAGACAGATCGACAGACAGATCGATAGACAGTCAGACAGACAGATAGATAGACAGACATATAGACAGTCAGATAGATAGACAGATACACAGTCAGATCGATTGACAAACAGATAGACAGACCGATCTATAGACAGAGAGATAGATAGTCAGATCGATAGACAGTCAGATAGACAGACAGATAAATAGATAGATAGATAGGCAGACAGATAGACAGATTGATAGACAGACAAGACAGACAGACAGACCTGTAGGAATCGGATGAGGTAGCAGAGCACCAGTTTGTTGATGTGAGGGAGGTTGAGAACGACGTTGACAGCAGCTGCAGGACTGTCGTAGTTCATGACACACTGCTCATAATACTCGTGAGGAATCACCGGCTCCTCCAGCTCTCTGTACCAGAGCTTCAGCAGGGACGCTACACATGAGAGACAGATCTGAGGTCAGACAGATCACAGGATATCAGCAGACATGACCATACAGAAACACAACTCCTGATCGCCTGTGTTTGTGTGTGCAGTCAGTCTCAACCTCAAAGCTCTGATTGGCTGGTGTTCACCAGTGAACTAGTTGCTCAAATAAAATAATTCAAAGACAAGCTGTTTTCATTAAAGGAGTCATATTATGCTTTTTTACATGTTCAACTGTTTTCTATGTGAATATATAGTAAACTGTAATTTGTTTCTGTGATCTGAATTTTCAGCATCATTACTCCAGTCTTCAGTGTCACATGATCCTTCAGAAATCATTCTAATATGATGATCTGCTGCTCAAGAAACAAATATCAATGTTGAAAACAGCTGTGCTGCTTCATATGTTTGTGGAAATCTTTTTTTTTTTTTTTCAGGATTCTTTGATGAACAGAAAGTAAAACAAAAACAGCGATGCTACATTGAGGTCGCAGGTTAGTAGTATAATCTGTAAAATCCTGGTTTTCTTAAGCCAGTTTAAGAGTAGCGTGTCAGAAGTGTGTTAGTGGCTAATGGCTTCATGGCTTTTCACGCTTCTAGATTTCCAGAAATAGGTCCGATGGGAGACACTTTATGAATATAGGTCAATGAATAAAAGCAGTTTTGTAAATGATAGGTACCCGTTTCAGGGAACAGCAACAACCTGGGAAATCACAGATATAATCAGGATCAGCCAGAGACGCACAGAGGAGTCCAAACATCTAAGACCACTAGAGAAAATGCAATTTTATTTACATACAAATGGTGCACAAAAGATTCTTCCAAACCAAACTGAAGATTATCACTGTGGTCACGTACGTTTGGATCCACTGTACTGCAATAGAAGAAAGCATAGAAAGAGATATTCTGTTGAGGAAAAGGCTCGTAAGAGTTGTTGATCCTCCCACTATGTGTGGGAAGTTTGAGCTATTTATATTCAGAGAGAAATGGGGCATTGCAGAACGCCTGAGGCTACAGGTGTGTGTGTGAGTGTGTGTGTGTGTGTGTGTGTGTGTATTACACGATAAAGAGCTGGACTAATCCCAGCTACAATAAGTACAGTTGAAAGATTACTGTTAAGTCATGTATGGAGGACAAAAAACTTTTATTCTACGTACTTGAACTTAAATGGTTGTAATTCCTGAATGCTTTGTAAAAAAGGTTGCTATCCTTTTTAAAGAAGACACTCAGGAGATTATTGAAGTGAAAGCAGCTTCAAAAAATTAAAGTGTAAAAAGTTATAGAAGTTTAAAGGGGTCATGAACTGCGTTGTTTTATAATGTTTCCTGGGGTGCACTTATAATGTTAGTATGATTTTTACATCAAAATGGTCATAAATTAGAAATAAATGGCATTTTTCCCTTTTTTAGCCCTCTGATTTGAGCGCTCTGTTTTAAGGGGCGTGTCTGCTGTGAGACTTCAGTGTAAACGCCCACTGCTGTGATTGGCTGACATCTTTGCAATATGAAATGGCTTACTCTCTCGAAAACTTTTAGCACGTTTTTACTATTACAGCTCTCAAGGTTAACCATGAAAAGTGTTGCTTATAGCATTACATTTAGATCTATGGCATTATATTTAGATCGTGGCATGAAAGGTTGCAGTGATGAACACTGTAATCGATCACAGACATGTTGTTGAGCGCATGAAAGCAGTGATCTCGTCATTGCAACTCAATTTCTGCACACTAACGAATGCTTTCATCATAACTAACAATGCAAACGTGATGTAACTAAGATTCGTTAAATAAAAGTTTTGGCGCAAGTCCAGAACTCAGTCACTGATAAACTCGCGCTGTTTGATTGACAGCTCCAGTGATTGTAAAGGGAGCGTTCTTTGATCGCTTTCTATATATAATTTAATGACAGTTTAAATAACAGATTTTCATCCTACTAAGAGAAACAACGTGAAGTTGAGCGTTTAGTCACTGGTTTGATTTACTGACACATAGACAAAGAACATCTGACTGTACATGAATCATTAATATCAGATCAGGCATTAGAATTAACACAGTTACTCACATGTTGTTGCATTACTGTCGAGTCCATATCGTAAAAGTCTGTTTGCACCGAAATGCGATTGATTTACCAAAGAATCCACAGTGAAATGTACCGAATACAAATGAATAAAGCTCAACTGAGACATTCACACTGTTGAAAATAAATAACCATATTCCTAGCATTAGGATACTAACTAACACGCCAGTGGGCGGGGCTAATGTTTCGGCGGCGTTTCACCTATCTATGATAGGCACATTTCAGGATCAGTCGTTCGCTGGGTCTGGTGTCAATCAAAGCTTTTATTGGACTAACAAGGAAGTTTTCAGTTCTGAAACTTACAGGATATTCTTATTCTTATAGTACGATGACCTCTTATATATCAAACACTCAAGGAAAAGTTGATTTCTCAATTCAAGACCCCTTTAAGTTTACATTTTTGATTTTATACAAAATGCATATATTTACAAAATAATTTGGAGTGTAAAATCAAAGCCGTATGTCTAACCAAGTTGTGTTCCAAATTTGAATTTGATATCACAAAAATTGAGCCGCTAAAAGGTTAAAAAATACTTAAAGTAAAGTCCATTTTCATGGAGATGCAGTTCTAATTTCAAAACGGTTTTCACAGGATGAATTCTGAGTGTTTAAGCTTTTGAATTTATGATGATTACTAAAATATGTGAGGTCAGAACGCTTTTGAAATGTTGCACTGATGTAACTCAACTTTAGTAATTTTGTAAAATGTTGCAAAGATATTTTGCACTTGCTTGTTCCATTTACAAACAGCTGTCTGCATGCAGAAACAGCAACAGAGGATCTTTATCAATAATGTCATGAAATACCCGCTCAAAACAACCAACATGAATAATCAGAGAACAAATTAGACACTGTTCATTTCTCAGCCACAGGCCAACATGAATGCTATTTTTATTATATAATCTGTAAAAGAAAATATTTTTCAAAATACTATTTGTCTGTCTACATAAAAATGTAAAGTTTAATTCAATGTGTTACTTGCCATTTCTTTCATTATTTGTGAAATTTACTAGCAATTTCTGAGTGAAAATTGTTTCAAAGTAAATCCTACACCAGATTGTTTTCAGTGTAGTAAGAGTAGAATTAGTGCATCAGAAATTTTAGTATGCTGAACATGGTATGCCAAAGGTGCCTGGATGGTATACTACTTCCAGTAGAGAAAGATTCTCTGGAGTCTGAATACCAATAATTAACGAAAAAAGTTGAAATTTTGATTCACTTTTACTAAAATGGCTGTAACTCTTTAATGGAATAAGATATTTACACCAAACTTGGTACACATATGTAAGAGCTCAATCTGAGATCACAGTAAAACAAAACAAAAAATGCGGGATTCTACCACTTGGGGGCGCTATAACATGAAAAAACATGAAAACAGCTATAACTACATAACCATTTGTCCGATTGACTTGAAAATTGGCATGCAGTTTTTATATTTTTTATATTCTTTTATATTTTTTCCAATGTGCCATTAGTGTCTATGAGGACATTTGCGTATCTTGAAAAACATGGCCACTATCGGCCAATGAAGTTTGAGCACCTATTAGACATGGTTAACGGAGGCCAATCAGAACGAAACTCAGTGGACTTGTTTGACTCGTGGCCCTAGAGGTCTGTGAGAAATTTGCTATACCATGTATATTACTTGGGCAAATATTACCCAGAATCCACTGCATCTCACGTTTAAAGGGTTAGTTCACCCAAAAATGAAAATAATGTCATTTATTACTCACCTTCATGCCGTTCCACACCCGTAAGACCTTCGTTCATCTTCAGAACACAAATTAAGATATTTTTGTTGAAATCCGATGGCTCAGTGAGGCCTCCATAGCCAGCAATGACATTTCCTCTCTCAAGATCCATTAATGTACTAAAAACATATTTAAATCAGTTCATGTGAGTACAGTGGTTCAATATTAATATTATAAAGCGACGAGAATATTTTTGGTGCGCCAAAAAAACAAAACAACGACATATTTAGTGATGGCCGATTTCAAAACACTGCTTCAGGAAGCTTCGGAGCGTTATGAATCAGCGTATCGAATCATGATTCGGATCACGTGTCAAACCACCAAACTGCTGAAATCACGTGACTTTGGCGCTCCGAACCGCTGATTCGACACAAAAGATTCATAACGCTCCGAAGCTTCCTGAAGCAGTGTTTTGAAATCGACCAAAAATATTCTCGTCGCTTTATAATATTAATATTGAACCACTGTACTCACATGAACTGATTTAAATATGTTTTTAGTACATTAATGGATCTTGAGAGAGGAATGTCATTGCTGGCTATGCAGGCCTCACTGAGCTATCGGATTTCAACAAAAATATCTTAATTTGCGTTCCGAAGATTAACGAAGGTCTTACGGGTGTGGAACGACATGAGCGTGAGTAATAAATGACAGAATTTTTGGGTGAACTAACCCTTTAAATTGCTTATATTAGATTAGACAAAGGAATTGTGGGATACCTGGAATATGTGGGTCCTCCAGGCCGGTCGGCACCTTCCATTGGTCCACCTGTAATTTCAGCGCGTTTACTTCATCAATGTCTCCAGGCACCCTGAGACACACAAACACACATTACACTTCAGCAAAATATCAGCAGTTTGGACATAGTGGCTGAAAACTACAGAAACTGATGGTATTTACGTCTGCTGAAGCTGTCAGCCTGCACCGGAATTTGTGGTGAACAACTACATTACCCACGATGCTGTACAGAAAATAACATCAATCTAAGAGTCGAAACAAGCAAAATGAAGCACAGCAAATGATGTAATCGAGTCGATCTCTCTACGCTCTCAAAATACTTAAATATATATGCATATGTTTTCTCAATCCATAAAATGTCCCCATCATTATGCTGTTCGCAATGCTTCATGGGATTGTAGTTCTTTCTATCACTAAAGCCGTTAAGTTCACAGTCTTGTACCTTTGTCTTTCTGTTCGATTTTCAAACACTTTTTTGCTTCCAATCAAAGTTTGTTGCCAAACTGATGCCAAAGCTTAGTCCTAACGAAACCTGCCGACCGTGAAAAACCTTCAAAGACAGTCAGGAGTGAACTCTAGCGATCCAGGTCTAGTCTCAAAGACTGATTTATTAATTACAACCACCACCACACAGTTTTACATTATCTCATGAGTAACTACTGTGTGGGTTAATGGCCTTCATGTGGTGATGTCCGCAGGTCAATGTGGGTTAATTAGGGCTGAAAATTCACTATGCATTTGCAATGATTTTGCAGGCACTGCTGTAATTTTAATGCACTTTTTATTTGGTAATTAAATTTCCTAGAGTGTCATTAGGTTAATTTCACACATATAAGAGCGTTAAGAACGAGATGTTTAATAGCGTCTCTCATTTAACTTCAGTAGCAAAAATGCAGTTCAAAAATTTGAATCAGTTTGAACGAATCGATTCAAAAGTCTGATTCTATTATTTGTTTGCATCATCACTCAAAAATATTCATGGTCTCCACATGGCATTTTGTGTCCTTGCTGAATAGAAGTATTAATTTCTTTCAAAAAAAGAGAAAATTTCTTACTGAGCAACTTTTGAATGGTAGTTTATGTAAATCAATTTTGCACAATATTAATAACAATGGTGCATATATATTTTATATATTAAATATTTTTTCCCGTGCATGGAAATGTCTTCTTTATACTTTTTAACTAGATATTTATTGTTTTTTACTTTTTATATGAAACCATTTGAATCTACTTCACAACAAATGAATCTTTTACTCAAAATGATGCTTCCTGCACATGATTAAAAAGCTAAAAAATATTTTGATCACTCAGCCACTGCATGGAATCAATTAAATATAGCAATTAAATCTTTAATAACGGAACATATCTGACCTGAAGATGCCCTCAGTCTGGTCTCCGTTCAAGCCGAGCACTTCCTCTGAGAGACGCGTCTGAACCCACGGCAGCTGCCGATCAGGGTAACGGTCCTTCTGCATCGCCATCACTTCCTCCAGAGACGAACCGAACATGGAGGGCCTAAAGATGGCGTTGCGAGCGTGAGCGATCTCCTCTATTGAGGGCTTGTTCAAACCCTGCGGACAGAGAGAAAAGAAAGATTTGCTAATCAGACAAGATTAGAAAAAATGTACATGTGGCTCTGTAGCAAAATCTAGTGAGTTCATCACAATGCATCCTGGGATTCCTGTCTCTGCAAAGGATGCATGTGACACATTTTCCATTTCAAAGCTCCACACTTTTCCAGACTCAAATTTCCATCAATCCAACTGTTAACATGTGTTACATTCTCAAAATGTTTGGTACTTTGTTGCCAAATAATTGGCAGAATATTGTACCAAACCCAGACAAGTTTAATGCGCAGCATTTTATTAAACCTGCAATGCTAAAAAACGGGATTACGTTTGATAAGCTTTCAAACTTACTGCATACATTTTAAATATTTTAAATTCATATTATAATTTTTCAAAATAATATTGTCAAAATGATAAAATAATAAATAACATTTTCACCAACTGCATACATTTTAAATATTTTAAATATTTTAAAATTAAATATTTTAAAATATCACTGATTACATTTATTAAGAAAAATATTTAAAATTCATATTATTAGTTTTAAAATAATATTGTCAAAATATTATTGAAATATTTATTATATTCACTGTTTTCACTGACTGCAAATAGTGTTTAAATACTTAAATATTTATTTACAAAACAAATAAATATTTATTTACTTAAATACAAAATACTTAAATATTTTAAATTCATTAAATTTATTCATTATAAATTTTAAAATATTGTCACATTTTTCAAATTAATTTTATAAGTTTTAAAAAAATTTGATTACTGATTAAATTTATTTAGTAAAAAAATACTTAATTTATATTGTAAGTTTTAAAATAATAATAAAATAAATAATATTTTTACTGCATATATTTTAAATGTTTTAAATTCAATAAATTTATTCATTTCTACTTTTAAAATAATATTGTCACTGATTACATTTATTTAGAAAATATTATTTTCAAAATAATAGCAGGATATTCCATTATATAATAATGTTTGCTCTACTATAAATTTACAGAGGAAATCATTTGTTATCATTTATTTGCGTAATAAAAAATACACATCTTGTATCATGTTAAAACGATCACTAAACTTTTGTCGCCTGCTTTAAACGCCATTAAAAACTCTCTGCTTGTATGATAAATTTCTTTTTAGAAATTCTTGATTTTAGACATTAGTCTGGAAACACAAATATTTTTATTATATACTCTCTTTTAATTTTTCCATACTTATCCAGACCTGGAAATTACTAAAAAATTTTCCATACTGGATATGAACCCTGCCTTAGTATCTGGCCAAAAGAAGGTAACATACGCTGCTGTCTTTATGAGCATACAAATAATGCCTATGTAGGCAGCACACTAGGTTTTGGAACAGAGCCATCAATTCAAGCTTTACCCTGCTGGGCGTCTGGCAAACACACACATTTCCCTTTTACTAGCGTTTCACAGACTGGAATCTCCACAGGCGACTGGCATCATGCAATTAAAACTTTCACACATACGCACACCAGCGTCTTTCACGCGCAGAAATATAAACCCAAGAACGCATCAGGAAGATCCCGTCACGCAGGTGCGATGACACTCCATCATGTAACAATGCGGTCAGCGTGTAAATCATCACAAGCCTATTTAAGACACGGCGCCCGTTGTCATGGCGACGTCTCCAGGGCAATAGGCAAATTCCGGAAACTGAATGTTAATTAAAAAACGTTAAATACCAGGCCGAACCAGGCCCTCCCACCACTTCACGGCCAATTAGCACATACGGTGCAAAACCATCTGAGACAATTACAGCCGAAACACAGTAAATATGAATCAGACCGAGAGGCAGAACACCATCATAAACAATTCATTGAAAATAAAATCGAAAATACACTGTAAAAAATGATTTTTCCGAAGTTGTAAAAAAAACAAAGATTATTGGAGTGTAGAAAATAGTATTTCAGTCTTTCTACTACGAAATGGCACATTCAATTTAATGTTACTTCAGTTTCTTTGAAAGTATTTGTGAAATTTACTAGCAATTTCTGATGGAAATTTCAGCATTTGAATAAAAAATTATTTTTACAATTATTTTTTATTTCAGATGTACTTCTACCTCAAAACGCCATGTTTAATTCGATGTGTTATTTGCCGTTTCTTTGTAATTGTTTGTGAAATTGTGTGAGTGAAAACTGTTTCTACACCAACATTTTTTGAGTGTACCTGCCTAATTTTGTCAAATTGCACGTAAAAAATACGTATTTTAACGAATAAGATCTTTTCTGTATGTGCGAGAAAATCACAGGGAAAGCGGTACAAGCCTTGACTCATTCATGTTTCCAGATCTTGTAAGCAAATCAGCGAACAAGCCCATAAAAACGAAATAAATGGAAATGCTTTATGCTGAAAATAAGACAGAAATATCGCAACCCCCACATGCTTACTTTAATAACTCCATAAACTCGATCGCTGTATGAGCCAAGCTTAAAGGATCAGTTCAGTTCAGAATTAAAATTTCCTGATAATTTACTCACCCCCATGTCATCCAAGATGTTCATGTCTTTCTTTCTTCAGTCGAAAAGAAATGAAGGTTTTTGAGGAAAACATTCCAGGATTTTTCTCCATATAGTGGACTTCAATGGGGTTCAACGGGTTGAAGGTCCAAATGTCAGTTTCAGTGCAGCTTCAAAGAGCTCTACATGATCCCAGACAAGGAATAAGAGTCTTATCTAGAGAAACCATCGGTTATTTTCTAAAAAAAATAAAAATGATATACTGTTTAACCACAAATGCTCGTCTTGCACTGCTCTGAATTGCGCCACGCATTACATAATCATGCTGGAAAGGTCATGGAAGTACCGCGGTAGAGCAAAAAACTCCATCTAATTTTGTCCTCCAACTTCAAAATGTCCAACATTGTTGTTTTACCTTTTTTTGTAAAGGGCGTTTGACTTAGTCTTTGCATGTTCACTTTCTAAACACTTGATCGGTACTTCCGCCTACATCACGCGTGACCTTTCCAACATGATTATGTAATGCGTGGCGCGTCACAGAGCAGTGCAAGACGAGCATTTGTGGTTAAAAAGTATATAAATGTTTATTTTTTTTAGAAAATGACAGATGGTTTCTCTAGATAAGACTCTTATTCCTCGTCTGGGATCATGTAGAGCTCTTTGAAGCTGCACTGAAACTGACATTTGGACCTTCAACCCGTTGAACCCCATTGAAGTCCACTATATGGAGAAAAATCCTGGAATGTTTTCCTCAAAAACCTTCATTTCTTTCCGACTGAAGAAAGAAAGACATGAACATCTTGGATGACATGGGGGTGAGTAAATTATCAAGAAATTTTAATTCTAAACTGAACTAATCCTTTGTACAACAGCGCTTATAATTAGTGGACATGGCAACACTGCAAGCGCACATCTCAAAAGACACAAACCTTCTTGGCTCCGGTGAGCGCAGCTTTCTGGAGTTTACGGTAACAGTATTTAGCATAGCTGCTTATCGCCACTCCTGCAACAGAGAAACACAAGCAGACATCAGTGACTGCAAGTCAAATACAATGCACAACACTCTCTTTGTATAAACTGTATTAGGATATTCAGTATCTTAATAGCTTAATAAGGACAGTCTAGACCGTAAAGCATAAAATTGCAGCTCATACTTTAACATGTAGCCATTGACTTCCATAATATAGAAGTCAGTGGCTACCGTCAACTGTCTGGTTACTGACATTCTTCAAAATATCTTCTTTTGTGTTCAACAGAAGAAAGAAACTCATACAGGTTTGGAACAACTCGAGGGTGAGTAAGTGATGACAACATTTTCATTTTTGAGTGAACCATCCCTTTAAGCCCAGATTTATCATGTGATGTGAAGCTCACCCTTGGTGTCGTTCAGCGGGTCCATGTGTCTGTAGATGTAGCCCTCCAAGTAGTTGTGGAAGCGAGGCGTTGGGGGGAAGAAGGCCAGACAGATGGCCATGAGCTCCCAGCCTCTTTGAAGGCTGTCGTAGCGGAAGTTCTCTGTGGTTTGTCTGCACAGCTGGATGTAAAGCTCGTCCCTCAGGCCCTGACAGCTCCAGCCCCTCACGGCCACCTCCAGAGCCACCGACAGAGGGTCTCCTTTGCCCCGCCGGTCACCCATGAAGGTCTGGATCAGTTTGAAGAGCTCCACGGCCTCACGCTTGACGGTTCGGTCGGAAGTCACGATCATGGGCTTCTTGATGGGCTCGCTGCTCCAAGCCAGCATGTTGGCGATGGAGACTTTCCTCCTGAACAGACCCTGGATGACAAGAGGAGAGGTTAAACTCCTTGAAATAAAAATCGACAATTGTTGTTTTTATGGAATATTGCAGTGTGTATTATAAATAATTTATCCATGCACATCATTATTTTTGTTAAATTCATGTTCCTCGTAATCTTGAATGAGAATAACTCCTCCTCCCTCATGCAGCATCTCTTCTCTGATGACGAGGGCGGGGCAATCTGTCACTCACATGAGATCCACCAATAGCAAACCACAACCATCCAATCAATTCCCCACAGATAAAATCAAGCCCCGCCCTACATTTGTTCTTGTTCGAGTTTCACTCGGATATGGTCCATTCTACAGAATTGGAGCAAAATGCTGTCCCACAACCATAAAACACATTTAAAAAGCATTTAAGTATTCAAATTTTAGATGTTTACTAAGATCCTTCTATTAGCTATTGAAACCCACAATAATAAAATAAAATATCAGTAAGCTTTATAATTATATAAAATCATAATTTATTAGGTACTTTCAATTGGGGTGGCTGTCCTGAACTCTAACCCCTAAATTTCAACTTGTGAAAATGATATTGTAATAATTTTTGAACTTTTTCCATTGTTGTTTTTAAAAATATATTTTATTATTTAAGTTAAAAAAAACTATTTTATATTTTATTTTTAAATCATGAAACATGAAAAAATGTGTCCCGCATTTTCACGTCACTACCGAAACAGTGTATGTTTTAGTCCATTGTCTGAGACTGATTTTAACACACTTCTACATTTTTGATCAGGAAATATTCCTGTGTCCCTCCCTCTCATAGTCTCTCTTTCATAGTAGATAGGTCCATCATTTTGAGTTAAATGTGTTCAAAAGTCTGAAAATCTGTGTGTATCTTTAAGGAATGTCACTACCGAACACCTTTTTTATGCAATTAAGCACTTTTTTGGGTGTTATTCCATAAAATGTAGTTTTTATGTGTGTACAACTGTTCAGAACTGTGCTAACTAACCATGTGCTGATTAGCATCTTTGAGCGGCTCAATAGTATCTAAAATTGTCACTACCGAAACAGTCACAACCGAAACATGTGGTGAAGTTTCGGTTGTGACATCATGGTTTTTTAGGGGTTATTTGATAAAATTAAATTTTTGTGTGTACAACTGTTCAGAACTGTGCTAACTAACCATGTGCTGATTAGCATCTTTGAGCTAGGCTCAAAAGTATCTAAAATTGTCACTACCGAAACATGCGGTGAAGTTTCGGTTGTGACATCATTGTTTTTGGGGGGTTATTTGATAAAAATGTAGTTTTTGTGTGTGTACAACTGTTCAGAACTGTGCTAACTAACCATGTGCTGATTAGCATCTTTGAGCTAGGCTCAAAAGTATCTAAAATTGTCACTACCGAAACATGCGGTGAAGTTTCGGTTGTGACGTTGTTTTTGGGGGGTTATTTGATAAAATTTAGTTTTTTTGTGTGTACAACTGTTCAGAACTGTGCTAGCTAACCATGTGCTGATTAACATCTTTGAGCTAGGCTCAAAAGTATCTAAAACTGTCACTACCGAAACTTCAGCATGTGACAAAAGGGAACACATAATCGTTTATTTGGGGGAAATAAACATAATTTTAGTAGTTATGCAAATCAGTGTTTTAGTATGTGAGTTAAAACATACGCTACCAAAACATTACTGTCACTACCAAAAAGGTGCAGTCACGACTGAAACGGATGTTTTGTCAAAAATAAAGTATATTGAATTATCAACTAAGATGTTATTATAGTGTTTGGTTCAATGTATATTCAAACTAATGAATCCTTCACTTTGAAATCAGTATGATAAACTTTATGCATTTTACAAAGAAAGATTGGATTCAAAATACAACAAATCTCATAAATTACACTTGAAATATTGTTAAAATTGTGATTGTTATTGATTTACCTGTGAAAACTTTTTTTTAAAAATAGCAAAAAATATATTTACAATGAAGATGTAAACAAAATCTTAATAGGTCAATATAACCCTTGTTATTAAATGATTTATTATTGTGTTTCGGTAGTGACAGATTTGGGGAGAGGAAAAATATTCCAAAACTTTCTGAAAATACAATATGAGAATGAACTACACAATTACTAGAAATGTGTACCTTGGATATTATACAATTTGCATACATACAAAAATTTTTTTTTTCCAAGGCGTTTCCAACTTTGACTTTGAACCACTTCTGTAGAATGGCCCATATACGTCACAATAGGGAAGAAAAGACTAGTGCAACTTTGACTTTAAAGGAAGTTCACTCAAAAATGAAATAATTTACACACCCAGAGTTATTTTAGTATCATTAATATACTTATAAATACTTTGAATGCTACATTTAAATTAAAGTGGAGGGGTGACACACCTGACATGAAATAATGGTCAGAAAAATCTAATTTTTTTAAAAATGGAACAGTTTTAATAAAAATAATAAAAAAAAGTTTGCATATGTTTTGTATCATTTTTGAAACTTTTATGGCTCATATAGTATGACATAGTGAGAATATGGAGCTCATACACGAAGAGGAACTTAATTTAATTCAGAGGCCCAAACTGAGCAAAAATTTGGTGCAAATGGTAATATTTATATGGACAAAAATTAAGGTAATGTAAATCAATGAGATCTTTATAACAGTATAGCAGACTACTTACATAAAATGCATATAAATATCTGCCAATAATATGTCTCAGTAAGATAATATTTAAATGATTAGTTTTATGATCAAAGCTCTGTATAGTTTTAAAACATATAATGCAATGCAATAATGGTTAAAATCCATGTTTCTGTGCATAAAACTCTGGTGATTATGAGTGTGTACCTGGGTGTGCTTGTTAAAGTGTTTGGATGCCCAGTTCTCGATGTCCGTCTCCGAGGACGGTTTGCGGAGCGTGAACTCTGGGAAGACGCCGCAGCTCGCACTGGGCATCATGTTCCGGGCGTTCCGGCTGGCCTCGAACTGAGAACACGCTCCGAGATCTTCCGACTTGGGAAGAAAGAAAACATTGTATGTTGATGTTGAAGAGCAGCATTCAGAGAAAAGGAAGCACAGATATTAAACTGGCGTCTCAGCCTCGGGGTCGGGTCAAGAGGAGCACATAGAGGAAATGAGTCAATCCCCAAAATAATGAGAACAACAAAATAGCAAAAATACCTCCTTCAGGCAATTACACAATTGTGAAATTTCAAATGATTCAACCGGTTTCCTCCTGTGACCTTCAGTGGTTATGAAATGCCTCATGCAAAGTTAAACAAGCAGGTACATGAAACAAAACAACACAAACACCTCACAAAATATTAATAACATAAAGAAGATTTTTACTTTTTCTGAAGAAAACACTGTGATGCTATGGATTATGGATTGTTGCTAGGGCGTTGTTAAGATGTTCTAAATAGTTGTTAGAAAGTGATTTGAAAACTGTAGCATCTCAAACTACAAGCTACTCCTAATTTAAACTAGTTCTAGTTAACTTCTACTACAGACAAGACACCCTAGTAAACTATAGTCTACAAATGGGTCAATAACGTGACAGGTATTTTTTTTTTTTTGTCCAAAGGCCTTAATAATAATAAAAAACAAAAATATGACATCCAAAGTATGTAAGGTAGTACAACTAGATCTCTTTTATTGAATCCAAAAGGTTTTAATTATATTTTGCTACATATAAAGGTATTTTAAAGATTTTGAAGTGTCAAAAGGTCATTCGGTTTAACCGTCCAAAGGCCAATACAGCCATTTCATTTGTGATTAAAATATCTTAAAATGTAATAAATGTATATATTTTTTATTCTGGCATGATTTTATAACATCATATATCAACATAGTGCAAAATGGTATTAAAATTATGTGTAGAAGTCATTGCTTTGTAGTGAGAAAGAATGTCCGGAAAAAAGATGTTATTTGATGTCATGACGTCATTTGGAGTAACCAATATAAAGGGACCATTTTGGATCAAGTCATGCGGTCAATATCATGTGACAGGATGTGACATCATTCAGACACCTGCAAAGAACCACATGGTCGTGAAGCAAAGTAACTAACTTTCTCTTAACTATTTGAAAAATTCATGTTTTCACTTCCTCATACGCATGTCCCAAAACATCAGGTCATTCGGTACAACCGCTATAAAACATGGAAAATGTTGAAATATTTTAAAAACTTGTACTAAATATAAAATGTTTGATTGTCCTTTTGCTATCTAGCTAGGTATGAGCCTGTTAGCATTGTTTGAAAATATCGTCATTCGGTGTAACCAAAAGTGTCATTCGGTAAAACTGAAATTTTGGTTAAACCGAATGACTTTTTTGGTGACAAATTTTGTCCATCTTGTAAAAAATGACAAAAGCAGTGTTAATTAACATATCAGACATAAATTGTCACTACTTCTGACGCGTATGCAAAGTTTCATGAGTTTTCGAGCATGTTTAGGCCCTCAAAAATGCGATTCATTTCAGAGAAGAAGAAGAATTGACTGAGCAATTACAATAGGGTCCTCAAAACATCGGTGCTCGGGCCCTAAATAATAATTCATAATTAGCTTCTGGAGTAAAAATGTATCTTGTTTCAAACATGCAAAAAAATACTGATTATGAAAATGTTTTTTTTTTTTTGTAGCAATACATATTTTGCCTAAAAAAAGATGATGCCGGAGTTTAAATGAATCAGTAAGTCATTTACTGTAACTTTTGATATGTGAATCATTTATTTACATGAACTGAGCATTGTAATGAATCTTTTGAGATTCAGAACAATATGATATAAAGGTTTGATGATTGTGGAGGTCATGGAAGGTGTTTAACTTCAGCCGTGTGTAAAGATGACGAGAACATGAGGGACAATGGTTTTTCTAAATGGATTCATATTCTTGGGCTCAGAAATACAGTTCATTTGACCAAACTGAGAAATCATCCAACCTAATGACTCCCATGAGACTGCTGACCACTTCATAATGAATGATATTTTAAACAGCTGGCAACAGGCATCGTGGGTTCATCGTCCTGCAGCGTTTGTGCTCCAGACATGAATTTCAAATACTGATGGTACTATATTAAAAAAGGGTGATTTTGTGCTCCAACTCTATATTTGAGCATTAGCACTTATTATTTCTGAGTGGCTGCTTGAGGAACAGCGACTGATTTCTCAGTGAAAGTTTCGTGGCCGCAGGCGTTCTTGATCAACACGATTAATAAATGAGTCACGCAGGCTTCCTCTCCTCTACTGCTTCAGTTCACTCCATCTTCTCTTTCATGCGTCTGTGGATCACGCTGCTTCATGAGCACAGTAGAGCTGCTGGATGCTGCTGGTTCCTCCACTCATCTTAACCTCTTCTCCTCATCACCCCGTCATGATTATTCAGTGTCAATACTTTTTTTTGGTGTTGGGACTGCAGAGGACTTTCCAGATAATATTTCACACCAAAATACAAAGAAATAACAAATTATATATTATAATGAACATATAATATATAATTATAAATTGACAAATAAATATATTAATTGCTAAAATATATATTTCAATCATGACAACTCTCAGAGTGTTTGGCATTGTAATACATATGACAATGTTGATATGTTTGGTTTTGGCGGAATAGATCTGCTACGCTGCTGCTGCTGATATTGTTGCTGCTGCTAATGCTGCCGCTGTTGGTTATTGCTGCTGTTATTGCTGCTGTTACTGCTGCTGCCATTGTTGCTGCCGCTGTTGTTATTACTGCTGTTGTTATTACCTCTGCTGTTACTGCTGTTGCTGATATTGCTGCTGCTGTTTTTGCCACTGTTATTTCTGCTGCTGTTGGTTATTGTTGCTGCTGTTATTGATGCCGTTACTGCTGCTGTTATTGTTGCTGCTGTTATTGCTGTTGCTGATATTGCTGCTGCTGTTATTGCCACTGTTATTTCTGCTGCTGTTGGTTATTGTTGCTGCTGTTATTGATGCTTTTACTGCTGCTGCTATTGCTGCTGTTACTGCTGCTGTTACTGCAGCTGCTATTGTTGCTGCTGTTATTGCTACCGCCATTATTGCTGCCGCTGTTATTTCTGCTGTTGCTATTGTTGCTGCTGTTATTGATGCTGTTACTGCTGCTGCTATTGATGCTGCTGTTATTGCTATCGCTGTTATTGCTGCTGCTATTGCTGCTGCTGTTATTGCTACTGCTGTTATTGCTGCCGCTGTTATTGCTGCTGCTATTGCTGCTGCTGTTATTGCTGCCGCTGTTATTGCTGCTGCTGTTATTGCTGCCGCTGTTATTGCTGCTGCTGTCATTGCTGCTGCTGTTATTTCTGCTGTTGCTATTGTTGCTGCTGTTATTGATGCTGTTACTGCTGCTGCTATTGATGCTGCTGTTATTGCTATCGCTGTTATTGCTGCTGCTATTGCTGCCGCTGTTATTGCTACTGCTGTTATTGCTGCCGCTGTTATTGCTGCTGCTGTTATTGCTGCCGCTGTTATTGCTGCTGCTGTTATTGCTGCTGCTGTTATTGCTGCTGCTGTTATTGCTGCCGCTGTTATTGCTGCTGCTGTTATTGCTGCCGCTGTTATTGCTGCTGCTGTTATTGCTGCCGCTGTTATTGCTGCTGCTGTTATTGCTGCCGCTGTTATTGCTGCCACTGTTATTGCTGCCGCTGCTATTGCTGCTGCTATTGCTGCTGCTGTTATTGCTGCCGCTGTTATTGCTGCTGCTATTGCTGCTGCTGTTATTGCTGCCGCTGTTATTGCTGCTGCTGTTATTGCTGCTGCTGCTGCTGTTATTGTTGCTGCCGCTGTTATTACTGCTGCTGTTATTGCCACTGTTATTTCTGCTGCTGTTGGTTATTGTTGCTGCTGTTATTGATACTGTTACTGCTGCTGCTGCTGTTGTTATTGTTATCGCTGTTATTGCTGCCGCTGATATTTCTGCTGCTGTTGCTTCTGCTGTTGCTGCTGCTGTTATTGCTGCTGCTGCTGCAAAGCAAGTACAGGATTTGCTACTGCCAATACATACATGACATGCTGCTGTGAACAAGTAAGTCATGCTGTTGCTGTACAATATAGCATAAATGAATTACCCATAACATATTTATACAGGTGGAGCTGGGGATGGTGGAGGGTTTCTGAAAGCGCACTGAAAACTGCCACAGCAAATGCTGACCGGCAGTGAGCTCATTGGCTACAGATACAGCAGGTACCAATCAGCTGTGCCCTATAGAGAATGATGTGATTGCAAACAGATTGAGTTAAGGACCTATCAGCCTGCGCCATCTAGAGTTTTATGATAGAACTTGAAAAGAAATTATAAAATAAACAATATATTTTCACAAATCAAAGAAGCCTGTTTAGACCATTAAGACTAATTATTTTCATGACAATAATGCACACTTCCTCACCATATTACAGTAATGAAAAATAAAACATACTCTTACACCATCCTAACTAGGCGCGACTTGGCACCACAACACACAATAAAAACGCAAGTTTTTGTCCTAACCAGCCGGCGACAGCGATACACAACAATTCTATTTCAGAAATGGTTTCTATTTCTGTGACCTCACGGCTGGAGCAACAATATACAAAGTATGAAAGTGATAATCTCAGGTACTGATTATGTGTTTTATTTAATGTTAAAAGTGTCTAATGAGAGTTTGAATATCATTTGCGTGACCTTTATAATTTAAACTTTGAACAGAGTATTCTATGACAAAGATTGTATTTTTAATAATGTTAAAATGGTGTAATATTTATGAATTTGATTATGTACTGATTGGTTATGATTTTTGATTGATTTTGTCTCGTCACGTATTTGTGTCACATCTGGTGTGGACAGACAAGGGCTGCGTCCGAAATTGCATACTTCCCTACTATATAGTAGGCGAAAAACAGTATGTGACAAAAGAAGTATGTCAGAATTCACAGTATTCATAAAGGTTAAAGTAATTAATTTATGCTGATTTAAATATTTTATGCAGACAAAAATCACTAATATTTAGTTTTTAATATAATTACTATAAATTGTAATTTTTTAAAAACTACTTTGTAATTTTAGATAAAATGTAAAAAATAAAAAAAAAAACAGTAATGCAATATGTGTACTTTAATATAATATTTTTTAATCAATTTATATTTTCTTTTATATTAAAGTAATGAGACTTTCAGGGGAAAATGTGTATGAAAATAAAAATCTCAATGGTCATAAAACAAGCTTTGATTTCCTTATGCAAAATGTAATTTATTATATGTGTGAAATGTGACCCAAACACATGAACACGAGGAAGCGTGTTAGATGTGTCGCACATGTCCGTGTATCTCCTGGAGCTGGTGTGTTTGTGAGGAGGGTGTGGACTCTGACATGATGCCTTTACATAAGCGCAACGACTCTTAAAACTGCACATACTGAAATATTTATGTTCTTACAGCAGGGCGTGTCTATGCGAAGAGACGTGTGCATGTTCTGCTGTACAAATGCATGTCTGCCTTCTGTGCGCCTGGACAACCTTCCCATAAATCTCTGAAAATGGAAAAGCATTGTGATTGAAACACTGTCCAGAGAGCTCGAGCCGGCCCTGTAGGGTCTGCGCTGCATTTATTTCATGTCATTGCTGCAAATGGTATTTGGGAATGTTTGGGAAGCAGAATTAATGTAGACACTTTGTGTGACACCGTTTCCTACTGGACCAGCTGTCTGTCTCCATTATTATCACCAAATAGAGCAGAACCTAAAAAAATCCCTCCAAGGAAACACTCAGAGGCAGTTTCGCCTCCGAGAACCGCACAGCCCAATATACCCAGAACAAAGATATCACTGGTTGGGTAACAGGCGTCTAAAGGTCAGCCATCCCAATTAACCCCACTGGCAGCGTTTAACCAGCGGTTCAGGCCTGATTCGAGCAGGGTGGCAGGACATTTAAATGCTCATTATATTGGGCTGAAAGAGCTCAGAGTTCAGCTCAACGCTGCCACAAAACGCCATCGGAGGATTCCAACTCATTAACGGCCTGAAGCGCCCAAAAAACTTTTTCTATAGTGCACTCTAACATCATGATGCATAATCAAGTAATTTGATTTAAGTTCATTGCTATTAATTAGAAAGTGCACTGCTTTTAATGTTTAATAAAGCCCCAGTTACTCACCACTAGGATAATTTTACAATATTCTATTTAGGGTTTACCTACTTATTGGTTTTGACACCCTAATTACCATTTCCATTAATTAAAGCAGGGATTCACAAACTTTTTTTTGACAGTCAAACTCCTTTGACTTTAAATATTTAAGAGATTTCAATTATTTCATTAATTTAACAACACATTTGCATGTTCACGGGTTCTTTAATGTCAATTAATGATCACATGACAAAATATTTTTAGTGTTTTAAATTTATTTATTTTAATTTTACACTCTAAAAAATGCTGGGTTGTTTCAACCCATTTTTGGGTTAAATGTAGACAAACCCAACAGTTGTTTTTTTAATTGTTAAATTAAATTGTTAAATCCAACGGTTTGCTGCATCTAATTCCGTTTTTAAAAAGTTGTTATCGTTATTGTTATTCACTGTACTGTAAAGATTTCTCACCAGTGAATGACAGATGATGTAATCCAGAAACGTTGTCTCTGGTCGTCTCGCTTCTGGTTTGTGCGCGTTCACATGTTTTGGAGGAGGTGTGGCTTTGGACGGCGATTTGCAGGGAGGTTGGGATGTATACTTTCAATGCTAGTGGGCTAAAGTTAGCATTTTGCCAGATCACCTACTGCACCTTTAAGTGGACATTTGAATTAAATGTTATTTGGCCAATATTAAACAAGGATTTGTTCTGCTGTAAAGTGTAACAATCACCAGGCCGTTAGCGGGCATTTGTTACAATACATAATCTACATAAGCTGATTGTTTATAATATTATGTATATTATATTATGTATTTTAACAGTGTTGTTCAATAACACCATAAAATAACTTGCTTTATGTAAACCAATTGTTATTGCCTCACTGTTATTATATATGTATTTTGAGTCATTTTAAAGGGTATTTACTTAGGTCTATTTTTATTACCACCAAAAATATTATCCGATTATTACTCAATTAATTTTCAAAATAATTGACCAATTACTCTATCACCAAAACAATCGTTAGTGACAGCCCTAGATTAGATAAATGATAAGTAAGATGCACCTGCATTGTTTTGCATTTTGTGACTTTCAGTCGAATAAAATACTATTTTTCCGATCATATTTTGTCATTGAAGATTTCTTAAAAGGCACAATATGTAATTTTTCGCCACTAGAGGTCGCTTATTCAAAACAAAGGCATAGCTTGATGATGCATTGAAATCATGGGAGGTGTCGTCTTCACGTCTACAGCCGGTGGAAAAGAATCCGACGGGACTCATATTCATGGATGAGCTAATGTATTAAAGATTTATTAACATTACTGTAGTATGAAGCAGGGTGTGCCTGAAGCCGCCGGAGCAGAACAAGCTTGCAGTAGCGATTGCTAATGAGAGACGAGCACAACACGTGGCTCAAGAGCAGCTGGACTATTATTATGCTGCAGATGAACCCTTCTGCTTCTTCCGGTCAAGAGTATGTGAGGTAACGCAGCGCTATTGATCATATTAGATACATTTGTGTGTTGAAAGTTGTGATAATGCTACTCTGCGTTTGCTTGGTGTCTACTATGAGACACTTGTTGCACACTGCAGTAATCCAGATCGATATTAGGCATGGTAAAACATGGTACTCATGATAAATCAAGAAAGCGATATTCAAACAATAAGACTTACTGTGTTGAGCTATATAACATGATTAGTTTTCTGTCGATGAATGTATCCAAACAGTTGCTCACCTGTCTAATAAAACACATGATATATTAAAGTGTCTTTGGGGTTTCCATTGTTTCTACAAAATAAAACCAGAAATCGAGGGAAACTCGGGTATGATGTCATTAATAGGAGACAAAAGGACACGGTCCGTGTCCTGGTTAAAACTGCTTATTTCTCTGGATTTAAACATTCTTGGAAACATTTGTTATAAAGTAATTTTCAAAGTGATGCTCGACTCACATAAATCACAGTTGCAAAGTATTGCAGCACCTAAAATAAGCCACACTGTAATGTGTCCCAAAGTATCACAATAATCAGGTAATTGCCTATAATATAGGAATCTTGGCAATGTTTTGTGTTTCTGATGCAATGTGCATGTCTTTGTGCATTACCTGCGAGGGATGGAGGTAAGGTTCTGGTGATGCCAGGTTGGTTTGCACGGACAGACTCTTTTCTAGAAGCGCCTGTGGAAATGCCAGTCTGTCCAGGGTGGCGCGCTTCCAGTGGCTCTCCTGCTGCGCCAGCGCCTCATCTTCGCTGAAAGCCCGCACCACTGGGCCAGGCAGCGGCAGGGGCGTCGCCCCGTCACTTTCATACCCGTCTTTCACTCCCTGGTCGGAGGACACGCCCCCTCGCTGATGTAACATCTGCTGAGCCTCCCATGCCAACCGGGCTTGAGTGATCATCGCCCCGAGACCTGATCCCACGCCTTCCCCCTCTCCTCCCGGCAAAGACGGCTTCCGGTTCTTACGTTTTCGGTTGCCACCATTGAGGTCGTGACTGTGCTGTAGCGTAAAGGAGCCGCCGTAAGAAAATCCGGCTGATAGGCTATTTGAACTGGTCGTCCCGTAGCTCAGCAGACGTTCTGTCGTCCTAAATCGAGGGGAGGAGCCAGACTGCTCAACATAAACTAGCTGCTTTACATATTCCCGCCCAGCGGCGCTATACTCCCGTCCACTAGAGTTGTAATCCCGACCGCCAGAGCTGTAGTCCCTCACGCCCGAGCTATAATCCCGCCCACTGGAGCTGTAGTCCCGCCCTGCAGAGCTATAGTCCCGCCCACTTGAGCTATAGTCGCCTTGGTTGGGCGTCTTCTCGGGCGTTGAGCTCCGCTGTCTCGTCAAAACCAGTTGACCGTAAGGAGACGGGCTTTGCTTGGGAGAATGGTAAAGACCTGGTTTTCGCGCCGGAGACCTGTCGGAGCCAAAAAAGGCCGGGTCGCAGTGCATGTCAGTGGGCGGTTCCTCATAAATAGGCGGAGACTGGTATTCCGAGGGCGGTTCCTCATACAAAGGAGGCTCGTACGCATAGCGAGGGGACGATGGTTGGGAATCGCCCGAGCAGCGGCGCTGAGTGCCGCCCAACTCTGCCCTCTTCAGGAATGGGGATTGCGTTGCAGGCCGATCAGGCAGGGAAAGGGGCGTGGCTTCAGGGTCCGATGGAGCGTTGCTGGACGAGCGTCTGGAACGTGGGGAAGAACTGGAATATCCGTTTCCCTGCGTCAAAAAACTGGGTTCCCGATCCGACACCTTGATGAGCATCCTCTCTCTGGTGCCAGTGCCCCATCTAAATCTGAACAAGAGAAAATAAGACTTTTTTACTGTTGATTACAGGGTTTATATCATGAAAATTAAAATTTTAATTTATTTTAAATAATTTATTTTTAATAAAATAAATATTCTTTTATTTAATCTATTTATCGGTATCTAAATTCCATTTATATTATCTATTGATTACAGGGTTTATATAATAAAAAGGTAAAGTAAAATAAAAAAATATTTAATTTATTTTAAGTAATTTATTTTTAATAAAATAAATACTTTTATTTTATCTATTTATCGGTATCTAAAATCTATTTATATTATCTATTTATATTTATCTATTTACTAATAACTATTATTTTATTTTTTCATGATATATTTTCCTTTTAATAAATAGTTATTTATTATTATTATTATTATTAAAGGGAAAAGAAAAATAAGACTATTTTATAATAACTCACATTTTCTTAACTATATCTTTATTTTTTTATATTTATTATTTTAATAAAATAAATGTTCTTATTTTCTATTTACTATTTATCAAACAAAATAAAATACAATAAAACATTTATTTTGAATAAAATAAGTATTTTGCTCTTTAGATATTCTCCCAACCTTCAGATCTCATTTTCCTGTCCAAAAAGTCAGTTTACTGAAACTAAGATGTTAAAATATCTTGTTCTGAAATAATCACAAACAATTTTACTTCTTAAATGTGATGAATTTCCAAGTGAAAAAAAATGGAATGAGTGGGATTTTATCCATGAGCAAATGACTGGATGATACAAAGTGTCTCTATTTAATAAGAGGGATTGATGATATCCGCTGAAAGAAAGTTGTTTAAGTATTTCAGTGAGAATGTTAAGTTTGTCCAAATTACTAACACTTATTATGAGTGATGTTTGACTTTAGAACAAGCACCACTAAAAATCTCAGTCTTCAAAGGCCATTTTTAAAGATCTAAATCTAAGAGGTCTGTGAGTTTAAAGCGCACAGAAAAGGCCTCTGAGCGTTCAAGAAAAAGAAGTGTGTAAAATCAATTCAGCACTTGGCCACCACGGCCCTCCGAAGGCTCCCCATGACCAGACTGGATTACACAGCCAAATGTGTGTGTGTGTTCTTTAGTAGCCGGATTAAAACTCCGAACACAAGAAACTTATCTCTCACTCAGTCTCTCTCTTCCAAGCAAGAGACCCACTACAAAGTGAGCAGTGTTTTCCTCTGGATATTAATTATTCATGGATATCCGACCTTCAAATCAATTTACACATTCTATGCCTCTCTCTTCTTTCATTCCCTCGGCTTCCTCCTCCTCTGTCACACAAAATCATTTTAACGACCCTCCCTTTCTCGTCCCTGCGTTCCTCATGGGATGAAACCATTTAAGTGCCGACACTGTTGGAATATTAAATCTAAAAAACAGCTTGAAGCATTACAGCTGTGTTTTTCAATATTACCTTTAGTTTTATTCCATTAATTTTTTTATGTGCACGCAAATTTGTAAATATCTCTTACCATTAAGCATCAAGCCATCCGGCTTTAACCGTGCAAATGTCTTCCAGCTCACGCTGAGTGCCGAGCGCAGCACCGGCGGCCCACTTCTCTCAGTTTCCGGAAAGAATTCAGCAATTAAATGCAAAATCACAGTGTGTTTATGGTTCTTACAGAAGTAAATCTCATTGTTTAAAAACCTCAGAGCTCATGACGGGTCTGTTCTGAAAGGTTTACCGGTCAAAAGCCTTGGTGAGCATAAGTATGGAAGATTGTTTCCGCCATGAAATGAAAAATAAAAAAGGTAACTGCAACTTTTTAGCTCACAATTCTGACTTTTTTTCTTGCAATTGCTAGTTTATATCTCACAATTCTGACTTTTTTTCTCAGAATTGCGAGATATAAAGTCAGAATAGCAACTTATAAAGTCAGAATTGTGAGATACAAACAATTGCAAGATATAAAGTCAGAACTGATTTATAAAGTCAGAATTGATATATAAACAATTGCGAGATTTAAAGTCAGAATTGCGAGATATAAAGTCAGAATAGCGAGATTTAAAGTCAGAATAGCGAGATTTAAAGTCAGAATTGCGAGATATAAAGTCAGAATAGCGAGATTTAAAGTCAGAATTGCGAGATTTAAAGTCAGAATTGCGAGATATAAAGTCAGAATTGCGAGATATAAAGTCAGAATTGCGAGATTTAAAGTCAGAATTGCGAGATTTAAAGTCAGAATTGCGAGATATAAAGTCAGAATTGCGAGATATAAAGTCAGAATTGCGAGATTTAAAGTCAGAATTGCGAGATATAAAGTCAGAATTGCGAGATTTAAAGTCAGAATTGCGAGATATAAAGTCAGAATAATGAGATTTAAAGTCAGAATAACGAGATATAAACAATTGCGAGATATAAAGTCAGAATTGTGAGTTATAAAGTCAGAATAACGAGATTTAAAGTCAGAATTGCGAGATTTAAAGTCAGAATTGTGAGATATAGTCAGAATAGCGAGATATAAACAATTGCGAGATATAAAGTCAGAATAGCGAGATATAAAATCAGAATTGCGAGATTTAAAGTCAGAATAACGAGATTTAAAGTCAGAATTGCGAGATTTAAAGTCAGAATTGCGAGATATAAAGTCAGAATTGCGAGATATAAAGTCAGAATTGCGAGATATAAAGTCAGAATAACGAGATTTAAAGTCAGAATTGCGAGATTTAAAGTCAGAATTGTGAGATATAAAGTCAGAATTGCGAGATTTAAAGTCAGAATAGCGAGATATAAACAATTGCGAGATATAAAGTCAGAATAACGAGATATAAAGTCAGAATTGCGAGATTTAAAGTCAGAATTGCGAGATATAAAGTCAGAATAGCGAGATATAAACAATTGCGAGATATAAAGTCAGAATTGTGAGTTATAAAGTCAGAATAACGAGATTTAAAGTCAGAATTGCGAGATTTAAAGTCAGAATTGCGAGATTTAAAGTCAGAATAATGAGATATAAAGTCAGAATTGCGAGATATAAAGTCAGAATAGCGAGATATAAACAATTGCAAGATATAAAGTCAGAATTGCGAGATTTAAAGTCAGAATTGCGAGATATAAACAATTGCGAGATATAAAGTCAGAATTGTGAGTTATAAAGTCAGAATTGCGAGATTTAAAGTCAGAATAGCGAGATATAAAGTCAGAATAGCAAGATATAAACAATTGCGAGTCAATTGAGAGATATAAAGTCAGAATTCAGTTATAAAGTCAGAATTGCGAGTTATAAAGTCAGAAGAGACTGTCCTCCTCCAAAAAAACGACACTATAGGTCATTTTTTCAAGCACCTTTTTACAACTTATATTTACGTTTTAAAGTCATGCGCCCTCTAGCTGGCGTAAAAATAATGACAGTGTCGTGTTACGTCTGTCGTCATGAAATGACGTATGACTGTCGTTACCAATCAAAATACGTGTTCATTTAAATGCAATGTGTGGACTTTTTACACGGTCCCTTACCCGCTATTTGTCCTATTTCCATTTAGCAAAAATAATTTTTTTATTAACGACTACACCTACCCCAACCCTAAACCTACCCTTAGTGATTTATAGTGCATATACACTTTATGAGCACAAGCGTTCCCTGGGATCGAACCCATGATCGCATGAACACATGATTGCATATTGTTATACTCTGCCAATTGAGCGAAACCCGAAATATGATGCAGATTAAAGGGAACAATGCATTAAAATGAAAGTGTCCTGTTGTCGATAGGGGCGCAACTTTAGTAAACGCTCCTATGGGTCGTATTTCAGTGAAGTGACAAAGAGGACATGTTGAGTCAGAATTGTGAGATAAAAAGTCAATTACCTTTATTTTTTATTTAGTGGTAGAAACAAGCTTCCATACATAAGAGATTTCTTTCGGAAAATCTTAATTATTACAAACTTTTGGCCAGTAGTGTGTGTTATTGCTAAAAAAGCTATTTCTCCAGGAAGAAAAATGGGATTTTCAGACAATTGTGTTCTACTCAACATAAAGAAAATCAACATATTGAACAGAGAATACATACTATATAATGCAAAAACAGCATGTATTGTATTGTGCACATATATTGTAGACGAGACAGGAAGCCATTTATTTCTGGTCCAGTCAAGCTATCAAAACCACTTATAGCGATGATCTAATGAAACACATAAAACAAGAGTTGTCCGACTTTAAGAGAGTCTGAAGACTGATTGAAATGGGTCGCACTATTGGACAGGGATGTGGAAGTTCACATGCTCAAACGAAATGAGATCCGACTTCCACTGATGTCGTCTGGGTCTCAGTGATGCTCAGGGTGAAATTAAAAGGGATTCTGGGATGTTTTCACAGTTTCTCCAAGGGATCGACAGTGTGTGAGCGTTTCACTCGCATTTGCGACAAAAAAACAGACGTGTGTGAACTGTATTTAAGAGCATTTGTGCAAATAAAAAAAGTCTTAAATATCTTAAATGGAATGACAAACATCTTTTTAGAGGTGCTAAATTTGTGCATGGAAAAACAGGAATCGTTATACGGCCTAACGTGATTAATAAATGTGAGTTCTGCATGTTTCAAAGTCAAAACATGGCGCTGTTGCAGATAGATAGATAGAACACGTCACAATATTCCTCATTTAAATAATTCCCGTCCAAGGCATATGCAAATTAAAGGGGTGGGGCCTGGTTGAGTTAGTTAGTAGTGTGTTGAAACTGGCGGTTATGGTAAGGGGCGGGACATTTCCCAAACACCAATCACAACACACCGCTCCAGCCGACCAATTAGAGCACAGTGTGCTTTTCAGAAGGAGGGGCTTCATAGAGACAGGAACTAAACAGAGCGTTACTGACAGACTGGGAAGAGAGGAGCTGCAACAATGGAGAATATGAGGAAAATAATGAACATTCAAGCATGAAAACCTGTTCTAGTAGAGCCCAAAAACAAAAAGGGCATAATAGGTCCTCTTTAAAATAGGTCTATAAATAATCACCTAATTATTAAACGCAATTTGAAACAAAAATATTTAAAAAATGTAGTGTACTTTTTGTATTCTAATAAATTAAATAATTTTGCTTGTAAATTTCTCCTTGTATCCCTTTATTAAGGAGAAACACATTATTTGACAAATTTAAAACGTTTTTTATTAACGCGCTCCTAAATTTTTCAACTCACCTCTCTCCCTCCTCGGCGGCGGACGTCTTCTCCTCCTGCTCCAGTGATGATGTGGTGCTGACGGCGCTGCGGGCGGGGCTGCTGTCGGCGGAGGCACTGGTCGTCGTAGCAGTGGGCGGAGCCATGTTGGTGTTCTGCTTGAGGGTTTGTAGTTTGGCGAGGGGGATGATGTCACAGCTGTGTGGGCGGTGCCAAACGGTGCGCTGGGTAGAAGCGTTGTAGTAGTAGAATCGGGACGTTTTGGAGTCAAAAAGCTCCCACCACTGGTCCTGTCCACTGCGTTTGATCCGCACACCCGCCGGGGCGTCCCAAACACACTCGCCCGTGAGCAGGTTGGCGTACATGCGCTCCCGGGTGCGCGGCTCGATGATTTCCACCCATTCCAACCTAAACACACACAAACAATCAGAAGCATGCTTTATACTCTGTAATAATGAATTAATGCAGCGCACAAAATCTGGAAACAACATGTCCGGTCATATTTCAACACAAAACCAAAATGAAGTCTGCTTTTTGAGCAGTGAGAATTTTAGAATTCTGAAATTATTTTTTATGAAAATTAAACATTTCTTTCTCTGAAAATTATTGTTGCTGTAAAGCAAAAGAAAGTAAAGATATATATGTAAATAATACACTACCAGTCAAAAGTTTGGAATCGGTAAGATTTTTTATGTTTTTAAAAGAAGTTTCGTCTGCTCACCAAGGCTGCATTTATTTAATTAAAAATACAGTAAAAACAGTAATATTGTGAAATATTATTACAATTTAAAATAACTGTTTTCTGTTTGAATATATTTTATAAAGTAATTTATTCCTGTGATCAAAGCTGAATTTTCAGCATCATTACTCCAGTCTTCAGTGTCACATGATCCTTCAGAAATCATTCTGATATGATGATCTGCTGCTCAAGAAACATTTATTTTAATAACAATTATTTATTTATTTTATTTAGAGAACATGTAATTTCTCTGAAATTACTCTAATATATATAATTACAGTCATGATAATCTAATGAAAACCATTAATAATAAGAAATAGAGAATTTTTTTTTTAATGTCAGTTACAAGTTTTTTTGTTGCTTCAACAGTAATATTTTTAGAATTAAGACATTTTTATGATTTTTTTTTTTTCTCATTGAAATCCTGGTTTCTGTAAAACAAAAATAAAGTTAATTGATCTAACTATATATATTAAGATATATTTAAATATTGTCATTCCAAAACATCATAATGGTTCTTTATGCATACTCTTTCATTAAATTAAAAAAAAAAAAAAAAAAGGGTTTGAGTGTAATTTGACTCTGTTTTTGTGAGATGCACCCATATACAGAAAGAGAAAGCCATGATGTCAGAGAGAGGACAGTCATACAGGAGTCATGGTGATTTCTCATATGAGTCACGTATTACATTCAGGATGTTCCTTTACCAGCATCATCAGTGTGTGTGTGTGTGTGTGTGTGTGTGTGTGTGTGTGTGTGTGTGTGTGTGGATGTTTAGTTGGTAACGATGTTAGTCTGTTTGTGCGGTGTGTGATATACAACATAAACATCAAATCAAATGCTTGTTTCATAAGATCACTTTGCATTTGTTTACATTTTTCATAATTTATTAGTCTGATTAAACATTTAATATCTTAAAAATAAAAGATTTTGATATTTTTAAGAGAATATGTTAGTGCTGAAGGTCTACATGTTCAAAAACAGAAACAAAGACATTCCCCCTACAGCCTGTGTGTTTATCTGTGTTCAGGTTTTATTTTCATTGTGTGTGTGTGTGTGTGTGATAATCAGCTCTGTTAATCCCATAGTAAATTTCTTCTGATCCTATAATCAAATCTAATCTGCTCTAATCCAGGATAACCTGATCGCTCAAATCCTGCTGAAAGCATTTTTGGGAAGCTTGTCAGAGGGGATGCTGGGTAATTCGATCTGTCTGGATCTTCCATCTGAATGTGCTGAAGCATATGATCAGATTCCACTCCTCAGGATTTCAATATGTTCACCTAATGGATCTTCACATAAACGTGTTATTCAGGAAGTGCTTCGGTGTCTATTCATAAGAGACGTGCTCAAGACTCAATTTTCTGGAGATCACGGTTACGTTCGACTTGAATGCAGCACTCGAATACTAGATATACTGTACGGTGACTGCTAAAAAGCGTGTGAAACCAAAAGAAACCAAAAGATTTACTTTAAAAGTAATGCATTACAATATTACGTTACTCCCTAAAAAAGTAACTAATTGCGGTACTTAGTTACTTTTTATGGAAAGTAATGCATTACATTTCTTTTGCATTACTTTTTCTCACCTGGGCTGGGCATGCTTGTTTGTTTTTTAATAACAAAAACCCCACAAAGTTCTATTTTTGGCAAATGTAAAAGCCCTTTGACATCAAAAGTGAAATGAATAAGCCTCAGGCTGAAGGAAATGCCAATTCACGCCTGTACAGTAGAGGGCGCCGCTCAAACAAACCTTTCAGCTGTGCTGCCATTCTGAAGAAAGTTCAACACTCCAACTTTAAACAATTAAACACAAATGTCATATTTATCTAAAGTCATTTTTGCGTATTCGTATGGTTGAATTGGATTAGGGAAGGTCAAAAGCAAAGACATTGGTTAATAAAGTGAGATTAAATCCATAAAGTATATTTATGTTATTTAAAATATTTAATTATTTAAAGTTTTTATTCATTTCGAGGAATACTGAATCTGTTTTTGTGCAAGTGAGATTAGTAAATGCATGATCACATTTAGGGGCCGTTTACACGACACTGTTTTCAACTAAAAAACTTTTTATGCGTTTTGGCAGTTAATTTACACGACAACTGCGTTTTGGGGGCGTGAAAACACAAGCTTTTGAAAATGGGTTTCAAAGTGCACATTTTTGAAAACGATAGCGTTATTGTCTCCATGTAAACTACAAAAACGTGAATTTGTGAAAACGCAGTCCGTCTTGTGCATGTGTATTACGTGTTTAGTCTTTAGGCGCGTATTGTTTCTTTACAATGTGACATCGCCATCTACTGGCCTGGCAGCAGAATACAGCGTTTGTTGTAAATTTAAAAGTAATGCGTTACTTTACTAGTTACTAAAAATGTAATCGGATTATGTAACTTGCGTTATTTGTAAATAAAATGTATCATGGTTTCCACAAAAATATGACTGTTTTCAACATTGATAATAATCATAAATGTTTCTTGAGCAGCAAATCAGCATCTTAGAATGATTTCTGAAGGATCATGTGACACTGAAGACTGGAGTAATGATGCTGAAAATTCAGCTTTGATCACAGGAATAAATTACATATTACTATATATTCAAATAGAAAACATTTAATTTAAATTGGAATAATATTTCAGAATTTTTACTGTATTTTTAATTAAATAAATTCAGCCTTGGTGAGCAGAAGAGACTTCTTTTGCAGTTTTGCAATGTCTGATAGTCCAATTAAATGATCAAGAAAGAGATATATGAATATGACCTCATTCATCACAGTGGAAATGTAACGTCTAGTTAAGCACACCGCATTGTGGGACACATGATCTATTAAAGAAAAATAACCTTGCCATTGACAGATATTTGTTCTTGTTTTAAGCATTAACTCATTTTTCAGAAAACAAAACTTAATATCTTGTCATTTTGCTTCTCAAGTAAATGTATCTTGATTTAAGAATGTTCAGATATTTGTACTGGAAAACAAGACAAAATTACTCAAGACATTTATGCAGTGTAGCCTGGAGTTTATTAAAAGGTAACATTAGTAATTGTTTAAACCCTCTCAACGTAATGGTTTGATGATTGTGATCTTACGGGTGGAGTCGAGCAGATGCACTGCTATTGATTGACAGGCTTTCTGCTGCAGTGCTGTTAACAGCCGCCATCTGCAGCAATTACTGACCGCGCTTTACAAAGACGCCCTTTACAAGGTGCCACTAATCATGCAGCAGGATTTAAAGCTGTCACTCAAACACGCTGCCGCCATTCACTGAGCGGTCAAGACGACCACAAAATGCAGCAGGTGAAATCGAAGAGCCAGTGTATATAATGCAGCACCTACAACCGTGACAAATAACACAATTATTTATATCAGAACTGTGCCGTATGAGTACACTTTATCCTTCAGTCCAGATGCAGCTGCATTATTGTCTTTCTGAGACACTGCAAAAAATGATCTTTCTTTTGTCTTGTTTTTCAGCATCTAAAAATCCTTAAAGGCACAATATGTAAGATTTTTGGATTAAAATATCCAAAAACCACTAGAACAGTGTTATATATTTTGTTGACTTATGTACTTACATTATCCCAAATGTTTCCAAGAATGTTTAAATCCAGAGAAATAAGCAATTTTAACCAGGACAAGGACCGTGTCCATGCATCCTCTATCAATGACATAATCCGCGTTACCCTCAATTTTAAAAATCATGGAAACACCAAAGACGCTTTATATGTTTTATTAGACAGGTGAGCAACTGTTTGGATACATTCACAGACAGAAAACTAATCCTGTTATATAGCTCAACACAGTAAGTCTTATTGTTTAAATCTCGTTTTCTTGATTTACCGCGAGTACCATGTTTTACCATGCCTAATATCGATCTAACTTACTGCAGTGTGCAACAAGTGTCTCATAGCAGCCGCCGAGCGAATGCAGAGTAGCATTATGTATCTAATATGATAAACAGCGCTGCGTTACCCCACATACGCTTGACCGGAAGAAGCAGAAGCGGTCGTCTGTGGCAAAATAAAAGTCCCGCTGCTCTCAAGACGTGTGTCGCGCTCGTCTCTTATTAGCAATCGCTACAGCGACCTCGTTCCGATCCAACGGCTTTCAGCCCCACCCTGCTTCATACTAAAGTAATGTTAATAAATCTTTAATACATTAGCTCATGCATGAATATGATTTCTGCCCGTCGGATTCTTTTCCACCGGCTGTAGACGTGAAGACGACACCTCCCATGATTCCGCGAAATCATCAAGCAACGCCTTTGTTTTGAATAAGCGACCTCTAGTGGGGAAAAATTACATATTGTGCCTTTAAATCAAGATATTTACTTGAGAAGCAAAATGAGAGATATTATGTCTTGTTGTCTGAAAAAAAACTTACAAAATTAAGTGAGTTTAAGTTTAAGATGAGAAAAAAATATCTGCAGATGGGGTCAGGAAAAAAATATTATGGGGGAATAAATAGGGGAAAAAATATTTTTCTTATCCGACTGGCAAATATTTTTTAAGCATGAAGTCACTTAATTTTTATACATTTTTCAGCAAACAAGACTTTTTTCCCTGCCGATACCAATAGCCTATTATTATTCAGAATATCTGCCGATGCTGACACAGGAAAAAAAAATCTCCCAAATAATGCAGCAAATTATACAGGAAACCCTCTCATTTAGTGCACTATAATATTAGACGTTACAATTAACAACAGAGGTATTATATTCAACTGCTATTTATTTCCAAATATAATAATTAGACTCAAAAACTGAAATGTTTGTATACAATTCAGTTGCATATAAGGTAGCTTTCACAAGCAACTTGTCTTCATGATAAATAAGCTCCTCTCTAGTGTTTTATAGCTAACGAACGAACTATAAACACTGGATAACTTTCCTGAGGTAAATGCAACGTTGTTCACAGGTTTTACTGACATCTTTCAGTGGTTGAAACACTGATTAAGCGATTACATGAGACACATGATACGGATTTCGGTAAGTTGTACTGTATCTTTCAACATACCTTCTGATATTCATGCGTGTTTTCCGAAATATAACTTATTAAAGTGGGAGAAAAAACTCGCGCTGCCGTTTAAACTGAGGCGCTACAGCGATCAGTCACGTCACATTTAAGAGCGCCAAAACGCCATTTATTGTTTGACTTTCGTGATAAAATGGACAGAATTTGAAAGATCGGACTTTCTTATTTCTCAGAAGTAACAAAGCACAAAGCTCTTTGCGATTATTTGATAGAATTCGCGCTACAAATAATGTTTGGTGTAGGAAAAAAAATGCGGACCTGGCAACCCTGACTTGAACTACGGGTGATTCATAGGGTCAAATAGAGCTTGCTTTAACGTCACTAATTTTTAACTGTTAATGCGTTAAATCAAGTAAATCTTGATTTAAGAATGTTTAGATATTTGTACTGGAAAACAACACTAAAATACTGAGGAAGAACACTATTTTTTGCAGTGCAGAAGAACAAGGTCACATGGTGACCATCTTCTCATCAGTCTATTAAACTTTCCAGCTCCTTTCTATCCATTATTCTTTCTGTGACCTGGCCTTTACCTCTCTCACCGATTCTATATATAGAGATATCTTCATCTGTCCTTCATCTCTACAGATAAACCAGAGCACAGGGATTTAACGTGACGAAAACGCTCCGCAAATGACAATAAGAGTTCATCTGATAACAGGAGAAAGAGTTAAACACTGACTTGTGTCTTCAGTCATAAATCATCACTTAAGAGCCTCGTGTCAAACCTTCAAAGATTTATACAGTATCACTAAAAATCAATTTCTCTGTGTAGGATACAAGGGATTCTGCAATCCGACTGTTGCTTTTTACAGAAAATGAGAGAAAGAACAGACAGAATTCAGAGAAAAGGAAACAGAGTGAGAGAGAGAGAGAGAGAGAGAGATCCTCAGTGAAGTGAGACGGATGCTGGTATTAGACCCATAATTCTCCATGTTCTTCACTAACATGCGTCACCTTGGCCGCAAACCTCGTTTTAAAGACTGCACACTGTTATTAATGGTGTTCTCTTGAGTCGAGCATCACTACAGCTCATACTCATGGTTATGGATTTAAACTGACCGCTCACACTAACCATTAAATGCTTGTGCTACAGACATGAATGACATTTGTGAGCAACCGCCTAATAATGCCCTAGCAACCACCCAGAAATCCCTACTAACTGCATAGCAGGATCCTAGCAACAATCTAGAATATCCTAGAAACCATACAGCAATGCTGTAGCAGCCACCCAGTAATCCCTAGTAACCACATAGCAGTGCCCTAGCATCCACCCAGAATATCCTAGTAACAACATAGCAACATCATAGCAACCACCCAAAATACTCAAGGAACTGCATAGCAACACCCCACCCTACCAACTATCCTAAATTCCCTAGTAACCTCAAAGCAACATCCAAGCACCCACTCAGAAATCCCTACTAACTGCATAGCAACACCCTAGCAACAATCTAAAATATCCTAGAAACCATACAGCAGCGTTGTAGCAGCCACTGAGTAACCACATAGCAATGCCCTAGCACCCACCCAGATTATCCTAGTAACAACATAGCAGCATCCTAGTAACCACCCAGTATTCCCTTGTAACCCTTGTAACCTCAAAGCAGCATCCAAGGACCCACCCAGAAATCCCTAGTAACAGCCTCCTAGCAACTTCCCAGACTACCACAGGAACCGCATAGAAACACCCTAGAAACTACCAAAATTCCCTAGTAACCACCTAGCAACATTCTAGCAACCACTTAGAATATTCTAGCAACTGCATAGAAATGTCCTAGCAAGCACCTATAATTCCCTAATTACTTCAAAGCAATTTCCAAGCACCCACACAAAAATCCCTAGTAGCTGCATAGCAAGCAACCTCCTAGTAACCTCTCAGAATACACTAGTAACCTCATAGCAACACCCTAGAAACTAACCAGAATCCCATAGTAACCACTTAACAACATTCTAGCAACCACCTAGAATATTAACTGCAAGTACCAAGAATTTCCTAGTTACCTCATAAAAAAACAACCAGAAATCAATGTCCTAGTATCCCAGAATACCTTAGTGACCACATAGCAACACCCTAGAAACTAACCAGAATTCCCAAGTAACCACTTGGCAACATTCTAGCAACCTCTCAGAACTCCCTAGCAACTGCATAGCAATGTCCTAGCAAGCAACTAAAATTCTCCAGTCACCTCATAGCAACATACCAGCAACCACCCAGAATACCTTAGTGACCACATAGCAACACCCTAGAAACTACCCAGAATGCCTTAGTAACCACTTGGCAACATTCTAGCAACCACCCAGAATTCCCTATAACTGCCTTGTAGCATTGCCCTAGAAACTACCCAGAATTCCCTAGTAACCTTGTAGCAACACTCTAGCAACCACCCAGAGTACCTTAGCAACCACATAACAACACCCTATAAAAACTACCCAGAATTCACTAGTAACCTCATAGCAATGACTCCAATGAATTCCCTTGTAACTGTATAGCAGCATTCTAGCAACGCCCTAGAAACTACCCAGAATACCTTAGTAACCACTTGGCAACATTCCAACAACCAGAATTCCATAGTAACTGTATAGGAGCATATAAGCTCCAATCCAAACACTTTAGTAACTGCATAGCAACGTCCTAGAACCAGAATTCCCTAGTAACATTGTAGCAACGTCTTAGCAACGACCCAGAATTTTCTTGTGACCATGTAGCAACATTCTAGCAACCACAGAGAATACCTTGGTAAGCGCATAGCAACACCCTATAAAACCTACCCAGAATTTACAATTACCCTCATAGCAACGACCCAGAATTAACCCTAACGCCCCAGAAACTACCCAGAACACCTTAGTGACCACATAGCAACGCCCTAGAAACTGCCCAGAATACCTTAGAGACCACTTGGTAGCATTCTAGCAACAACCCAGAATTCCCTAGTAACTGCAAAGGAACATATTAGCACCAACCAAGAACACTTTAGTAACTGCATAGCAACGCCCTAGAAACCACACAGAATTCCCTAGTAACCTTGTAGCAATGTTTGCACATTTGGGCTTTAACCCCCTCTGCAGCACAGCAAATGTTTCTGTGAATGTGTTTCCGTTTATGTTCAGCCACAGTGATAAAGGTGAAGAAGACAGGATAGAAGAAAGCGGGCAGCAGAGGAAGAGAGTGATGAGTCAATCAGGCCTGCCACCGCCGTAAAAGTCAATTAGAAGAACAGACACTGACATCTCATTTCAAACAGAATTAATGGAGCAATCACTGTCCCAAACTCATGAAGTAAAATCTATTTATAGATCAAGATCAAAGAGAATCCAGAACTGAAGGGTGAGCTGAACTTCACAGAGAAGAGGGTCGCAAAATACCACCAAAATTAATTAAAAAATAATAATTTACAGAAAATGGTTCCGAAAGGAGGAGCTAATAAACCTTCTGAAAATCTTGTTCACCCCCTCAGGAGATCAAATTAAATATTATCTGGGACTAAACTGAATGAAACTAAATATTACACTAAAAACGTGGTGTAGAATTTACTTTGAAACTATTTTCACTCAAAAATAATTACAAGGAAAGGGCAAGAAACACAGAATTTTGACATTTTTAAACTACTTTTGAAAAGTATGTTATTGTTAAATGTACTCCAATAATCTTTGTTTTAACTCAATTAATTAAAATAATTTTTACAGAGTAGTTTGTGCTTATTTGTTAAATTTTAATTTCCTGCAAATTAAAGAAAAAACAAAACAATAAAAATATAGCAAAAACAATAACTTTGTACAGACAGGTGTATTTAGTTTCATTTAATTAATTGTATATTTTTATAATTTTAATATTAATTTAATTATTATTATTACTATAATCTTTAAAACATTTTTAAAAAAATGTGCTTTAAAGACTAAAATAGTATTTTATTGTAAAATGTGCTCCAATAATCTTTGTTTTAACAACTTTGAAAAATAGTTTACTGTGTAGTTTATGCTTATTGATAAACTTGTATTTCCTGCAAATTAAAGAAAAAACAATAATGTTGGAATGGACAGGTGTATTTAATTTAATTTAATTTAATTTAATATTAGAACTTTTAATATAATTATCATTATTACTATAATCTTGCGCATGTTTAAAAAAAATTTTTTTTTTTAAATGTACATTTAAAAAAAATTGCATTTCAAGGTCAAAATGAGAATTATGTGTTATTGTGGGTGGAGCTCTTTTCCACAGACATAATCTGACACCTCGACCTACTGATCATCATTTATCCTAATAAAACTTTCTCTGGATCTCTCACCGCCTCAGATTCCTCAGATATGTGTCGCAGTAGCTCTACTTTCACCCTGACCTTCACACAAGCTGAGAAACCTGGAGAAAACGGACAGATTCTTGATCTGCATGTGTGTGACTGACAGTGAACAGACTGAATCTGAATTATAGCGCACATACAACAGAAACACACATTTAGAGGTCGACCGTTACGGGTCTTTCAGCGACTGCTGGTGGAGATATCTGGTAAAATAAGGGTGGTTGTTGGTTAATATAGTGCTGATATTCATGATAATGCACAAGCAGTCGATCATTATCTCAAAATAAACCACAGCAGGATCATCAGGAAGGGTCTTAATTAAGTCAGGGTTTGTTTTGCAATAATGACTGGCTGAAAAAATACTCTGCGAATTTTACAGTGAGCTCAAATGTAAATATGCGCTATATGCACATCTTTGACCGCTGCGCCGCGTCTCACAGCTTTTTCAGCGTGTTGCACTTGAGACCGGGCATTCTTTTCCATTCAGCAGCGCTGCAGCTCTGCAGTTGGATGCGATGCCTTGTGTATTTAAGAGCAAAAACAAATTCTGTGCAAAAACTAGAATGAACACATGCGTAAATAGAGTAAATAGATGCAGAGAGTAAAAAATGCATCGGGGTGTCTTAGTTGTAAGGGTGTCTGCAGACCAATGCAATGCCAAGATGGTGAAATAACATGTGAAATCAGAATAGCTGATAAAAATGAGCCTCCCTCAGGACTTTGGGTGTTTCTTGGGCCATGGCGAATCTCTCCTGTCAATCATGCCTGCAGTTGCTAAGGACTGCGCGGCGCTAGAGCCGTCAGACAGCCAATAGCCTGCATGTGTGTGTGGGATTACTTGAAAGTGAATCAGTAATCCCACAGGATGCAGTGAGAAATAATTAATACGCACATTTCCGGAAAGTTTTGTTACAGTATTCTAACAAGCTGGCCAAATCTCAGCGGACAGATTATTTGGGGTGCGTAAAAGCAAAGTCATGGGAGAATGAGATCAGCTGTATTTTATATTCATCTGCAACTGATCTTTGAATTCGCTAATGCACTGACAATTTGCTATAGTTAATATTATACGATAGACCACAAAGTCTAAGTCACATCAGAGGAGGAGCGAGTAGCAAAAATGTCATTAGATGTAAGGTTATGAAGGCTTTGTGATTTGTGTAAATCATTAACGCAAAGGATGAGAGCAATTGTACTTAGCAATCACAACTAATAAAAAGTTACACAGCAATGTAATATTAGGACCGATGATGTAATGGACAGATAATAATGTCCACCTCAGTAAAAGCAAAATTTTCAAGCAAAATCGTGACGTCACGTCGAACAAAAACAAGCCAAAACAAAGTCATTTGGAGTTTGTTTCTGGTGTTCGAAACTGCTTTCCAATGCAAACTTTCTGAAAAAGGCTGAAAAACACTTTCAATTGGTTCATGGCGATGATGTAATAGGTGGGTGTGACTCTGAGGCTCCACCTTCTTTGGCTCATTTCTTCTGTTCAGTCCGTCGAGGTCAGATGTGAGTAAAAACATGAACTCACTGGAGAGCCGCTTTATAGTGGAAAGTGTTGTGAGTCTAACTGAAAGTGAAGCTGACACTGTTTGTCATGTTTAATACTGTAAAGTATAAAAATACTACGTCACGCTTGACCTTTCTAGCGTGATTTCATTCTGAAGTGAACTAATCCTTTAATTGCAAAGTTTAACCATCATAGAGTGAAAGTTTATCATTTGCATGTGTTTTGTCTTGCCAATTTAAACATTCAAGCAATTTTAAACCATTCAAGCGCAAGAAGATGCGAAAGAGAACTTAATTCAGTACCCGCACGAGTTTCAAATACCGCGCAAACATTGAATTGATTCCTCTTTCGCATCTCCTTGTGCTTGAACGAACACAAAATTATGTCAAAATACCCATCTCGACAAGTATTCACTGTGGGTTATGTCTTAAGTTGTTCTGTCAAAATTACCGCGTTAATGCATGATTAATTTTTTAACGCATTAATAAACGCAATTAACGCAGCATCCGTTTTTTCAGTCATCATTTGGCTAGCATTACATTATATTATCATGCTCTTATTCACGCAAATGCTTTTAAACCATTAAAGACGAACGAGAACGCGCTGTCTGTGAATGTCGTGTCATGTGACACACACATGACTCGTGCCAGTATCAAGTTCTCTTTTACGCTTGAACAAACAATAACACACAGAATTATGCCAAAATGCTTGTTTTGTATATCTTAAAAGACGTTGTGAGAAAATGATGCACGTCAGATCCGCGTCATGTTCGGCAGCGGCAGCTCTTAAAGTGACAGTAACCAAATAAACCAGTTGTTGTGATGTCTGTCAATAATGTTAATCAAAGAACAAAGGTAACAGAAAAGTGTAGCTTTAATAAAGATTAATGTATATTTCATTTATAATTTATGCAGTGAAGACTGTAAAGTGTTTGATAACTTTATTTAATTTCTGTATATGTTAGACAGGAAGGCCACAGACATTTATTATAATGAGTTTATGTGATGATTTTTGATAAAACTAAGCCTTGAAATTGATAACTTTTAGTTATACTGTAATGTTGAATGTCTGTAATTAATGTTAAAAAATAATTAATTTCATCGAGACATCAGTAGCAGTATTAATATCAGTGATGCTAGCCTTCATTCATTACAAAAATGCCATTAAACAAATATTTAAAATAGTGTCTTTAAGATGTTTCTACATTAATTTTGAAAGTAACTGTGAAATTATTACAATATAATAATCACGTTTTTAATCGTGATTAATTACAGAAAAAATGTGCAATTAATTAATTAATTTTTTTAATCAATTGACAGCACTAGTCTTAAGTGAACATAAACTGTTGAGAAAGAAATTAGAAGAATGCATTAGCTCTTAAAGTGACAGTAACCTATAAACACCTGCTGCTGTAATCCTGCATAATATTGCACTGTAAAAAAATATTTTTCAAACTTGTAAATAAAACAAAGATTACCGGACAATGTTTTACAAGAAAATACTATCTTCGTGAACAATTTGCATTTAATTCAATGTTATTTGTGATATCTCCTAGCTATTTATGAGTGCAAATTGTTTCAAAGTAAATCCTAGTGTGCTGGATATGAAATCATACAGAAATGTCCACACAACACATGCAATGCCTAGTTAAACGTTCATGTGTTGGACTGGAGACAAATGTTTGAATTGTCTGGCTGCAAATGTGCCATTTGAGGTCTGAAAATAGCGCTTATCAATGGGCTCATGCTTTAAGCATCTGTCCGAAAAATACAACTGTCCAAATAAGCATTTCGATCATATTCTGAGTGTTAAGGCTGCTAAAAATATGAAACACACACACACACACACACACACCGCAGTTGTCTGATTGTATATTCCACGTGCTGATGTACAAATGGCTCTTCCATTCCTGTATTTCTCACAGAATGTCTGAGTGTCTGTCCTCCGGTTGTCTTTTCCTTACAGCGCTTCGAGAAATATCTTTAAAGGCCACAAGCCATTTTTGGCATACGTGACATTTTGCAAAGATTCATTAGCTGTACAGCTGTTTTGGACATCTAGACTCTACATTTACAATGACGGATCCTGAGCGAACAGAACACGGAAAGTGCAGGTTATCAGGGAATGATGATGTGATAATTACTGTGAACTTGACATGAATTAATAAATATTCAAATGACTTGCGTTGCCCTGGAGCAATTAAACTGGTGAGCTGCACTTACATGATTTGAGGAATCTTTCATGTCTGAAGAACAAACATGAGTTATCTATCTATCTACCTATCTATAAATATCTATGAATATCTATCTATCTCTTCATCACAGCACCTGTTAGTGGGTGGATATACTGTATTAGGCAGCAAGTGAACATTTTGTCCTCAAAGTTGATGTGTTAGAAGCAGGAAAAATGGGCAAGCGTAAGGATTTGAGCGAGTTTGACAAGAGCCAAATTGTGATGGCTAGACGACTGGGTCAGAGCATCTCCAAAACTGCAGCTCTTGTGGGGTGATCCCAGTCTGCAGTGGTCAGGATCTATCAAAAGTGCTCCAAGGAAGGAACAGTGGTGAACCGGAGACAGGGTCACGGGCGGCCAAGACTCATTGATGGCTGGCCCGTGTGGTCCGATCCAACAGACGAGCTACTGTAGCTCGAACTGCTCAAGAAGTTAATGCTGGTTCTGATAAAAAGGTGTCAGAATACACACAGTTTGTTGCGTATGGAGCTGCATAGCTGCAGACCAGTCAGGTGACCATGCTGACCCCTGTCCAAAGCGCCAACAGTGGGCATGTGAGCATCAGAACTGGACCACGGAGCAATGGAAGAAGGTGGTCTGGTCTGATGAATCAAGTTTTCTTTTACATCACGTGGATGGCCGGGTGTGTGTGTGTCGCTTACCTGAGGAACACATGGCACCAGGATGCACTATGGGAAGAAGGCAAGCCGGCGGAGGCAGTGTGATGCTTTGGGCAATGTTCTGCTGGGAAACCTTGGGTCTGCCATCCATGTGGATGTTACTTTGACACGTACCACCTACCTAAGCATTGTTGAGACCATGTACACCCTTTCATGGAAACGGTATTCCCTGGTGGCTGTGTCCTCTTTCAGCAGGATAATGCTCCTGACACAAAGCAAAAATGGTTCAGGAATGGTTTGAGGAGCACAACAGTGAGTTTGAGGTGTTGACTTGGCCTCCAAATTCCCCAGATCTCAATCCAATCGATCATCTGTGGGATGTGCTGAACAAACAAGTCCGATCCATGGAGGCTCCACCTCGCAACTTACAGGACTTACAGGATCTGCTGCTAACATCTTGGTGTCAGATACCACAGCACACCTTCAGGGGTCTAGAGGAGTCCATGCCTCGATGAGTCAGGGCTGTTTGGCAGCAAACGGAGGACCAACACAATATTAGGAAGGTGGTCATAATGTTATGCCTGATTGGTGTATACATATATACATATATATATATATACACATACACACAAACATTCTGCCAATAAGGAGCGGTTCAAATAAATGGGCCTACATGTAGTTTGGACGCTGCCTTACAGAGTATCTGTTTATGTTTCAGAACAGAGCTATAATGTCATCTATGTTTTATTGAACCGCGGAGCGACTGTATCTGTGACTTATTTTAGAGGTCTGTAAATTTTGGGCTATTTGGGTTTTTGGGTCAGTCTTATTGGTCAAGAAATCATGGTCTGCAGTCCTGCACACACACACACACACACACACACACACACACACACACACTGATTTCTTATGGTTCACTACGTACAGAATTCCGAACATTCCAAGCATTGTAAAATTATTCCCCCACAGACTCCCTGGAACCTTCTGTCATTCACACACACACACACACACACACACACGGCCTATAGAGACGTTAACACCCTTCCCCCTGCTCATGGATTCACACATCTCAAACAAACCACCTGCTCCATTATTTCAAACACATACACACACACACACACACACCAAAATATGAAAGGAAATCCAACATTTTGAGTGATCTGACCTTGAAATGCATCTGGAAAAAGATGGAAGTGTCAATGTGCGAAACATGAAGGGAAGGTGTGTGTGAGTGTGAAATCGTTGACTAAAATCCGCACTGATTGAGTCTCTTATTTCCACAAAATAATTCATTTCATAAGCGCGTGTTTAAGTGAATCACGCTCTCTGCTTTCAGGTTTTCAAAAACGAGCTGATTATGTAGACACACGCATAAAAACTGCAAACACATCCTGCGGCGTTCCTTCACAAAGAAACTTTCATGCCTTTTCTGAAACTTCCTAACGAGATGCTCTTGACACAAAGATCCCAGCAGGCAACATTATTACGCTGCCTTTAAACCTTATTTTAGTCGAGTTTTAATGCAGATTCACATGTGTCCTTGAGAAGAAGGCAATCCCATAATGCAATGCAACAACTCATTATCAAAATGTAGATTACAAACATACTTATACTTCATTCAATACTCAAAAGTATAAAAATAATTGCCCAATATTTGCAGGTTGTCTTTATGCTTATAGAGTATCACATTTTAACAGTTCATGTCAAACATGTTAATGTCAAACTCTATTGAAATGAGTTGAGTCGCGTCTCACGGGTGCTTCATATGAACGGCACTATTTTACATGACTAATGACTATAATATGATTATTCTCTGTAATATTGTGTCATACAAACCAATGCATCTAGCTGTAGTGTATTAACTACAACTAAAACTATTAAACTTTTTGACAATTGAAATAAAACTATAAAATATACATATATAAATATCAGATAAAAAAAATTAAAATAAAAAACGTAAATGAAATTTGTCAACTAACTGAAAGCTAAAGTACTAAATAAATAAATAAAAAATAAAAAGTAAAGTTAAATAGAAATATTAAATAAATAAATAAAAATGACAAAAGCATATAAATTACTAAAATATATAACTAAAAAATAAAGCTAAATAAATATAAAAAACTATTTTTAAAAAAAAATAAAGCTAAATAGAAATATTAAAAAACTTATAAAAATGACAAAAGTACATAAAAATACTAAAATAGAAATTAAAGCTAAATAGAAATATTAAAAAACTAAAAATGACAAAAGCACATAAAATTACTAAAATATAAAGCAAAAATAAAGCTAAATAGAAATATTTAAAAAACTAATAAAAATGACAAAAGCACATAAAATTATTAAAATAAAAATAAATCTAAATAGAAATAAAAAAACTAAAAACATGAAAAACCTAAAATTACTAAAATATAAAGCAAAAACAAAGCTAAATAGAAATATATATATAAAAACTAAAATAAAAATGACAAAAGCACAAAATTTATAGAAATAAAAAACTAAAATAAAGCTAAATAGAAATATTAAAAAACTAATAAAAATGACAAAATACATAAAATTACTAAAATATAAAGCAAAAACAAAGCTAAATAGAAATATATATATAAAAACTAAAATAAAAATGACAAAAGCACAAAATTTATAGAAATAAAAAACTAAAATAAAGCTAAATAGAAATATTAAAAAACTAATAAAAATGACAAAATACATAAAATTACTAAAATATAAAACTAAAATAAAGCTAAATAGAAATATTAAAAAACTAATAAAAATGACAAAATACATAAAATTACTAAAATATAAAACTAAAAAATAAAGCTAAATAGAAATATTAAAAAACTAATAAATGACAAAATACATAAAATTATTATTAAATTAAAAAATGAAAAATAAAGCTAAACAGAATTTCAAAAAACTAAAATAAAAATGACAAAAGCACATAAAATTACTAAAATATAAGACAAAAAAATAAAGCTAAATAGAAATATAAAAAAACTAATAAAAATGACAAAAGCACATAAAATTACTAAAACTTAAATTAAAACGAAATCTGACAGTATAAAAATAAAAGTTAATTCAAAATAATAATAAATACTGTAACAGTAAATAAATACTAAAATGATGCTGAGCTGTACAGCTGATTACAGTAAGTTTTATGAAACACATTTAAAGACGGAAATGTTTGCTCACTAATTCCCATCAACTCTTAAATGAACACACACACACACACACACACTCAAGGTGGCTCCTAAAAATAGCATCCCGTCAGATTGTGTGTGTGGGAGTGTGTGTGTGGGTTGTGTGACCTCACAGTTAAGGCTAGTTCTATAGACATCAGCATCAGAGCAATCCGCCCCACCAGACAAAGGCATCCCGGCAACAGTATCCTAGCAACCACAGCCTCTGCAATTCCATGACCCCCATATTCCACATCTGTAGATCAGTGAGGACACACACACACACACACACACACACAGGTATTCTAATAAGGCAAGCAGCGGTCCAAGCTTCAGCTGCTTTGGCGCTCTGATACACACGCCAAACACAGAGGAATTGCAGCGTCTCCCACTCACACACACACACACCGTCTCATCCATTCTCCAGGCGTCTCTTTCTCTGTCTGGCACTCTTTGCTCTTCTCCCATCACTGTCACTTTGAGTCTATAGCTGTGCGAGTCGGACTATCTCGCGCTTATCTGTGTGACAAGACTTTGAATGTAAGAGCTTGCAACTTTTCTTGCTCGAGGGGGAAAAACATAAAACGAGAGGATTGAATTGCTTCAAATTTCAGTTCCACATTTTCCAGAGCACACCGAAAACAATTTAACAAGTACAGATTTTGAACCAAGTCCACTTTGCACTTTTCTCTAATTTGTGGTGAAATCGAGCTGCTTTTTTTTTCTCCACGATACACATTATTTCGTCAAATGCATCATTAGTCCAGTTGGTTTTTCCGAAACACTCTTTACTTAACACGGACAATCTGGCAGGAGCGTCTGTCTGCTGATTTGCAATCTTTCTTGCTGTAATCTGCATATTTTGCACGAGTCATAATAATCAGGCGGCTCGTTATCTCCTCGGGTTTTATTTGAAGTCACTACAGCCTCCGTATCGTCTGTCAGATCAAGAGCACATTAATTACTGACACTTGGACGAATTACATCACGCATTTTTATGTTGAGACTTTCCCTTCCAAAGTGTCCCGTGGTTCAGTCTGGCATCAGACATCATGTTTCCTGTATTAATCTGGATTAATAATTAATTCATGCTGTCGCTCTGTGGATGCCCTCACCTCTCGACCGATATATGGGTTAATTTTCACCCCAAAACCAAAAGAAAAAATGATAATTTACATTTTGTTTAAAGAACTATTTTAGTACCATTAAGCTCTTTTTTCATTGCAATTTCTGATATTTTATAAAAAATTAAGTGCAATAATATAATAATGATGCAATAATATAATAATATTATATTATTCCAATAATGTAATAATATACATATTCTCATGACTGAAATAGTCTAAAGAAAATAATTTTGTCTGGAAATGAGAAATCAGCTTTTCTTTAAACGTTTGATATATAAGAGGTCATCATACTATAAGAATATCCTGTAAGTTTCAGAACTGAAAACTTCCTTGTTAGTCCAATAAAAGCTTTGATTGACACCAGACCCAGAGAACGACTGATCCTGGAATGTGTCTATAGGTGAAACTCCGCCTCCTTAGAAGAAATCTACGCCTACTTCATCATTGCAATGTTAGCCCCGCCCACTGGTGTGTTAGTGAGATGAGGAGGAGAGAAGAGTGATACAGGACTAAAAATAACATCACCTTTCAAAGGATCCTAATGCTAGGAATATGATTATTTATTTTCAACAATGTGAATGTCTCAGTTGAGCTTTATTTATTTGTATTCGGTTCATTTCACTGTGGATTCTTTGGTAAATCAATCGCATTTCGGTGCAAACAGACTTAAACAGAGTCCTTAAAACAGAGCATTCAAATCAGCCTTTTATTTGTAAATTATGACAATTTGTGATCTAAAAATCATACTAACATTATAAGTGCACCCCAGGAAATATTATAAAACAATACAACGCAGTTCATGACGCCTTTAATTCAATAAAATAAATACTAAAATGATGTAAAGTTGTAAATATATTTTACTATTTAAATAATATATATTATTATATTTATTATATTTTTACATTACAGTAATGAGAATTGGGGGGGGGTAAATGTATATAATTCTCATTACTGTAATGCAATAATAATAATAAAATCACAAATAATAAACAAAATCATCTTGTCTGGAAACTTTTTTTTTTAATTAAATCAGCATAACTTAAATTCATTAAAATAAATACTAAAATTACATAAAACTACAAATATACTTTGCTATTTATATAAATTTTTTTTGCATTACAGTAATGAGAATTTGGGGTAATGAGAAAATATATATAAATTCTCATTACTGTAATGCAAAAAAAGAGAGAAAATATTATTAAGAAATATATATATATATTTGTTTTTAATATCTATGTATTTATATAAATATTTCTTTTTAATGACCCTACACTTATGATTAAACTATCAAAATGTGAGGAAAATATTTTATATATATTTTTAAATATTTTAAATATGAGGGAAGAACAAAACACTAAACTTGGTTCAGGTGTTTATCTGACAAAATTATTTGTCAAAAAAGGCAAACTGCAGCTACAGGTTTTATTTTACTATGCAAAATAAAATGCATAGAAAAACAAAAAAAAATCGAGGGAAAAAAGCATGCATCAGTTATTAATATTTCGTTGGTTCTCTCGTTTTTGCATGTGTTCATAATTTCTTTGTATGACAGCCTGGCTAAAAATTATGTCCGCACAATTTGGCATGTTTCATTGCGTTATTATCACAAATAAAACAAATCGCTTCCAAGCACAGATACACAACATGTTTATAAATAAATAAATAAATATTTAAATATATATATAAATCGTGACATTTACCCATAATCCATAAACTAAACACTGCCTGAGTTGGTATTACAGACATCTAGTTCACTTCACCATACCAACATCTATAAATAATGTTTTGTAGTTTTCATTTTTCATCTTATATTCTAATCTATAAGTATGCATTACAAATGAGCATGTAAGGGGCCGGTCTATTTAAACATCATTAGTGTGATGGAGTGTCTTCATTTGACCTTGCTGAGAAATCTTTTAAAGCACCAGCAGCAGCAGATGACCAGAAGTCATCTGTAAAATTACGCTTATTATCATCATTTTACCGTGACATGCTTGGGTAAACCACCACTTTATATGAGACAGATCTGTTTTAAGACAGATAGCTCACTTTACTTCATCTAAATTATAATGAACAACGAAAAACTTCATATAATGAAAAGCTTCGTGGGTAAAAAATGTGAAATTCACTGTCACTCTGATGCACCGAATCTAGCAGGATTCCTTTACCAGCTAGACCAGAATGCAACGCTCCACGTGCCCCTTCTGTAGTGCTGCTCAAACTCACTGTGTAATAGGTCGGTCAAGCATGTTTAACAGGGCAGATCGATTCAAATCTCATAGTGTGACTGCCGGTGGCGACCGAAGCACAACAACAGCTTTTCCGGCAACAGTGTGTTGGTCCTTGTGTGTGATGAAGCTGGAGGGTCATCAGGTTCCTCTTCCTCAATCAGTCCAACAGTGTTTTAAACACAACTTGGTTTTTGAGGCAAGCCTGTGCATCTTTACTTCTGGAAGTTGCATATTAATTCAGAACTGAATGGAGTTGCAATTTATGCAGTTGTTTTTTAATTTTTGTGCAATATGCATCAAATGGGGGGTTTGTTACTGTTAACTAAAAATGCTAAAAAATATTTGTAGCAATAGCCAACAATACATTGTATGGGTCAAAACTATCGATATTTATTTTATGCCAAAAATCATTAGGATATTAAGTAAAGATCATGTTCCATGAAGATATTTTGTAAATTTCCTACCGTAAATATATCAAACATGTATTTTTGTGAGTGGATATGCATTGCTAAGGACTTCATTTGGACAACTTTAAAGGCGATTTTCTCAATATTTTGATTTTTTTGCACCCTCAGATTCAAGATTTTCAAATAGTTATTTATTTATTCAGCTTTCAGATGATGTATAAATCTCAATTTAAAAAAAATTGACCCTTATGACTGGTTTTGTGGTCTAGGGTCACATATTAGATGAAGAACTTAAACTTAAAATTAAAAATGTTGCATTGGCAACTAACTGAAATAAAAAGTTCATGGATTAAACTAAAACAACTAAAACTGAAATTAAAATTTAAATCAGTTCTTTTTAGTGAATCAAAAAGAAATATAAAAACAGAATAAAATACTAAAATTAAAATGAAAACTGAAAATATAAAAATGAAAGCTAATTCAAAATATTTAAGTGCCCCTCTCATGCTCTCAGATTTACATCCAATGTCAAAAACACTTCAATTTCCTCATAATATACATTAAACATCACCTTATTTCACAAAGAGTCTAAAAACGATTCGTTCGAAGAGTCGGTTTCTCTAAACCCCTCCTTTCCGAGAGCCTGCTCTGCTCTGATTGGCCGACTGCTTACAATGCGTGTCGGAAACGAAACTCCTATTACCATATCTGAATTTCAGCTCTTTCTCAGTACTTGATACACAGTGATACGAACAGTAATGATGGCTTCGGTTTTACCGTATCAAAGCTCAAGTCCTCGTCTTTTTGAAGTGCATCAAAGTGGATTCGCAGTACTGATAACAGCATCTTCTCAACGTGTCGACAACACAAATCAAGCTACAACTACAGTGTTTGAAGGCGGGGCAAAGCAGATGCTGTTCAGCCAATAAAGACCATAGGCTGGCATTATGCAAATTTGTTACATTGTTATGTAGGTTTGTAAGACTGGAATTGCTACGACTCGTTTCGGCAGAATCGATTCTTTCTTTTAGGAGAAAATAACTTTATTAGTCATGCACTTTGATCTTTGAAACTTTGCAGACCTTTTGCATTCACAAACAGCTATATTACACACGGCATGAAAGTTAATATTTGAAAAAGTATAATGGGGCACTTTAATAAATAGTACTGAAATATCTCTGCTGACGCTGTGAGATGAAGGCTAGCAGGTGTGTGTCAGCACCTGTGCACACTGTGTTTTGAATGCCACGTCCACAACACAATGACATTCACACTGACCACAGGGTAAACACCAGCGTTTGGGCCTGTGCTCTCTGACTCAGTGAGGACGAGGACGGAACAAAACACGTCTGCGCTCCACCCGGCTGTGGTTTCATCCATTTACACACCCAACCTCTTTCTGCCTCCACATCTAGAGCAAATCTGAAACATCACACGCCTCTCTCTGAGGCACAGTAGAGCTGGGAATCTGGACAGATTTCTCAATTCAATTCACAAGCTCTCCATTTGATTCTGATTCATTTTCTGGAACTACTTCTATACATAAATACTGATGTTTTTAGTAAAATATTATGTAAGTAATGATAACTTTTCAGATTTCAGTTCACAATCAATAAAGGATTCGTCAGCCTGATTCATACAGTGACTCCTAAGTTAACGAGTCTTTTGAATGATATATTAAAAGGACTGGCTCACAAGAGTCATTTGTTCATGAATTAGACTACACTGGTTGCACTGTATGTTTTTGATTTACTAAGAAGAACCAAATTTAAAAGAGTCATTTGTTCGGGAATTGGATTAGACTGGTTGCGTTTTTTTGTTTCACTAAAAAGAACCGATTTAAAAGAGCTGCTTGTTTGTGAATTGGTCTACACTGGTTGAGCAGCATGTTTTCTTATTCACTTAACAAAACCCATATTTAAAAGAGTCATTTGTTCATGAATTGGACTGGACTGGCTGCATTGTATGTTTTTGATTTACTAAGAAGAGCCAATTTAAAAGAGTCATTTGTTCGGGAATTGGATTAGACTGGTTGCGTTTTTTTTGTTTCACTAAAAAGAACCGATTTAAAAGAGTCACTTCTTCATGAATTGGTCTACACTGGTTGAGCAGCATGTTTTTGATTCACCTAACAAAACCCATATTTAAAAGAATCATTTGTTCATGAACACCGGTTGAGCAGTATGTTTTTGATTCACTTAAAAGAACCAAATTAAAGTCATTTGTTCATGAACTGAACAACAGCGTCATGCTGTATGTTATTGTGTGCATCATGTGAGGACAGTTCAGTGTGCATGCTGATGTGTATGCAAGCTTGATTTTGTGCATTTTCTGAAATGTGCAATTCATATTTGTTCAACAATTCACTAACTTCCGCCACTGGATTACGTCCAATCAAATGCCCTCTCTCCAAAGCCCCGCCCTCCAAAGACATGTGAGCCAACCTGATGTCACTAAAGTGCATTAGTGCCCGCCCACTTTTTCAGTGGCATTGATTCCGGTGTCACGAGAAATCCCATGCGGTAATGCCTGATCAAAAGTTGTTATCGTGATGTCTTGACTAATTATAACATATTTCACTATTGTATAAAGTTTACTACATTAAGTGGACAAACAACATGCTTGAAATATAAAATGAATGCATATGTATTGCATAATAAAACAAACTCGAAACTGTTTGTTTATACTGTTTGCTTCGATATTGGAAGCAAAAAACACCTAATAAGCTAGCTAAGCTAGCAGGCTAATCGGGTATATGTATGCTATACTAGTACATAAGCTAACTAAAAATCAGTAAGAACGAGAAATGCTTGATTTCACAACCTACAGCAATCTATAGTATATGAACCATGTAATTTTAAAGACATTAATGGTCATTATAATGCATTTTAAAACAATATAAATCATAACGTGATTTTGCAGAAATTTTAATCAGGCGCTAAAAATATTACCCATTAAAAGCCGTTGAACCAATGGGATCACTCCTAAAGAAGACCCGATTCCTGGGGGGATTCGATTTCTCACCACACCGGAAGTATTTAGATTACATAATTCGCAGTGTTTAATAGGAGTGGGTGGAGCTAAAAAGCTCATTTGGCATAACTTGCTTGTCGCGATGCTCCGATTGGTGGAGATTTCTTCAAAAAATCATGGATAATGTCGTTTTTCATCAGGAAAACACGGTTATTTTAAAATTAAATTAAATTATGCGGGCTAATGGCTTCAATTGGCTCACAGTATATGTCTTTAAAGGTTTATAAGTTATAGTTAAAAATCAATTCCCCTGTGGAGAAAATGACTGGGATTTTTACTTCCTGAACCAGACTAAACATGAAAAATAATACAGGCGTTGAGCGTTTAAGATCGAATACATTTTCTGATTATATATATATATATATATATATATATATATATATATATATATATATATATATAAGCCACACACACACACGCAGAGGGTGCATTCGTTTCATGGCCAATGCTTTGTTTGATAAACACAAGGAGGTTTCCAATAAAAATGACACTTCACATTTCCACATGGATCGCTGACTTCCTCAACACTAACCATGAATAATTAAATAGCACAAGACTCGCGGGCACGGGCGACGCTGGATAACGCATCGAGGGTCGCGTGCCGCAGGTGTCTGCATCCCTGTCATGACATTTTGCTTAAAATAGGATGCTGCGCGTCCTCGCATTGCATCGCCCCACCGTGCGCGCGCCTCGGGGGGATGCGTTCGCTAGGTGCGTGTCCGCGTCGCGGAGGAATGACAGAAAATCAACAATGAGCCGGTGCAGGGATCAGCTCAGAGCTCCTAAGCGCCGGCTCATGGGTGTGGAGGGTGTCATGCACGAGCCGGGCTGAACCGGCAGGCAAACACACATCGTATTTAAGTGATGCAAATGATGCTGCCGATGAGTGACTATCGTTAAGCACGCAGTCTCGCGCCCGTCACCTCCACCGCGATCACCAAATCACCGCATTTCATTGCACAAGCGAAACTGTAAGGGTGATGCGGATGAGCGCGCGTCATGTTTACCTCTCAGCCATGGTGCCTCTTGTTCCCGCTTTAACACGCAGTGAAAGTAATCCACAGGACGCCAGTCATGGTGATAGAGGCTCCGCCACAGCCGCCGCAGTAAAAGCGAATGAACGAGTATCTGGAGCACGCGCTGTCCGCCCGCGTCTCCGTCACCACCGACAACCTGACGTCATTTTGCGCTTCTCGCAGGAGGAGCGCGCGGGGAGGCTGGAAAGAGCAGGTTACCATGGCAACTCTAGAACGCCGGCGCGCATCTTGAACTGTATGAAATCTATCTATCTATCTATCTATCTATCTATCTATCTATCTATCTATCTGTCGTTTTATCTATCTATCTATCTATCTATCTGTTGACTCTATCTGTCGTTTTATCTATCTATCTATCTATCTATCTGTCTGTGTCGTTTTATCTATCTATCTATCTATCTATCTATCTATCTATCTGTTGACTCTATCTGTCGTTTTATCTATCTATCTATCTATCTATCTATCTATCTGTCTGTTGACTCTATCTGTCGTTTTATCTATCTATCTCTCTATCTATCTATCGTTTTATCTATCTATCTATCTATCTATCTGTCTGTGTCGTTTTATCTATCTATCTATCTATCTGTCTGTCTGTCTGTCGGCTCCATCTATCGTTTTATCTATCTATCTGTTGACTCTATCTGTCGTTTTATCTATCTATCTCTCTATCTATCTATCGTTTTATCTATCTATCTATCTTACTCGAGTACACTGTAAAAAGAATTGTTGGTTTAACTTAAAAAAAAGTTTACTGGTTGCCTTAAAATTTTGAGTTCACTGAAATTTAAGTTAATACAATGAAGGTTTAATCAACAGAAACTCAAAATATTATGTTATCTGAACCACATTAATTATCTTATTTGATTTTACAGAAAAAAAATATTGTGACAACAAATAGTGTTCAGAAACTTTATAGTATTCATGTTGCTTTCTTCCATTTACTTTTAACAATTTACATTCATACTTTAAACTTTTACCCCCCTAAGATTTTCTTCATGTCACTAATGCATTTTAAAATTAAACTTTTTATTTATAAGTTTAATTGCTCGTTTCTCTTTTTGTTTGTATTATGCCAATAAGAATCTTAATTCCATTGTGCATGAAGCCTTGCCTATTAAATACAAGACAGCGCCATCTAGTGTTTACCTGAAATACAATCAAATGCGCTACTGCTTTTACTGTATTATAACAATGTGACTTCTTATCTAGCAAAATCTTATGATGTTTAGCAGATCTCGTAAACATTAATGCAACACAAACACTATAAAACAACGGCGTTTCAATCTTAGAAAGGCGGAACTGATGTGCGTGGCGTTTGTTTCCCCCGGACACAGAGACAGCTGGAACTCTACAAAATATAATCATAACACATATTACAATGCAGCGGTTTTGCTGTACATAAAGCAGTTATGAGGTTTGTCAACAGGCTGTTTAGTCGTCAATGGAGGTTGTTCTGCAGGGATGTGTCCTCATACACACAAGGACAGAGTCCAGAAGCAAGAATCAGAGAGTATTTCTATTATATCGATCATCAAGGACAGGTACGCCACTGAGAAGATGGCTATTACTGTGATGACATTGATGTCATTCCCATAATCATGATTTATGCTCTCTCTCTCTCGTCAAGCTCTTTCTGGATGACACCAAGGTGAAGAACTTTGTCACCTGTTTCAAAGGTATTTCTATTTCTGTATCAGCAGTAAAGCCAATATATTTGTGAACCCTTAATAATACTAGGTTGAGTAATGTTCTAATGTAATATTCATACGTCTTGTGGTCTGTATTACATTAATATAAACCTCTTACACAGTGACTTACAGTACTTACTTTTTCTTTTCTGTACTTAAAATTGATTTTACTGTGGTGTAACATGGTATAGTGATGATGTATGATGATATTCATAACCCATGGCAGGGTTTAAGTCATGAGAATGTGAAATTAATGTAAATAAATTATTCCAAATTTAATCCAAATATAACTGAAAACATTCATGAGATTTCCAACATTTTTTGTAGACAGACGTTTACAGCATTTCACCAATATTCCGCCAAAATAAAAGCTCAAGAATTTGAAATGTTAAAAGCTCAAGGGTTTGAACGTTTGAAAATAAAGAATTTATGGCATAAATATCAATATTGTAATTTTTTTTTGTTTGTTAATTAAAATTATTATTATTAAATATTATTTTTATTTCACAGTACAATTTTAATGTGATTTGCAACTAATATATTTCTGTGTTCAATTAGAGTTAATGATAATAGGAGAACCGTGAACATGCAAATGTGTTAAATTATTGAAATATTAATTTAAACTAGATGAGTTGCTAGCATGATTTAGCAGGTTGCCAGCATGTTTTGACACATTGCTATTGTGTTTTAGTATGTTTGCTCACGTTTTATCATTGCTCTAGCATTATTAGCATTTTGTTAGCATATTTCTAGCATGATTAGCATGTTTGTTAACATTTCTAACACGATTATCATGTTGCTAACATGTTTTAACATGTTGTTAGCATGATTTTACATTGCTAGCATGTTTTAACATGTTAACATAATTAGCATGTTGCTAACATATTTCTAACAAGATTAGCATGTTTGCTAACATTTCTAACACGATTTAGCATGTTGCTAGCATTGTTTAACATGTTAACATGATTACCATGTTGTTAACATATTTTAACACGTTGTTTTCATGTTTTAGCATGTTAACATGATTGTTAACATGATTAGCATTTTGCTAGCATGATTAACATGTTTGTCAGCATTTTGCTAACATGTTTCTCGTACAATTTAGCATGTTGCTAGCATGTTTTAACATGTTAACATGATTAGCATGTTGTTAGCATATTTCTAGCATAATTAGCATGTTTGCTAACATTTCTAACGATTTAACATGTTGCTAGCATGTTTTAACATGTTAACATGATTAACATGTTGTTAGCATGATTAGCATTTTGCTAACATATTTCTAGCATGATTAGCATGTTTGTTAACATTTCTAACACAATTTAACATGTTGTTAGCATGTTTTAACATGTTTAACATGATTACCAGGTTGGCATATTTTTACACGTTGGTATCATGTTTTAGCATGTTAGCATGTTTTAACACATTGATAGCATGATTTAACATGTTTGTTAACATAATTAGCATTTTACTAGCATGATTAACATGTTTGTTACCATTTTGTTAACATGTTTCTCACACGATTTAACATTTGTTGCTCACATGTTGCTAGCATGTTTTATATGTTAACATGATTAACATGTTGCTAGCATGTTTTAACACATTGCTATCATGTTTTAGCTAGTTGTTAGCATGATTAACATGTTTACTAGCATATTTCTCAAACCATTTAACATGTTGTTAGTATGTTTAAATATTGTTAACATGATTTAACATGATAGCAACATGTTATAACACATTGCTAGCTTGTATTAACATGTTGTTAGCATGATTAGCATTTTGCTAGCATATTTAACAGATTGCTAGCAGAACAGTCTGAAGGTCTGACCCGAGTTTGGTGGATGTAGTTTGAAAGCTCTAGGAGGAGTAGCATTTAGAAATTTTAGTCTCAAAATAATAATAAAAAAAGCTTTAGTAGATCAGTAAGTGTTGGCTTTCTCAAGCCAACATAAATATTAGGGGTACTTCAAGTTAATATTTTACATACAAGGGGTTTAGCTGACATAAAAGTTTGGGAAATGTTTATTTAATGTTTGAACATAATGTTTTATAATAATGAGTTTAAATGCAACAATACAGGGAAGAAAATGGATTTTACCATTCTGTTCTGTCTCTATTAGACCAGCACTTCTTAGTTTTCTTCTTCAGTCGTCTGAAATTGAACCAGAGTGGCCGTTATCAACAGGACTTCCCCTTCCTCTCACTCTGCGGACGTGAACGTAACTTCCTGCGCTGTGAAGATCAGCCCATTGTTTTCACGCACCTGTTATCGGAGGCGGGGCACGAGGAGCGTCTGTCATACTGTGGAGGCGGAGCTAAACTGACCGTTCCGTTCCACCCAGAATCTCTCTTCATGCAGCCGCTCAGCGGCAGACTGTACCATCCCGGACCCGAGCGGGGCGGAGGGGTGGGGTTGGTACGATCGGCGTTGGCCATTGAGCTGAGTGCCCACTTTGAGTACGCCGCGGGTCAGGAGAGTACAGGACAGCCCACTCATTTCACCTGGGCGGGGCGTCGACACACTCTAACGAAAGAGTTGGCGAAACATTTTCCTGTTCAAAAAGATTCAAGATGATTCAATCAAACCTACAAGTAGATTGAGACCATTAAAATCCTGCTGAACACATTTATTGCTGTTAAACGCAAACATTTTGAGAGTGAATGCAAAGTTTGTTGGTGGCACTAAAGTTTTGAAAGTGATGAAAAGTTTCTTGAGAAATGTAGATTGTGACCATTAAAATCCTGCTGTAATTAATTTATATTCTGAACATACTGCTGAAATAAATGTATATATTGTGTCTTATGGCTGGTCTGATTTCTTAATGTTTGTTGTTCTGTAATCATTTACTCACCCTCAATTCATCCCAAACCATTATGATTTTGTTTTTCCATACAGAACAAACAGAGATGTTTAGCAGAATGTCCAGTGAGCGTGAATGTAATGGATGCTGCCTAAATGCCTAAATCAATAAACAAACAAATAAAACTCCACTAAACTGTTCCTTTAGGCATCAGTACTACCACCATCATTTTAAATCAAAGACACACAAACTCTCATACCTGCTGTAGTGTGTTGTAGTGGTTATAGAAGGTCATGCATCATGAAGTGACAAACGTTCCTCATTCAAAAGTGTTGAAAAAACATCCAAGGATGCATCTAAAAGCTCAAATGTTAGAGAGTTTTCATTTGTCTGCACATGATTTCCACACTTCCATTTGTTATTTTTGCCTGTTTTGATGGCTTTACTATTATAACTAAATACTACTTTATATATATATATATACACTATTTACTAAAACCCAGGAATTTCTGGAGGAAATTGCAGGGGGTTCAAGAGTTGATGAAAAGGTATTAATCATTTATAAAAATGTAAAATGATTCAAAAATAAAAAGTCGAAATAAACCCCTTGTTTGTTTGTTTTTTAAAAAAATGAAATTTGTTTACTAAATTGTTGAAAAATGAACCTAAAATTATGGTGACTTGAATGTAAATAAATTAGGTGATGGAAAGAATGAGATGGGAGGAAAAATTATTTTCAATGCTATTTATTTGCGTTTTCTCAAAATGTTAGCATTCCCTGAATAAACAATTAAAGAAAAAAAACTTTTCTGATGGAAATAATATAAAGTGGGAATAGAAACTATATTTCAACGCTTTTGCGAGCAAAAAAACGTTTTGAGAGCGAATGTAAAGTGTTTTGGGGGAGCGCAAACATTTTCGAGAAAACGCAAACCTTTTAAAAGCGATTAAAAATTTCTTGGAGAAGAAACGTAATACACTTGCGAGAGAATGCAATGTTTTGCGAGCGATTCAAAGTTTCTTATGGGAACAGAATAGATTGCCAATAGAACGCAAACGTTTTGAGGGCAAATGTAAAGTTTCTTGGGGGAGCACAAACATTTTCGAGAAAACGCAGACATTTTAAAAGTGATGAAAAGTTTCTTGGAGAAGAAATGTAATACATGTGCAATAGAACGCAAAGTTTTGCGAGCGATGCACAGTTTCTTATGGGAACGGAATAGATTGCCGATAGAACGCAAACGTTTTGAGAGCAAATGTAAAGTTTCTTGGGGGAACGCAAACATTTCAAAAGCAAAGAAAAGTTTCTTGGAGAAGAAGTTCACCCAAAAATGAAAATTCTGTCATCATTTACTCACCCTCAGATTGTTCCAAAACAAGTATAAATTTCTTTGTTCTGCTGAAAACAAAGGAAGATATTTCGAAGGAAGATTTTAACCAGGCCGCTTTGGGCCACCATTGACTTCCACAGTATTTTTTTTCCTACTATGGAAGTCAATGGTGGCCCAAAGCGGCCTGGTTACAAACTTTCTTCAATATATCTTCTTTTGCGTTTAGCAGTACAAAGAGATTTATACAGGTTTGGAACAACCTGAGTCTGAGTAAATGATGACAGAGTTTTCATTTTTGGGTGAACTAACCCTTTAATACATTTGCGAGAGAACGCAAAGTTTGTTATGGGAACAGAATAGATTGCCGATAGAATGCAAACGTTTAGAGAGCGAATGTAAAGTTTATTGTAGGAACGCAAAACATTTGTGAGAAAATGCAAACGTTTTAAAAGCGATGAAAAGTTTCTTGGGGAAGAAACGTAATACATTTGTGAGGGAACGCAAAGTTTTGCAAGCGATTCAAAATAGGGAACGCAATGCTTTTGCAAGAGAACGCAAAAACATTGAATTATAGCTGATTTTTCCTCCCATCTATTTTTTCCATCTCCGCGACCTTTTAAGGGCTTCATAGTTAACAAATAAGTTGGAAAATCCCTGATCTAAATTATTGAAACTTAAATAAATAAATAAATAAATAAAAAACAGTGTGCTAAAGTAGCCAAACATTTCCCTGGTACTTTAGTATGTATATTTATTATTATTTTGGCAATGTACCATCTTCCTAGCATGCAAATAAACCTTCAGGATTATACAGTGTGTGAAAGTGTTGAAACCTCTAACCAGTGTACAAACACAGCAGTGATTGAGGAACACTTGAGAGTAGTTGGGCGGAGACTGAATACTAGCAGGAATCATGTAACCGTGTAAAGGGTCACCCGGTTACACGTGAGCATGGTGGGAGACGCCAGATACTAAAGGGAAAGACAGGAAACACCAATACTGCATGTTGTACAACAAAAACAACCAGATAAACTGGACTGAAAAATGGCGTCATGTGAGAGAAATGAAGCGTGTGCGGCGCTCGAGCGCTCCGTGCTCAACCGGGTTCCGCCGCTTCTCACGGATCTGTACCAATTCACCATGGCGTACGCGTACTGGCGCGCGGGCAGACACAACGAGCCTGCCGTGTTCGAACTGTTTTTCAGGGATAACCCGTTCGGCGGAGGATTTTCGCTCTTTGCGGGTCTGAGCGACTGTTTGCTGTTCCTGCAAAACTTCACTTTCTCAAATGACGGTGAGCATGTGTACCACATACATACTTTTTGAATGCGTCTCAAAAACTAGTATGCTGCCCAAGAACACAGAATTTTTGGCCATGTCTAGTGAGCTCCCTATAACAGCATGTGGTTCAAAACCTAGTATGCTGCATAACTAGACAGCTTTTTTTGGTATGCGTCTTAAAACCTACTGCACTGCCTACATCATGCATCTCAAAACCTAGTATGCTGCCTAACTAAACAGCATTTGTCAGGCATGTCTTAAAACCAAGTAAGCTCCCTACTCAAAATAGTTTTTTTGGGCATACATCTTAAAACCTAGTACGCTGTATAGGCAGGCAACATAGGCAGCTTTTGACAGTGTTTCAAAACTTTGCGATGACTGCATAGACAGCATTTTTTAGCACGTCTTAAAACCTAAACAGTTTTTGTGGGCATGCATCTCAAAACTTAGTATGCTGCCTAACTAGACAGCATTTTTGGCATGTGTCTTAAAACCTTGTGCACTGACTACATCATGTGTCTCAAAACCTAGTATGCTGCCAAACTAGACAGCATTTGTTGAGCATATGTCTTAAAACCAAGTTAGCTCACTACCCAAACAGCAGTTTTGGGCATGCATCTCAAAAACATAGTATGCTACCTGACTAAACAGCATTTTTGGCATGTGTCTTAAAATCTAGTGCACTGACTACATCATGCATCTCAAAACCTAGTATGCTGCCTAGCTAAACAACATTTGTCAGGCATATGTCTTAAAACCAAGTAAGCTCCTTGCTCAAACAGCTTTTTTTGGGCATGCATCTTAACCAAGTATGCAGTCTACATAGTGCACTAACTACATCATACATCTCAAAACCTAGTATGCTGCCTAGCTAGACAGCATTAGTTAGGCATATGTCTTAAAACCAAATGAAATGATTACCTAAACAGCTTTTTTGGCTGTGCATCTCAAAACCTAGTATGTTGTCTACATAGGCAGTTTTTGACAGTGTCACAAATCTTGATGACTCTGTCAAAACCTAGTATGTTGTCTACATAGGCAGTTTTTGACAGTGTCACAAATCTTGATGACTTTTTTTGGGCATGCATCTTAACCAAGTATGCAGTCTACATAGTGCACTAACTACATCATACATCTCAAAACCTAGTATGCTGCCTAGCTAGACAGCATTAGTTAGGCATATGTCTTAAAACCAAATGAAATGATTACCTAAACAGCTTTTTTGGCTGTGCATCTCAAAACCTAGTATGTTGTCTACATAGGCAGTTTTTGACAGTGTCACAAATCTTGATGACTGCATAGACAGCATTTTTTGGCACGTCTTAAAACCTAGTGGCCAACTACCCTAACATTTTTTGTGGGCAAGCATCTCAAAACCTAGTATGCTGACTAACTAAACAGTATTTGTTGAGCATGTGTCTTAAAACCAGGTAAGCTCCCTACTCAAAAAGCTTTTTTGGGCATGCATCTTAAAACCGTAGAATGTGTTCTAAATAGACAGCTTTTGACAGCTGTCTCTCAGCTGATCTGATCTGACTGCATAGATTGAATGTTTGCATTACTTAACCTAGTATGCTGCCTAACTAGACCAGATTATTGAGGCATATGTCTTAAAACCAAGTGAAATTACTACCTAAACAGCTTTTTTGGGCATGCATCTCAAAACCTAGTATGTTGTCTACATAGGCAGCTTTTGACAGTGTCTCAACTTTGTGATGACTGCATAGACAGCATTTTTTGGCATGTCTTAAAACCTAGTGTCTAACTACCTAAACAGTTTTTGTGGGCATGCGTTTCAAAACCTAGAATGCTGCATAACTAGACAGCACTTTTTGGCATGTGTCGTAAAACCTAGTGCACTGACTACATCATGCATCTCAAAACCTAGTATGCTAAACAGCATTTGTCAGGCATACATCTTAAAACCAAGTAAACTCCCTGCTCAAACAGCTTTTTTGGGCATGCATCTTAACCTAGTATGCAAGTGCACTGACTATATCATACATCTTAAAACCTAGTATGCTGCCTAACTAGACAGCATTAGTTAGGCATATGTTTTAAAACCAAGTGAAATGACTACCTAAACAGTTTTTTTTTGGGGCATACGTCTCAAAACCTAGTATGCTGTCTAGTTGGCAGGCAGCACAAGCAGCTTTTGACAATTTTTTGGCATGTCTTAAAACCTAAACAGTTTTTGTGGGCATGCATCTCAAAACTAACTAGACAGCATTTTTGGCATGTGTCTTAAAACCTTGTGCACTGACAACCTAATATGCTGCCTAACTAAACAGCATTCACAAAACTTTGTGATGACTGCATAGACAGCATTTTTTGGCATGTCTTAAAACCTAATTAACTGACTACCTAAACATTTTTTCCGGGCATGCATCTCAAAACCTAGTATGCTGTCTACACAGCTGTCTCAAAACCTTTTGATCTAAGTAGAGTGAATTTTTGGAAATGCATCACTAACCTAATAAGCTGCCATCTTGAAATCAAGTGATTTTGCAGCATATTTGGCTCCTGTCTAGTTAGGCTCACTAGGTTTTGAGACGGTCTTCCAGTTGGACAATAACAGGAATGCATGCCATGAATGCAAATGAACTTAGAACACCACAGTACTGTGTACTAATCACACTACAGAGTGGACTCACATGCCCTTGATTAACTGATCAACACACCCAACACACGTTTGTTGATATGCATTTGTTTCTTGACATGCATTTCGCAGTCTGATAGTGTTATCTGCAAGTAAGTAGTTGCAGCATGATTCATGCAAGCAAAGTCCATGAAAATGAGTTCTACTGTATCACATTGTGTCTGTTCGTAAGCTCAGCATCATCTCGTGCGTTTCAGATGTGGAGTATTTGCGCTCCGTTCTCCCGGCGGACACAGACGCTGCTTTTTTCACATATCTGAAGGAGCTGGACTGTTCGGCTGTGTCTGTGTCGGCAGTACCTGAGGGATCCGTCGTCTTCGCCAGAGTACGTAAGCGATTCAGAGGTCAAGGGTAATCTGGTCTTCTGCTGGAGGAGGTTGAGTGCCTGATATCTGTAATTCGTGTTTTTAGGTTCCTCTGTTGGAAGTATCTGGACCGCTGGCTGTAGTTCAGCTGCTGGAGACCAGCCTGCTCTGCCTGGTGAACTACGCCAGGTAAATAGAAAAACACACAGATAACAGCATTCTATTAAATGACATTCATTCATTATTTTCTTGAATGCAATGGTGCTTTTTAAAAACACATTTATGGACCATTCTACAGAACTGATTCAAAGTCAGAGTTGAAAACATGTTGATCCACAAATTTTGTATGTATGCAAATTGTATAATATCCAAGGTACACATTTCTAGTAATTCTCATATTGTATTTTCAGAAAGTTAATAATATTTTTCCTCTCCTCTCAGTCTGGTTTGTAGCAATGCTGCTCGTTTCCGTTTGGCTGCAGGTCCCAGACGTCGATTAATGGAGATGGGACTCAGAAGAGCTCAGGGTCCGGACGGAGGCCTGACCGCCTCCCGATACACATATATTGGTGGTAAGTGACACAAAAACACACCTAATGTGTTTCCAGCAAAGAATTCTGGTTTCCGACCAACATTTACAATAATATCTAGAAGTGAGTCTGGAACGACGAGTCTTTTTGGTCTTTAACAACATCATCTGGACTGCAACTACGGTTTGATTTTCCAGGTTTTGATTTGACAAGTAATGCTCTCGCTGGGCGTCTGTTTGGCATTCCTGTGGCGGGAACCATGGCACACTCTTATGTCACTTCCTTTTCCTCCCTGGAGGAGGTGTGGCCACAGGTGGGTAAACATTTCAGTGTTTGTGATCAAATATGCTGTTTATTCATATTTGTTTATACCGTTCAAAAGTTTGGGTCGGTACGATTTTTTAAAGTTTTTGAAAGAAGTCTCTTCTGCTCACGAGGGCTGCATTTATTTGATCAAAAATACAGTAAAAATTGTGAAATATTTTTACAATTTAAAATAAATCTTTTCTATTTGAATATATTGTAAACTGTAATTTATTCCTGTGATCAAAGCTGAATTTTCAGCATCATTACTCCAGTGTCACATGATTCTTCAGAAATCATTCTAATATGCTGATATTACTTTTATAACATTATAAATGTCTTTAGTATCATTTTTGATCAATTTAATGCATCCTTGCTGAATAAAAGTAAAAAAAAAGCATATATGTTGGTCTACATGTGTTCGGTTGGTTTGTCACAGCAGACTCTGGCGCCCTGCGGCGGTGGCGACCCTATTGACTTCATCTGTCTGGTGAAGGGCTGGCTGGGTCGCGTCTGCCAGCTATTGGGGTCAAAGACGGACCTCATTCGAGAGGGCGAGCTGGCGGCCTTCCTGTCTTACGCCATCGCATACCCTCAAAACTTCCTGCCTGTGATTGACAGCTACAGTGTCAGCTGGTAAGACATTCCCAGAGACACGTGATTATTGTTGTGTAGTTGTGTTTTATCTTGCTGTAGATGACTGTAATGTGTGTGTTTGTCGTGCAGTAGTGGTTTGCTGTGTTTCTGTGCCGTCGCATTGGCTCTGTATGAGCTGCAGTATCGGCCGCTGGGCGTCAGGCTGGACAGCGGCGACCTCTGCAGGCAGTCGCTGGAAGTGCGGCGCATCTTCAAAGAATGTAGCAAAGAGTGAGACACTTCCTTCACACCAACTCAAATAATACACAGGCATTTTACTACTACTCATACTTGGGGTTCGTGTTAATTATTTTAGTATTATTTATTCACTATTATTGTATTTATAATTATTAGCTTTTATTTTTATATGAGCTTTTGTCATTTTATTAGCTTTTTTTTTGTGTATTTCTATTTAGCTTTAATTTTTATTATTTTAGTAATTTTAGTAATTCATCTTAAATGTATTTATTTCAGTTATTTGCTAAGGCAACATTTCAAGTTTAATATTCAAAGTCTAATATTTGTTATTTTATTTCAGATTCATTTCAGTTTCCGAATTTAAGCAGGGATAATGTTTGTTAACTAAAACAAAAACTAAAAACCATAAAAGTTTCTTTACTTAAAATTAATATTAACTGAAATAAAATAAAATATAAAAAACTAAACTTATTTTATTTCAGCTAGGTGCCAAATATTATAAAAATAATTTAAATACCAAACATTATTTTGAATAAAATTACAAATGTATCCTTTACATTAACTGAAATATTTTATTTTAGCTAGGTGCCAAATACTGTGTTTTTTTAAGTTTATGTTTTACATTTATATTTGTTATTTTATTTCAGCTTAATTTAAATGAGCAAAAATGATTTAATAGCCTTATATATTTATATTTAGTTTATTATTGTTAACTAAAATGTAATTACTTAAAATAAACATTAACTGAAATAAAAAAACAAAAACTAAACTTATTTTATTTCAGCTAGTTGCCAAATATTGCATTTAACTTTAAGTTTACGTTTTACATCTAAAATGTATGCTATTTTATTTCAGCTTAATTTAAATTAACAATAATGATTTTTAAATAGCTTTAGTTTTAACCAAGTTTATTATTAACTAAAGCAACTAATATCCTTAATAAAAATGTAATTACTTAAAATACACATGAAATAAAATAAAATATAACAAAAACTAAACTTATTTTATTTCAGCTAATTGTCAAGGGATTATTTATGAATATATAAATATTATAAATATTATCAAAATCTATAATAGTAAAGCAAACCCTGGTTTAACCCTAAGAATTAAACTTCAACATGACTTCATTCTAAACTGATCTATTTTTTCTGTGTTTCTGTCTGTAGGTTCTCAGTTCCTCAGTTTGAGTCTCTCATCATCGTCGGCACAAACAGTATTTCTGAACAGAGTCTCTCTGAGCTCAACAAGAAGGTAAGAGCTTTTCATATCACAAATGAATTAAAGATATCAAGACGTACATTACCCGTCTGTTTGTCTGTCTGTCAGGATAATGAGATTGATGTGGTTGGTGTGGGGACTCATCTTGTGACCTGCACGCGTCAGCCCTCTCTGGGGTGTGTATATAAGGTACCAACATGATATCAAAACTCACGCAGAGTGCTTTATTAATACATGTTTGTGGTTTTATTACTCACCCTGTAAGACTGTGGTTTCCCCTCACTGTAGCTGATAGAGGTCAGAGGTCGTCCCAGAATGAAGATGAGTGAAGATCCAGAGAAAAGCACACTGCCAGGAAGGAAGTCTGTCTATAGGCTTCTGGACACAGACGGTCAGTATTTATCTGTTGTCTATATATATAGAGAGAGAATATTGCAAAAGGCTTAAAAATATCAATATTTCAACATGATATAGACAAGATTTCTAGACAATATAGTTAGAAAATGGTGTGTGTATGTGTATATGACTGGAGTCTTATTTGTTTTAAAGAGATTTTCCAAAACTATTATTAATTTCTTTAGATTTTTATGTGAAAAATTAGCTTAGTGCACCATTAACTGAATTTAGTTGAAATAAATCTCTGTTTCGTAGCTCATCCACAGATGGATCTGGTGTGTCTATCAGAAGAACCGGCCCCTAAAGCAGGCGTCTCACTGAACTACTACCCTCTAGGACTGGACAAGACTGTTCAATCCATCACACCTGCTCAAGTAACCAGTCTACGTTTGGATGTCTTCTCTTGTGGGCAGGTAAGTGCTGCCAATATTGAAGGCAAAGTTTTGAAGGCAATGCGGTCTATCAGAAAATAGATAGCTAGCATGTTTGTAACATGTTGCTAGCATGATTTAACATACTCTTAGCATAAATTAACACATTGCTAGCATGTTTCCAGCATCATTTAACACATACCATGTTTTAACATGTTGCTAGCATCAATTAACACATTGCTAGCATCAATTAACACATTGCTAACATGTTTTAGCATGTTTCTAGCACGAATTAGCACATTACTACCATGTTTTAACATGTTGCTAACATGATTTAGCATGTTGCTAGCATGTTTCTAACATGAATTAGCACATTGCTACCATGTTTTAACACGTTGCTAGCATTTTTCCAGCATCAGTTAACACATACCATGTTTTAACATGTTGCAAGCATTAATTAACACATTGTTAACATGTTTCTAACATGAATTAGCACATTGCTACCATGTTTTAACATGTTGCTAGTGTGTTTCTAACATGAATTAGAACATTGATACCATGTTTTAACATTGTTAACATGATATATCACATTGCTAGCATGTTTTAGCATTCTGGTAACATGATTTAACATGTTGCTAGCATGTTTCTAGCATGAATTAACACGTTGCTAACATGATTTAGCACAGTGCTAATATGTTTCCAGCATCAATTAGCACATACCATGTTCTAACATGTTGCTAACATGAATTAACACATTGCTAACATGTTTTAGCATGCCTCTAGCATGAATTAACACATTGTTACCATGTTTTAACATGCTGTTAGTATTATTCTAACATGAATTAACACATTGCTAACATGTTTTAGCATTTTTCTAACATGATTTAGCATTTTGCTAGCATGTTTCCGGCATCAATTAACACATCGCTAACATGTTTTAGCATGCTTCTAGCATGAATTAGCACATTGCTACCATGTTTTAACATGTTGCTAACATGATTGATCACATTGCTAGCATGTTTTAACATTTTGGTAACATGATTTAACATGTTGCTAGCCTATTTCTAGCATCAATTAGCCTATACCATGTTTTAACATGTTGTTAGAATCAATTAACACATTGCTAACATGTTTCTAACATCAATTAGCTCGTACCATGTTTTAACATGTTGCTAGCATCAATTAACACATTGCTAACATGTTTCTAACATCAATTAGCTCGTACCATGTTTTAACATGTTGCTAGCATCAATTAACACATTGCTAACATGTTTTAACATGTTTCTAGCATGAATTAGCATATTGTTACCATGTTTTAACATGTTGCTAACATGATTTATCACATTGCTAGCATGTTTTAACATTTTGGTAACATGATTTAACATGTTGCTAGTCTGTTTCTAGCATCAGTTAGCCTATACCATGTTTTAACATGTTGTTAGAATCAATTAACACATTGCTAACATGTTTCTAACATCAATTAGCTCATACCATGTTTTAACATGTTGCTAGCATCAATTAACACATTGCTAACATGTTTCTAGCATGAATTAGCATATTGTTACCATGTTTTAACATGTTGCTAACATGATTTATCACATTGCTAGCATGTTTTAACATTTTGGTAACATGATTTAACATGTTGCTAGCCTGTTTCTAGCATCAATTAGCCTATACCATGTTTTAACATGTTGTTAGAATCAATTAACACATTGCTAACATGTTTCTAACATCAATTAGCTCATACCATGTTTTAACATGTTGCTAACATGATTTATCACATTGCTAGCATGTTTTAACATTTTGGTAACATGATTTAACATGTTGCTAACCTGTTTCTAGCATCAATTAGCCTATACCATGTTTTAACATGTTGTTAGAATCAATTAACACATTGCTAACATGTTTTAGCATGCTTCTAGCATGAATTAACACATTGCTACCATGTTTTAGCACATGATTAATCACATTGCTAACATGTTTTATCATGTTGTCCTAGGCTAGTTGATACGCTTTGCTAGTGATAGATAGCTTAAATACTCTATAAGACGTATTGTATGAAAGTTTACAGACATGAACTAAAAGCAACAAAACTCCAATGCTGATTCATAGGCTCTTCAAAGTTATTATTTTCTGTACAGAAGCTAATTCAGATGTGTTTGTGCGCACAGATCACATCCCCCCTAAACAGTGCGTCAGAGAGTCGTGAGCGTGCACAGATTTCCCTGCAAACGCTGCACCCTCAGCACAAGAGACTACAAGAGCCGCACAATTACACCGTGAGTTCACTGTAAATAATATAGTAACTGAAAATGTACAGACTGAAAGTGTGTTTCTTAACATTTTCTTAAAGGTGGCTTTATCAGAGCGGCTGCACTCCCTCGTCTCTGATATCACGAAAGGAAACAGTAAAGGCAGCAACTTCCTGCTGTCAAACTGAAGCCAAACGGACCAAAGTCACAGCCATTAAATCTAAAGGAAAAGGTGCCTTGAAGACAAATTATCTAATAGATGCAGCAATGCTGTTTGTGATAATCAGTGTGGTACAATGCTTAACTAATAAACTGTGATTAATATAATTATGATTTACTGTTAATTTTACAATATAATAAAGTTATGTATAAAAGTGAACTGATTCATGACTATGCATGGTTTGTGCTATAATGTGTAACAGTCGGGTTCTAGAAGTAAAAATTTGATTTTAGCGATCACTTATAAAATATATTATATTTTAAACAATTAAAGACAGCCCTACTTTGAGCTATTAGGTTGTTAATTGATGGTATTTGCTTCTGCTGAAGCCGTCAGCCCAAGTTATTTCAACTTAGTTTTAAAATAATCCTGTTTAACAGCGAAATTTGTGGTGGAAACTACATTACCCATGATGCTGTAAAGAAAATTCCACCAATCAGAGAGTTGAAACAGGCAAAAAAATGCGCCAAAATATCTCTTTAGCCCCACCCACTTACATGAAGCGCTCAAAATATTTGAATATATATATATGCATATTTTGCAATAAACTTAAAATATATTATTTTTATATATATGATCAACATTTTTAAATGAGTAGTTTTATATTTCTCCATCATTTTTAATTCGATTATACTGTTCTTAATGCTTAATGGGATTGAAGTTCTTATTTTTGTCAGATTTTCAAATGCTTCCAATAAAAGTTTGTAATATTATGATTCTACTTGTAGCTGATTGGCTTGGTTCATGACTTATAACTCTTTAACGAAGACTTTTTTGAAATCCCGATGGGAGAAATGAATGGAAAAAATACTTCCGGAACCAACGCCGCTGAAAAAGTGGGCGGGCGCTAATGCACTAATGTGATCTGCCTTTAATTATTATTTAAAAAAAATAAAAAATAATAAAGTACTGTTTGATTTAGTAAATAGTTTTTAAATAAATAAAGTGTTATGTCAGTTTACACAGTAAATCGAATTAATCTAACAGATTGTGTTTGTTGTTCATGTCATATGGAAGTGCGTAGATATTTAAATACATTTTAGAGATGTGTTTGGGGATTTAACTAGGTGTAACTAGGTGCTTTAAAAGATTTTAAAAGCAATTTGACGAGTGTTATTCTCCTCAGGCAGACACAAGGCTTTTGTCTTTACTATCGCATCGCGCACTCGCTGATGCCTCCGTGTTGCCAAGGGCAACATTTATTTTTCCGCTCCAAATCGCCTTTATTCCCACCACCGTCACCTCATTGGACGTTTCCCCTGTCTATCTGGTGTATTTATCGAGCTGTGATTGGCTATTGCATATGTCAATCAGAAACAGCGCGATTCTATTGGCTGAATCCCATGGACGCGATGCAAGAGATCAGCGGTGGCTCGTGCGCGTACAGGCAACAAGTGGATTTTGTGATTTCGAGTATATTTGATTCTTTAAAGATCACATTATTGAGCTAAATAAATGTATTTAGACACGTATACAGTTAAAGTCGTGTCTGTCGTGCGTTAAATAAGCAGAAAGGAGCCGTTAAGTGGCGCTTGTATTCTGACAGGAGCGTTTAACGGATTTACGGTTAGTTTGCGCAGTTTGATATCATGCGCTCGCGATCGTGTCTCGCGCGACCTGTTGCGCTTTTGTGAGTGAACGCGCCCGGTGTAGGACAGAAAAGAGCATTAATATAACTTTGATGAGCTCATGATGTCTGACTCTGGATCAGATGATGATATAGAGGCACTCGCAGCTGAGGACAGAGGCTCGACAGAGTCCGTCAGAAAGGTAGGTGGACTTTCAGAGCATATTACTTAATATGTCACATGTTAATTGACTGCTTATTGCTTAATATTTAAAACCAACAACGCAATAAGAAATAATAGCCTGAGGCAAAAAAAGGTACGACGGTCCTTTGGACGGGGTATATGGTAATTGTACCATAGTAACTAATTCTAAATGATTACCATATTCATATACCATGGTATTTACATATCATCGTTAGGTAGTCATAGAATACCATGGTAATAACGTGTTTTTAGACGGATACTTTGATTTTCTTTAAAGTGCAATGTCGCTAAATTTAGTGGCATATGAAAATTGTTATTATTTTTGTGTGTGTGTTTGTAAATTTACTAAAATTTCCACCGATAGCCGATTATTCAGAGTGATATCTGCCTATACCGATAGTTTGGCCTTTTATACCTTCTTTTAAATAAATGATAATTTCATTATAATTAATAATTAATCATTTCATCAACTTGTTTCAGAGTATTTGGTATCAGTTATAAACATAAACACATTACTCAAATTAATATTAACACACATTAACTAAATTCTGAAGATTAAATTAATATTTCTTAACTTTCTGAATGTTATTAATTCATATAATTACTATAAATATTGAACATCAAACTGGTTTCTTAGCATTTTCTTTACACAAAGCACAAATGCAGTGCATTTTCCCGCCCTCTTTTGATTGACAGGATATATTAGCCCTGACTATTGGCTGTTTTTAAACTATCGGCTGATAACTGATTATTGGCCGATATATCGGTGCATCTCTTTTATATATACACTACCAGTCAAAAGTTTGGACACGGTAAGATTTTTTTATAAAATAAGTTTCATCTGCTCACCAAGGCTGCATTTATTTAATTAAAAATACAATAAAAACAGTAATATTGTGAAATATTATTACAATTTAAAATAACTGTTTTCTGTTTGAATATATTTTATAAAGTAATTTATTCCTGTGATCAAAGCTGAATTTTCAGCATCATTACTCCAGTCTTCAGTGTCACATGATCCTTCAGAAATCATTCTAATATGCTGATTTGCTGCTCAAGAAACATTTATGATTATTATCAATGTTGAAAACAGTTGTGTACTTTTTTTTCCAGGATTCCTTGATGAAAAGAACAGCATTTATCTGAAATACAAAGCTTTTGTAAGATTATACACTACCGTTCAAAAGTTTGGGGTCAGTAAGAATTTTTATTATTCTTTTGAAAAGAAATTAATACTTTTATTCAGCAAGGATGCATTAAATCGATCAAAAGTGACAGTAAAGACATTTATAATGTTACAAAAGATTATATTTCAAATAAATGCTGTTCTTTTGAACTTTCTATTCATCAAAGAATCCTGAAAAAAAAAATATTGTACACAATAAATGTTTCTTGAGCAGCAGATCATCATATTAGAATGATTTCTGAAGGATCATGTGACACTGAAGACTGGAGTAATGATGCTGAAAATTCAGCTTTGATCACAGGAATAAATTACTTTATAAAATATATTCAAACAGAAAACAGTTATTTTAAATTGTAATAATATTTCACAATATTACTGTTTTTACTGTATTTTTAATTAAATAAATGCAGCCTTGGTGAGCAGACGAAACTTTGTATATTTATATATATAAGACTTTTTTCATTAACTACATGTAAATATGAGGCATAGAGAACAGAAGTGCAAAGTTATATTCAAATACTGATAAAGGCAGTGAGACTAAATTCAAAATATTTAAATTTCAAGTGACCACATGGCAGGTGTGTGTGTGTGTGTGTGTTTTAGGGATGTGACCCTCTTGTATCGACCCAGCGCAGCAAACTGCAGCAGCGGAGAGCTAAACTCAACCAGCAGATCAACCGAGAACTTCGTCTGCGGAACGGCGCTGAAAATCTCTACAGGTACCAGTATATCTGCTAATATTGAGGTGCATGTTTTCTATAATAACACACACTATGAACACCACCCGCCTGACCCAGAACTAACAGGAAGTGACACGCCTCTCTATGCTGCCCTGTTGATATTCTGTTCTGTGTTTTGATGTGGATTTATTCTTCCATCACAGACATTTTATATTACAGTAATGGCATACGGTTGCATGATAAATTGCACCACTTATACTGCATTATAAATGGAGGTTAATATATTTATACCGTCACACGACACACTCATTATTCCTCTCAGCCCTTCGTTAATGTGATGTGCAAATCATGTTTTCCCAGGGCCAGCAGTAATCAGAAGGTGAAGGAGACTGTAGCGTTAGAACTGAGTTTTGTGAACTCGAACCTTCAGCTTCTCAAAGAAGAACTAGAGGAACTGAACAGCAGTATGAACGTCTACCAGACCGAGAGGTCTTTACTATACATGTTTCTTTCAACATGGTTAACTTGGTTACCAACTTGGCATTAAACTTGCAACTTGCATTGAACATTTAAAAATGAATCATCACTCTGTTGCAGTGAGACAGTCAATGTTCCCATGATTCCACTGGGGTTGAAAGAGACTAAAGAGATTGACATGACTGTACCTCTTCAGGTGAGATCAACATTCATGTAGTTGCACTGAATTTATGTGCACCTATCCAGTGTTTAAATCTGCCTGCTTTCTCTTCTGTTTCATCAGGATTTTATCAGTGAACATTACAGTGAGGACGCGTCTCTGTACCTGAATGAGATCCGGGATTTCATGGAACTTAGACAGGTCAGTTAAAATCAACATGAAACGCTGATCACAACACATATTACTTCTTTGACATGACTTTATGTAGTATGCAGACAAAGGCATTATGATGCATTAATGAATCATTTAAAATGAGAATTGTCAATTTAGCATGAAACAAGAAAAATTGACCACGGTTCATTCAAAACGACAAACCTCCGGAGAATTATTTATTTGTCCATCTTCTCTAAAAAGATGTCCCAGTGCCTCGAACTACATTCATGTTTTTTCTCAAGATGCATTTGATTTCATGTCATTCTTTAAAAAAAATAAGTGATTATCACTGAAAGTGCATGTGCAAACACAATTATTTTGGATGATGAAAATGATTTCATTAGAGCTCACCTCTCTTCGCAGGCCATGCGTACTCCCAGCAGGAATGAAGCGGGGCAGGAGCTGCTGATGGAATATTACAATCAGCTGTATTTCCTGGATCAGCGCTTCTTTTCACCACACAGAAGTCTGGGGATTCATTTTCACTGGTGAGACACACTGTTGCACACAAACAAATGAATGAGCAGTGGTTAGAGACGGTCTGATCATGTGTCTCACTGCAGGTACGACTCGCTGACCGGTGTGCCTTCCGTTCAGAGAGCGCTAGCGTTCGAGAAAGGGAGCGTTTTGTTCAACATCGGAGCACTTTATACTCAGATCGGAGCCAGACAAGATCGTTCCACACTGACTGGCATTCAGGATGCCATCGATGCTTTCCAGAGGGCGGCGGGTAACGAATGATCTGTGGGTCAATCACAGGAAACGTGTCACAAATGTATTATTTTTTTTCACTAAACAATACTAATTCACTTGACTATACACCAACAAAAGTTTGGGGTTGGTAAGATTTTTTTAAAGAAGTTTCTTTTGCTCACCAAGGCTGCATTAATTTGATCAAAAATACAGTAAAAAATGTGAAATGTTTTTAAAAATTAAAACAACTGTTTTCTATGTGAATATAGAGTAAAGTGTAATTTATTCCTGTGATCAAAGCTGAATTTTCAGCATCATTACTCCAGTCTTCAGTGTCACATGATCCTTCAGAAATCATTCTAATATGATGATCTGCTGCTCAAGAAAAATTTCTTATTATTATCATTGTTGAAATCAGTCATATTTTTGTGGAAACTGTGATACATTTAATTTTTTTTTAGGATTATTTGATGACTGCAAAGTTCAAAAGAACAACATTTATTTGATATTTTAATATAAATAGTTTATAACATTATAAATGTCTTTATTGTCCCTTCTGATCAATTTAATGCATCCTTGATGAATAAAAGTATTAATTTCTTAAAAAAAAAATCTTACTGACCCCAAACATTGAATGGTAGTGTAAATGTAAACAAAAATATTGTAAAAACTGTAAGAGAATATGACCTGTTTGAAGCATAAGTTAAAAAAAAAATGATAATGTCAGAAATAATGAATTATTATTTTTTAAATGTTGAACTGAAAGTGCTGGAAAAACACAAATTCTGCATTTTTATTTAAAAAAAAAAAAAAAAACTATACAGAATCTATAATATATATTTAAATTCATCATTTAATTTCTGTAAAAGCATTTTTTCCCCTTTATAACCCATTTAAATAGAAAGCTGATGAAAAGGGTAACTGAAATTGGCTTAAATTCTGCTGAAAAACTCATTTACAACTGAACAGTTGAATCTATCAAACACTGTAAGTTGCTGTTAATTATATCAGTAGTAGGACAAAAGGTCACGCCTAGCACACAAATGACAGCGTTTCCTGAGAAAGACCCCTGTGCTAACTCTATATAAGTGTGTGTTTGTGTTAAACTTGTGTTAAATGTGACGTTTGTGTGTGTGCAGGTGCGTTTCTCTACCTGCAGGAGAATTTCTCTCATGCACCCAGTCTGGATATGAGCGGCCCCGCTCTGAGCATGCTGGTCCGCCTCATGGTAGCTCAGGTATTGAACTGTAGAGAGGTTCATAGAAATAAATGGTGTTCACACTCAGTTTGATTAAAATGAACTCTGGTGCAATTGCTCTGTTAGTGCGGTTCATTTGAGTAAGTGTGAACACTGCCATCTGAACTCTGGGTCGCACCGAACAAGCGGACCGAAACCCTGAAAAGGTGGGTCTGTTCGCTTCCAAATGAACTCTGATGCAGTTCTACTGAAATATGAACGCGACACGGACCAAAGACATCTAAACAATCCAAAAACAGGACGTGATGTCACAAGATGCGACCCCAAAAAGGCCTCATTCAGGCGATTGTTTTGATGCGGATCCGAGTGCGTTTGCCGTATTCATATATGACTAAACGAACTGAACTAAGGGAGAAAATGCACCAGGTTCCGAAACAAATGCTCCAAATGAGCCAGGTGTGAAAAATGCTCTTAATGTATCATTTTCTTTTTTTAATTCAGACCAAAAGAACCAAGAGAACCAATGTGAACACACCCTAAATATTAATTCCAGATTATGTCTTCTCTGATCTAATATGTTTGAGAGGTATTCATGTAGTAACTCATGTATTTCTGGGTTTATTAACTGCAGGTTCAGGAGTGTGTGTGTGAAAAGGTCATACTCATGCAGGACAACGACCTGAACGTGCTTCTGCAAGCCGCCCAGGAGGCAGCAAGGGTGAACACACACACACGCACACGCACTCATAGTCACACACTGACACAAACATATACACACACACACTCGCTCACACACAAAGTCACACACTGACATACATATATACACACACAGACACCCAGTCACACAGTAATGCATACATACACACACACACACACACTCACACAGACAGACATACATACACACACACAAACACATACACACACTCGCTCTCACACACACACTCACAGTCACACACTGACATACATATACACAGTCATACAGTGACTGTTACATACACACATTGACATACATATATACACACACAGACACCCAGTCACACAGTGATGCATACATACACACACACACACCACACACACACAAACACTCGCTCTCACACACACACACTCAGTCACACACTGACATACATATACACAGTCATACAGTGACTGTTACATACACACATACACACTCACACTCACACTCATACACACACACAATCACACATACACTCTCTCTCTCTCACACACACACTCACACAAACACACACACAGTCACACACGGACACATACATATACTCTCACACACACACACACACACACACAATCACACACACACACACACAATCACACACACTCGCACACACACACACATTCACTCACAGTCACACAATGAGACATATACACACACACACACAATCACAGTGAAGCATACATATACACACACACACACACTCAGTCACACATTGACACATACATCTTGCACACACACAATCATACAGTGACGCATACATATACATATACACACACTCACACTCATACACACAATCACACATACACACTCTCTCTCTCTCTCTCTCTCTCTCTCTCACACACACACACACAATAATGATTTTTATACTGTACAAACTGTATATTCTGTCCTCTAACCCTAAACCTTCCCATCACAGAAAACCTTCTGCAATTTTACATTTTCAAAAAAACATCACTTAGTATGATTTATAAGCTGTTTTCCACATGGGGCCCAAAAAATGTCAAAGATTACTGGTATAACTATCTTTGTGGGGACATTTGGTCTCCATAACATAGGGTTCACCAGGACCACACACACACACACACACACTTAAATGAATGCATGTTATAGAGTTTTCATTTGTTAATAACTGTGTGTGTTTGCAGGTGTCAGACGTGTATTCTCTGGTTCTTCAGGCGATGTCAGTGCCGTTACTGAAGGACTATGTGCCCTTCTCCTGGATCTCTATGGTTCAGGTCAAAACGCATCATTTCAGAGCGCTGGCCCATTATTACGCCGCTGTGGCGCTGTGTGACTGCTCAGGTGATCTGTGGGTTTGAGACCATGTGATATTTACTGATGACATCATGCATAGAGTAATGGTCAGAAGTTTAGAGTAATTACGACAAAAATATGAAGAGTCACATCTATTTTCAACATTGATAATAATCAAAAATGTTTCTTGAGCAGCAAATCATCATATTAGAATGATTTCTGAAGGATCATGTGACTCTGAAAACTGGAGTAATGATGCTGAAAATTCAGCTTTGATCGTTTGGAATAAATTACATTTTAAAACATATTTACATAGAAAACAGTTATTTTAAATTGTAATAATATTTCATTATTTTTACTGTATTTTTGGTCAAATAAATGAAGCTTCGGTGAGCAGAAGAGACTTCTTTCAAAAACATGAAAAAAAAAATATTCTAAACTTGTGACCAGTAGTGTATTTATTTTGTAGTTTTACCATCAAAACTGACCCGATCTACTTAAATGTTTTCGTTCATATTGTGTTCGTTATTCTAAAGAAACAAGATTTTGTTTTATAATGATCACTTTCATACCAATGCAGGCATGCCTGATGAAGACGATGATGAAGGTCAAGAAATTAAAGCTCTCGTACAGATTCACACCAGACGGCCGGACAAACTGAACCTTCAAGATCCGGAGGACAAACGGAGGCTCGGTTTGTGTAGTGGGATGTTTATTCTGAACGCAAAATTTCAGTTTCAGCACAGATTAATATATACTAACATATATTTCATTTTCAAGGTAAAGCTCATCTGCGTAAAGCCATCATACGTCATGAGGAAGCCCTGCGTCTTCACGGCGTGTGTAAAATGCTTCGAAAGATGGACATCCTACAGGAAGTTCTGTCACATGCTCATGCGCGCTCGCTGGAGAAATACTCTGATATTGATCAAGAAGACGATTTTTGCGAGGTTGCGGAGGCCCCGGAGATCCAGTGTGAGTGTTTAATATGCTAATAATCATGTTTATGAAGAGTTACTTACTGTTAAATCTGTTTTAAATCTGGACTGTGGCCAGGAGCTGGTTGGATAAACTGCTTAGAAAAAATGTCAAGACTGGTCATAACTATTAAAAGTCAGTTACATAAAAAGGTAAATCAGTCTGTTTTAAACTGGAAAAGCATGACTGATTACCCCTTTGTTAACTGCTAGTTGGTCACCCTAGTAATTAACCATAGTACCATAATTGGTTACCATAGTAAGTTAATGCAACTGACCCATGGTGTTGGTTTGGTTTATGCTTCAAGCATACTACTGTGCTACTCATACTAACCCTGCTTGGCGCTTCAAATAATGGTGTAATAAATATAATCGTTACGCCAGTAGGTGGCGACAAGTGACTGTTAAAAAATGTATTTCCCATTGAATCATTCAGTCAAGAGATTTGTTCAAAAAGGATGATTCATCCAGTAATGAAATTGAATCATTGAATCATTCACTCAACCTGATTTCTTAAAAATAATTCTTTCAAATAAATTAAACAATTTTACGGAAGAGGATTAGGGCCAAGCAATAATAAAAAAATGAAACCGTCATTATAATGCGAGATAAAGTTGTGTTTTGAGAAAAAAACTTTAAATTTCAAGGAAAAAGTCTAAATAAAATGTTGAGAATAAACTCATTAAATTTTGAGAATAAAGTCGTTATATTTCGAGAAAAAACTAATTAAATTTTGAGGAAAAAAAGTTTAAATAAAATTTATAAAAAGGTGTTGTTTTTTATTATTATTATTGCTTGGCCCTAATCCTCTTCCGTACATTTGCAGCAATTAACATTTTGTCAGAACCTCTAGTAAATTACACGTTATTTTGTTTAGTTGTCTGTTTAGAATCGTGGAAAAATTGTGATCTTTATTTGAAACAAAAAAACATCGCGATTCTCAATTTATCCAGAATCGTGCCGCATCTCTCAGAAGACAATGCTGTCATTATTCAGCTCAATTCATTTCAATGTTGATTTAATTCAGATCAATAACTGTAAAGTTCATCAATTACAAAAATGAGTTCAATTAAGCTTTAAGCAGTTCTACGGAAGGAAATAGCATCATTATTCACTTTAAGTCAGTTCAGTGTTGATTCAGTAACTATTGATGTTGCAAAATTAGTCAATTATTAAACATATGAGGGCAGAAGTATGTTGTCACATAATACCATTATCTTATGTCCATGTTCAAATCTACATTATTTAAAAAACAAAATTAAACATTTTTGCAGTGTCATCAAATGAGTGAAGGAAAATGTGATGCTTGTAATGATGCTTGTAATGAAAACTAATGAGATATTTATAACAGTGTACGGTTACACTTTATTTTAAAACTCACAGCTGTAAATAATTTCTGCTTCATTCATTACTGCATTGCATTGTGGGATGAAGTATTTCACGCAACATTTATATATTCCATGCATACGGACCTTTTGCATAATATGCACAGTTTACATACTGCAGAAATAGTAGAGTTAGTATGCTGTTGCAAACATAGCTGTAAATTCTTAACATGACCTTTGACCTTTCACCTACAGCTCACACACAGCAGAAGCCTGATATTAAAACTCCTGATTTCAGTGCCGTCAGAGTGACTGACATTTTCCATCGACTGGTAACGCTCACACTCACTCTAATGCTGTGACATGTTTTAAATGTTAAAGAAGTGTTGAATGTTCACCTCTGCATGTGAAGGGGCCGCTTTCGGTTTTCTGTGCTCGAAATCGCTGGGTGAGGCGTCACACGTGTTTGGTTCGAGGAGAGGCGGGGCTTGGGCTTACGCTTCGAGGTGATTCGCCGGTTCTGGTTGCTGGGGTGTTGCCAGGGGGATGTGCTGCGGTAAGAGACGTCAGTAGAGCCAGTAACATTTAAAATGCTTTTTGTACCGCACATGTCACGCTTCACATTATGAGCGTGTGTTTTAGGAGGCGGGACTCCGTGAGGGTGATTATATCGTGGCTGTGAATGGTGCAGATTGCAGGTGGGCGGAACACGCCGAGGTCGTTCGCCGCGCTAAAGAGCTGCACCGAGAGAGGACTAGAGCTCGACGTCATCACTCTACAGTCACACGAGGTACATGCTGTGCACAAACAACTTTAGATCCTGTGAAGCCTGACATATGAAATAATAGTCTGAAACATTTATTTGAAATGGAATAATTTATTAAATCTTTAGAATATTTTTTTTTAATCTGAAAAAACATTTTTGTTTAGTATCATATTTGATACATCAGGCTTTTATGGCTTGTATAGTATGATATAGTGAGAACATGGAGGAAAAAACACCTCCGTTTTATTCAGAGGCCCAAACTGAATAATGCTGATATTTATATGGACATCAAGTAAGATGAAATTCTGATGCTTGTAATGTAAATCAATGAGATCTTTATAACAGTATAACAAAGTACATTTACACTTTACACTTTTAAAGGGGAGCTATAATGCCCCTTTCACAAGATGTAATATAAGTCTCTGGTGTCCCCACAATGTGTCTGTGAAGTTTCAGCTCAAAATATCCCACAGATCATTTATTAAAGCTTGTCAAATTTGACCCTATTTGTGTGTGAGCAAAAACACGCCGTTTCTGTGTGTCCCTTTAAATGCAAATGAGCCGCTGCTCCCGGCCCCCTTTCCAGAAGAGGGCGGAGCTTTAACAGCTCGCGCTTCGGTTGCTCAACAACAACAAAGCTGGAGAATCTCACGCAGCCAAAATGACGAAAGGGTTCAGCCTTACATTGTTCAAACCGGAGTCGACACTGATGGAGAGACTCAAGAAGAAGTTACAACTTTTAGAATGAAACTGGACGTTTCTGAATGGTTAGTGGATAAATTTATGTAGTTGCTGTGGAGTTGATTCAACTCATCGACTAGCATGTGCCGTCATGTTAATCTTTTGTGCAAAACCCGTATGGACGTCCACTATACATAGCGTACCTGTTTGCCAAAAAGAGTCATACACACCAGGCTAACGTTTATGATTGCTATGAAATGCTGTGAATGGTCTAATATTATTTTCCAAAATATCGCTCGGACAGAAACACTCCTTTTTTAGCAGTCAAGTTTGCCAGGGTCAACTTGCAGGCTATCGAAGCTAACGAGACTCTAAATATTGTTCTTTGCTCGTCTGTGCAGCCAATGACAGAACAGTTAGCATGCTTTGCTCGATGGCGTTAGAACTGGTACACCGTTTTCAGTAGCAAAAACAAAATGCCGGCACTGTGGGTGGAAACGTGCAGATTAAGGGGCGGTAATATTATAATAAGATCCCCTTCCTACGTCACAAGGGGAGCGAAACCTGAGCAGCTCGTACTCTCATGCGCACTATGTGCTGTTCTTCTACAGCTCTTTTTTCCTGTTGTGGAGGTTAGCAAACAGCATTGTATTACAGCACGCGCCCCCTTCTGGACAGGAGTATGGATCGCCTGTGACTGACTTTATTCATTGTTTAACTGCATGAACCGAACCGTGACAGCCATACTGTACGGTTCTGGACGAATACATGTACCGTTATACCCCTATAGAACAGACTAGCTCTAGCTCTAGATCTAGCAAATATTTGCAAAATTGTTTGTTTAGGTGTTGATTTAAATTTTCAACAGCATTTCTCAGAATTTAAAATCTCAGGGGTACTTCAAGTTAATATTTTACATTTAATATTTTCAGCTGACAAAAAGTTTGGGAAACAAGGAAATACACAAATCAGGTCAAATATGCGCACAAAAATAGGGTTTTTTTTTAATGCTTGACTGAAAGAGTGAGCAGTACAACTTTCATACTGAGAAGGTTCAAGTACATGTGAACTGAAATTGAGCAAATATATTGAACAAAAAATAGCCCTGAAGCCAGATTAAATTGATATTAAGCAGTAAATAATGTTTTCATAGGTCGAGAAGAGGATGAATCTCTCACCCACCGGTGAAAGAGAGTGTCAGTCGGGCAGTCCGAGGAAAGCGGGTCGGGAATACGAGCGCGGATCCTCGTCTATATGGAACTGGAGCTGGAGGAGCGGCGGCGGCAGCAAGAGACTCGGGAGCACGTTCAGTCTTTCCTTCGGTAACTTAAGAGAGGGTGAATCCATGTACTGAAAACACACCAGGAAAAGAAAGGAAAAAAGAAGACAAGCACTATTTTACTCAATCGATAGAGCACAATTATCAGACATGATAGCTGAAGAAAAGTTGGTTTAGATCAATTCTAGCACAATTCTAAGTCATTCAGAAGAGCAAACGAACTGCCACAGGATGGAGGATTTTATTATATGTCTAGCACAATGCTGCAATTTATCACTGAATGTGTATTAGTCCAATGCTTTTAGAAATACGAGCCTTTGATTCTGTGTCTTGCATACAGCCACCCCAGAAAGTACTTAAATCACACTGAAAAATGGCTGATTCTCAAAGCAAATGTTATGCATGAAACATTTGCTTGTGCTTTTTTCTTTCGGATAACTTATACTTTTTGTGGTCACTGTACATATAACATAGATACGGCCTCGCGCAACAAAGATGCAGCTATTTTCCACTGATTGAACGTGTTTCTGTAGGTTTCTGTACTGTGTCACATGACTCCAGATGTGTTGAGATGCGTGTTTGTTGAATGTAGCAGATCTTTGACTCGGTGTGTTTCTGGATCTCCAAGTGTTTGGCTGTTTATAGAGTGCATTAGTGCCCTGTACAGCATCATGGGTAATGTAGTTTTTTACCACAAATTCTTTTGTTAAACAGTTATTTTAAAACTAAGTTGAAATAATGTGAGCTGACGGCTTCAGCAGAGGCAAATACCATCTCATAGCTCACAGTAAGGCTGTCTTTAAAAAGTTTTATAAGTTATCGTTAAAAATAAATTTCCTTATGGAGTTTTTACTTCCGGAACCTGACTGTTGCACATTATTGCTGTTGTCAACATCAGAAAAGAGGCCTTAATTATGGAAGCTTGTTTCTGCCATGCAATAAATTTTTTTTAAAAACTCTGATTTCAATTTTTGAATTTTTGAATCTCAAAACTGCAAGTTATAAACATTGTAAACGCTAGTTCACATCGCACAATTTTGATTTTTTTCTCAGAATTTTTTCTCTTAGTTTACATCTCATAATTCCGTGTTTTTGTTTTGTTTTTTTGCCAAAGAAAACAAAAATAAAAACAGTATTTGGAACTTTTTATCTCACAATTCTGCCTTTTCTTCATTGCAATTGCGAGTTTATATCTCACAGTTCAGACTTTTCTTCTCAGAATTGTGAGTTTGTCAAAATTCATAGTTTATATCTTGCAAATCTAAATTTTTATATCAGAATTGCGAGGGAAAAAAATCAGAATTGTGAGATTAAAAAGTTGCAATTACCTTTTTTTATTTTATTTTTTTTCGAGGCGGAAATAAGCTTACTTAATAATCACATCGGCCATGACCAACAATGAGATGATGTGTTTGAATTCTTGAACTCAGAATATTTAGATTGTCAGGAGGATTTAAGAATGTATTTTTGCACAGAAAATGATCATGGGTTTATTATGTCTGTTTTTTGCATGTAGATTATATTTTATGTTTATTAGTCGTTGTCAGAAGCGATTTGTTACCCAGTATTCCAGCTGCACTCTTGCCTTGATGATTTAAAACAGCATATCTTGTGCAGGCCTCTTTATCATGACAAATAAATCAAGTTTTTCATTTAAACGCATTCATACTCATTTATGTCCAGTAATTGTGACCTCCAGTGAGAAGACGGCTTCAGCCTGGATTTCCTGAATAAAATCATGCTCATTTTATGTAATCCTAATAATGATGTTTAAAGAAATGTGTTTTTCGGAGTCAGTGACACTGGAGTCTTGAACCAGAAGCTCTCAGGATGACATTTATAAGGAAGTATTCTAACAGCTGACTCTTGTCGCATTGGGGATTGCAGGAATGAATATGCAGTAAACAATGATGAAATATGGGCTATTGCTGCCAAATGTGTTTGGATTCTACACTGAGTGGCTCCCCAGACACACTCCTGCACTGGGAAATGAGACGGGTCAAATCTGGACAGTTTCAAGTCTATTAGAATAGACCAGGCTGATTAAAGTAACAAAGCAGACAGATGATGCCTGAGAAAGTTAGCCAAGCAAAAGTGATGAATTCATCTTGGAACATTAATTAGTGTATCAAACCATCAGGTTCTGAAGCTGTAATCAGTGCTTGACTTCACCACTAGAGGGCAGCATCAGGTCACGCTTTGACAACATGAACATAGTTAATGCAATGCCAACATTTCTCTGAATATGCATAATTAAATTATTGCTTTGAAAAAAGCATTTCATCTGTGGATAATTTAAATTTAACCAAAATGCTTTTTCTGAACTAGGGCAAAACTCATTAACGTAATGCAGTTAACGTATTAAATACTTTATTATTTATTAAAATCATAATAATTTAACGGTTATATGTGGTATTTTTAGAAACGTTCTTACATTATATGGGATATGTGTCGACATTCATATGTGTTGTTGTAAATTTAGAACAATTTACAAATAATAGAAAACATGCAATGGAATAAAATCAGTGCATTTGACTATAGAGTCAAAAGTATTTTATTAAGACTGTTTCTTGCATTTAAAAAAAAATCTTTAATTTTATATAGGCTACGTTTAATTTAAGCATTTTAGATTTTGCATTTTAAACGCACACTTAAGCTTGTTTATTCATATATTTCATCAGAGGAAGGATAATTGGAAATTATCACTTCATCTTTAAGATGTAGCTAATAATACGTCGCGCGCGTTCCTTCCATTAAACGTGGCGTTATTGCACGAATTCATCACGCGTTTGGGATCCGTCAGATGATCATGAACGCAGGCTTATGTTCCAGAGCTGCAGAAGCATCTGGCTTCCTTCAAGAGCGATGACTTTCAGTAAACAAGTGCACAATCGATCACTGCAGACCATTAAGAGGCCTAATCGGGACAGCAGGAGCTCTGTGGGGTGAATCTTCTCTGTCACTGGAGTGTCATGGCGCTTCAGCTGGACCGTAATGGTTTGTTATGACCTTTCCGCGTTTCCATTAGTCTCGCTGTTATTTAACATGGAGCTTTTGATTTAACCCCGTGTATATCGGCCAAGAAGAGTAACTGGATTCCTTTACAAACAAAAGGCCAAAGACTTCAATCTGCGCTGCTCATGTAAACGCATCTTGAGACCGATTACATAGCCTACTATTAGCATCGACGACAATAAAAATCTAACGACAGCCTTATCGGTGGATAATATAATTTATGCTTTGCTTTTGTCCTGTAGATTTTGAGTAAATATTGTGTAAAATAAAAGTAGGCCATTTATAATAAAGGGGATAGAGTGAGCAGATTAGCCTATTGTGTCTCTAAAATGTCTATTTTGTCTTCGTTTTGTGTTTAGAAAAACATCCTCACTGAAGCCGAAAGGGGGGCATTATTTTTCGTGAGCCCCCCCCCCCCCCCCCCCCAAATTTATTTTTGTTCGTTATATACAGGCATGTGTGTAAATGCACAAAAAAAAATTATATACATTTATATATATGAATAAATATAAGGAAAGAAACATTTACGGCGCTTTTAATCAGAGCGCAGTTCGCTAACACGAAATTCGCTAAATCGCGTTTTTGCGCTTTCCGATCTTTATAAGCTTTTTATAAACTTTATTGTACATTTACATAATTTTTTAAAACATTAACATTTAAAATATTTTTAGTTGATGTTTGGCTAACTGTGTAAGGAGTGTCAAAATATAAATCTGATTCACCGATTCAACAGTTAATCCCTAAAAGTCACTAAATTATTCGTACACTGCTCAGGTAGCTATAGTTTTTGGTTGAACATTTATATAATTAAATGCCGGTAGTTTTTATAGCGTTTAACCATCTTATATCACTGCACCCACAGAGCCCAACTACAAAAATAAAAACGATAATCGGAACTTTTTCTCTCACAGTTCTGCCTTTTCTTCCTTGCAATTGCAAATTTATATCTCACAGTTCAGACTTTTCTTCTAAGAATTGCGAGTTTATATCTCAGTTTTTCTGAGTCAGTGACGATCTTCTACAGCGGAAGGATGACACTCAATTAATAATAATAAATAAAAAGCGTTTAGTCAGGACATTTGCTTTTCTGCAATGTATGAAATATAATCCGCTGAACAGAAATGAGTTTGTGATAGTTGGAGCCCAATATAAAACGGGTTATATTTTTTTTGCGCTGCTTCACTAATATGATTAGGCTACTGAAGGATTTCCATTCTGTCAAGGGTGCGTTTAAAAATGCAATTAATTATCCGTAACAAATGTTTCCCGAGGCTGTCAAATCCCCAAAATGAACCGCAGTGAGCTGGCTAGATTGCCATTGAACTCTCAGGACAGTGATTTCATCAACCAGGGGGAATTTGGGAAAACAAACCAATTCCACAAGGTCTCCAAACTTTCCCAGGATCGGCATTTAACGATTATGATATTTTAATTTCCTAATGTTTCCAGCATGAAGGGTCCTGTCACTGCTGACAGACATGCTCCTGATGGGTGGGTCCAGAAATAAAGCCATTCCCAAAGGACCAGTAGATGTTATCACTGCAAATAGGAAGAAAGAGCCACTGCTCGCGGTTCAGATCAAATCACTAAAGTAATTAAGGCAAGAATAATGTTTTATCTGACCACAACAGACGAGCACGATTTTTTTTTATTTCTGCATATCTTTACTGTACTTGAATCGCTGGTTTAATTACTGCAGCAGATGATTTTTGTGCTTTCAACACGAATATATTTATCACAATACAGGCGTAGATATAGATAGGAATGCAGATATGGATATGGACAATAAAGATATCCGGAAGCTCTGGGTTGAACCTGTTTTCTTCCGTATAGACAATTGCATTGTAGAGCGAGACTTTCATCCTGGATCTCTTGACCTGAGCACGATATTCCACATATTAAACGCATTTTTTTTTTTTTTTTTTTTTTACAGAACTATATTATAAAATATTAACAGCCTACACTTTAGAACGCGTTTAAAAAAAATAAAAGAAAAAAAGGAAACAAACATGTGTTTATATGGCCTGATTAAAGAATTAATTAGTTAAGAATTAATTTCATTCTTTTCAGAATACAAAAACAGAAAAGGCTATTCCAAGTACAATAACTGCACATTATAGATATAAAAATTCGAGAAATACAATTAAATTTAGATTAAAAACTTTCAAAAAATCGAATTCAAACGCTTCTCTCAGAACACGTATCTTCAATCTTTTTAGTGTTTAAAGAAAATGCAATTTGAATTAAATTATGAATTACAAAATGTTAAATATTATTAGTCATAATTTAATAAAAATGTGATTCTTGATTATGTTAAATTGCATATATAGGCTATATAATCGTTCATACACTAAAAAACTTTTGGGTTAAAAACAACCCAGCGGTTGGGTTAAATGTTTGACATCGTGCTGGGTAGTTTTATTTAACTCAACTATTGTTTAAAAATTACTGTATTGCTTGCCCAATAGTATATAAACCCAAAGTATGTTGGAAATTAAAATGTATTAATAAGTTTAATGAATAGTAATTAAACAATAAACATTTTTGCTTATTAATAAATGTTCACCTTTATCTAGTAATTATGTGTCTGATTTTTTAATTTTTTTCAACTTATTTTGGGTTCATTTTAAGCCATAAATATAGTCATTTTTAAACAATATTTGGGTTAAATAAAACTACCCAGCACGATGGTCAAACATTTAACCCAATCGCTGGGTTTGTTCATTTTGCAACCCAATTTGGGTTGTTTTCAACCCAGCATTTTTAATTGTTGAATGACTCCAGTAGGTGAAATGCCCGCGGTGTTGCAGATTTTATGACCTGTTTTATTATCTCGTTCGTGAGTCTCGGGCCTTTCAAGGTTCCAAGACGCGCCACCGGCACCTGAAATAACGTGCGCGTTCACCCGCAGCGCGTCTTCCGCATCCTCTTCCCTGGATTGTTTTGACTGCTTGATCGAGAGCGAAGCGGTACATTTCATCTCTAAATTTAAACCGGAATGGAGTCATTCGAAAACACCGTGATAGGAGGCAGTCAGGGTCATTGACCTTTCCGGTAATGAATCACGGCTAATGAACGCCACAGAGGAAGAGAGATATTCTAAAAAACACCATGGGGTAAACTCATCTGCTCTCATTAATGATCATGAACATATGACATGGCAACATACCAATGCATACATATATTATACAAGTATAAAAAAGATGCAATAATTAGGCTACTATTTTGATCGGTTTTTGTTTTTTCCACTGTAAACAGCGCTCTAATTTTGGCACAGTGATATGAAGTTGTCATGGGCTGAACGTGTACATATGTATGAAGTATCGCCTCTGAAGTTAATTGTGTTTTCGTTTCAGCGGAGAATAGATTTCCTCTGTTTATTATAAGCATAAGGACGGATTTGCGTCACCGCGCGACTTGCGAGTTGAGATAAAGTTGCACAAATATTGAAAAAAGGAAGTGCTAACAGTCATTATAAAGTTCCACCTCTCCGAGCCGGAGGAAGTGAGGGTCCTCTGCTGTATCCTAAAATACTAAAGCATCTTCTATTTTTGGCCTAAATCTAGCAGGAATATCCGCTCATTTAGCCTGAATCAGAGCTCATCAAAAACAGGATGACTTGCATCGAGAAACTCCTGTTTCCTGATCCCAGAACACAGATCACACCAGACTTTTTATTGTGGATCATTTTCGCATCAGTGTTTGCATATTTTTGAAAATTAAAAAACATGATCAGAACTGCATGCAAAACTCATTATTAATTTTATAATTATGAATAACATATTGTTTATCTTTAATATGTCTCTCAAATTATAAAATAACTGTGCAACATTAAAAAAAACTAAATGTTAATCTTCGTGTAGGCTATATTACACGCCATAAAGTGCGTATCATATGCACGCGAAAAACTCATTTTGCACGAGATTACACATTGATACGCATTTTCATGAGAATATGTTGATGCATCCTAATAGAAGCAAACTAAAAGCGTACTAATATATCGAAAAATTAAGCATTTATTTGCATATGCATAAATGCATTTTCACGTACAATATACAATTAAAATTACAACTGAATTCCAATGGCTTAATGTTTTATCATCTGAACAATAGCCATTTAATAAATGTGGTGATTTTTTTTTTTTTACCAGTGGTAATGGAAGTGCTCTCGGTCAAACTCATCGTCTTTGGGGCGTGTTGGACCCTTCTGTCAACTTCCATTGGCTCAGGAGGAGCCAATCAATAACGGAACTCCTGCTTAGAGCTTTTTGGACTCCTGTCAGGAGTTTCATTCTTGAGAAGAAACGCAAGAGAGGGCAACTCCTTAAAGTACTCGTCGCATGCGAGATTCTCTGTCAAGAAGGTTTGGATTCTCCTGCCAGGATGTACACGACGGGATTGAATCCGTTCTACGCGTCGAACTTCAGCCTTTGGACTGCGTACTGTTCGGGTGGTTTTGGGGTGGATAGCATGAAAAAACCCTCGTTCTGCATTGCTGATATTCTGCACGTTGGAGATGCCGAGAACATCCCCGGGTCATCTTCGCTTATGGCCCATATTGGGGCCCGCGCGTCCGGATCACCGCTGCGCCCGTCCCCGGTCACTCCGGACGCGCGCTTGCACCCCGCGTCCGCGTATCACCGGCATGGAATACACTTGACATCTGCGTCCAGAGGCGCGATGCACGCGCAGTCCGCGCCCCCGCCGTCAAGTAAAGACCTCAAGTTCGGAATCGATCGGATATTATCCACAGACTTCGAGCCGAAGGCTAAAGAATCTCCATCTTTGAGAGGTAAGACAGTGAATCACTCTTCATGTATCACATCACACCTCACTTATGACAAAACGATTAGATTAATTTAGAATAGTCTTGTTTGGACGCGTCCACCCCAATAGCCTATATTTACGCAATTTAATGTCCCTGCTCAACTGGAACTAGTTGAATTGTTTGGTTTTTGTCGTTCTGTAACAGATCTCACATCGATTGTTAGTCCGAATCGGCAGTCAGCAGTCCATGTGTCTGCCAGCCCGTACTTCGCGTCCATAGACCCGACCATGAGCGAAACCTCCTCCATGATGGGTTCAATAAGCAGACAATCAGGGCAACATCAGTTTCAAGACACCTTCCCAGGTAGTGTAGACATCCCAGTTGAGCCCTAAAGACGAGAACCTGCATGGATGAAACTTTAAATACTTTTAATCTGAATGCATGTGATTATTTCGCACATGCATATATATATATGTACAGATGATTCAATAACACGCACTCGCAAAGTCATTGCATGTTTGCATTTGTGTCTAAATTGCGTTGGAATCCCCTCGTGTTCTAATGGCGTGTGTTGTTTGACTCAAACAGGGCCGTATGCAGTGCTTTCCAAAGACACAATGCCACAGACGTACAAGAGGAAAAGGTCCTGGTCCAGAGCCGTGTTCTCCAACCTCCAGCGGAAAGGCCTCGAGAAACGTTTCGAAATCCAAAAGTACGTCACAAAACCGGATAGAAAACAACTGGCTGCCATGCTGGGACTCACCGATGCACAGGTGATTATTCATGCAATTCACATGTATAATAAAAAATAATGACGTTATTAAATAAGCTATAAACTATCATGCGAGGAGCTTATTTATCTGGAGTGCTTGCGCTCGGTAAAAAACTGCAGCATTGCGACACAAGCATTTCTAGAGAAATGAAAGTCAATTATAACGAATTATTGCAAATAAAGGAGGGGTGCAATCGTTTCATTTCATAACATCCTAATTTAGGGCATTGGGTAAGAGTTTTATATCGGAAATTACACGAAAAACAGCCTGAGGAATGTGATAAGAGTTTCAAAACTTTCCAGTAAAGTTTGGAAACTGTCTGAATCTCTGCCTTTCTTCAGTAAAAAAGGTAAAATTATCGCCACTCCAATCAAAACTTTTCGATTGATAATTTGTGCATGCGTTAAAAATGGACAAACCCAGCGACTGGGTTGATTTAACCCGGCGGTTGGGTTAAATGTGTGACCCAACCTGCTGGGTAGTTCTATTTAACTCAACTATTATTTAAAAATTAGTGTATTGCTGGCTTAAAATGAACCCAAAATATGTTGGAAACTAACATTTATTAATATGTTTAATTATAATTCATTAAACGTATTTATTAAACAAACTTATTAATAAATGTTCACCTTTTGATTATTATTGTTGCCTCTAGTAATTATGTGTCTGATTTTTAATTTCCAACCTATTTTGGGTTCATTTTAAGCCAAAATATATTTTTAAACAATAGTTTAGTTAAATAAAACTGGCCAGCAGGTTGGGCAAACATTTAACCCAACCGCTGGGCTAAAACAACCCAATTGCTGGGTTAGTCCATTTTTAACCCAACTTGGGTTGTTTTTAACACGTTGATCTTTCATTGTCATCACTAAAAACATCAAAACAGTAGATAATAGCCTAAATAGGCTACACTGTAAAAATACCTCAAATATGGACAAACCCAACCGTTGAGTTTAAAAATTGTATTTTAAAAATTAACCAACGGTTGAGTTTGTCCATATTTAACCGAAACATGGGTTGAAAAAACCCAGCATTTTTACAACAATAATACAAATAGGCTACATTAAAAAAAAATATCCTAAAAAAAAAATAACCAACGGTTGTATTTGTCCATATTTGACCGAAACATTGGTTGAAACAACCCAGCATTTTTAGAGTGTATAATTAAAATATATAAAAATAAATACATACATACATAAAATATTCTAGCATAATAACGTTTATAACCTTGTTTTAGGTAAAAGTTTGGTTCCAGAACCGGCGGATGAAATGGCGGCATTCCAAAGAAGCGCAGGCGCAGAAGGACAAAGAGAAAGAACAGCCGGATAAATCCGCGACCGAGACCGAGCAGAAAGAACGCGACGACTCCGAATGCGAAAGTGAACCGAGCGAGTCCGAATTCGAAGACGGAGCGGAGGACAAAAGCGACGTGGACATTTCTGACCTCAGCAAAGCCAGTGTGATTATTCCCAGCACGCAGGACACATCCAGCACAAACTCCACGACAGAACCGAGTTCAGCCACACAACTGCTGCTGTGAGTCAACGGAACCGAGTCATCTGATGTGAACACCTCAAACACACGAGTAAAGCGTCTTACGGGACAGAGACACAAAATAGAGCACAAAACACACACAAACAGGCCTACTTGAGCCATCGTTTCATGTCTTCCAATGTGAAACAGACCCTTTTTGATCCCTGAGAAAGGAAAGCATCGCTCTGCCTTAACCGAACCACTCGCTCTTCTTTATGACGATTTGGGAATTGAATGTTCATGAATTAAGACTTGATTGTATTATATTTCGTCTGTAAGTATTTGCACTGAAAATGTAAATAAACGTTTGTTACTAATATTCCAAGTGGTGTATTTATGGAAATCATCATCCAAAATTCAGTAATTACATCGATTAATTTAATAAACATACAATTAAAAAGCGGATTCATTTTGAATTTCGCCACTTTTTATGTTAATATTTTGAATAATTATTAAATATAGCATAATAATAATAGGCTAATCATCGCCTACATTGTTATTATTATTATTATTTTTATTGTAGGACATATTTTATACACATAAACATGATGAGAGTTAATTGTCTATCGTGATGAACTCATGCGACTCATTTCTCACTAATAGTTTATTGTCCGCTATTGAATGGCAATATTGCATAATTTACTAGATTATGACCGAGACATTTTCACAATTTTGCAGGAGAGATTAGATCAGACAACACGTCAAACAATACATTATTGTGAAAGTCTAAGTAATTTGTAAACCTTATAATGACAAAAACAAGATGCAGGGAGGAAGATTGGGGCAAGTTGTCACAGGTTTTTTTTCCCCTCTCTAGCAGTTTTTGTATGTTGCAACAACTATTGCATATATATATATATATATAAAACAATAAATACCACAAAACAATAGAGAAAAAGAAGGAAGAGTGCTGCAAGTTAGGCTATTCATTTTAGTATTTTTTGACATCAGTCATTTAATTTTTGCTTATACATTTTACCTATTTAGTTTTGTGTTTCATAATTGTTTTAGTTTAGATTTAACTGCAAGTAATTAAATAGCCTATATACTGAAATTTTATTGAAATCTAAGTTATTTTTTAATGTCGCTTATACATTCATTTATGGGTTAAATCAGGTAGAAATAGCTCTTTGTTCCACTTTTTACAGTATAATCCAGATATGCAGCATCTCATTTTACAGTTTTTCCCCTCGGTTTGTGAAACATTCACATCATAAGTCTGTGATGGATGGTGAAATGGTTGTCTTTTGGCCTTTTTGAGTCAGGTTAATGTAATTCTGCCAAGGCTTTTCGCCCTGAAAAATGTGAGCTGGGTAAAATTTGGCGTCCAACAATAAACAGAGAGCGAAGAGCCTGGATTTATAGTTTGTATACATTCGCTGGCTCCAGATATCAGCAACGGAGCGGATGAGTATGTTTTATGAATGTAGCTTCAGATCTGCGCATCAAAAACTACTCCATTTATGGACTCTGGCTGTCTAAGCTACACTTCACATGCCATGTAATGAGGTGGACTGCATAATGTCAGTGTAAAACTATTTGAGGATTTAGACAATAATCCATCCAGAGATATTAGAGCCTTGTGACATTACTATTAGTGTATATTTTACATCTTCAGATGAGTTATTATACATTCAAGTATTGCGAAAAAAAAAGAGTTTCTCTAGACACTCTGGTCTGGTTTGTTAAACCTCAAGGCCTTTGATAAAGAGACAGTCTGTTTACATGAGTTTGCGATAACAGAGAGTTTATGTAGTTTAATGAGTTCAGTTCATAAACTGATAACTGCGCTACTGCATTCATATATACCATATTTATATAACAGGTTTTTTTTTTTTGAGCACTGAGTCGTATTAGACCGTCACAAAGAAGTGTTCAAGTCTATATCCAAAAACAGGCCTGCTAAGAGCATTAGTGTCTGTGAGAATAATTAGGATTTAAAAGACCTTCATAAATCTGGAACATCCCAACATTTTCTCTGTCCCAAGAAGACAGCAAAATCACAGGCAGTTGTGAATGAAGCCAGTAGTGTGGGTGTGATCATGTGTGTATTGCAACTATGAAAATGTGAGGACTGCGAAAAGTGTCTGTCTATACAGTATATGTACACACACATATGCATATATATATATATATATATATATATATATATATATATATATGTGTGTGTGTGTGTGTGTGTGTGTGTGTGTGTGTGTGTGTGTGTGTGTATGTATGTGTACAATCTAAAAAAAAAAAATGCTGGATTAAAAACAACCCCAGTTGGGCTAAAAATGAACAAACCCAGCAGTTGGGTTAAATGTTTGGCAGTTTTATTTAACTCAACTATTGTTTAAAAATTACTATATATCTGGCTCAAAATGAACCTAAAATAGGTTGGAAATTAAAATCACATAATTACTAGAGACAACAATAATAATCAAAAAGTGAACATTTATTAATAAGCAATTTAATAAATGTTTATTGTTTGATTATTATTCATTAAACTTGATATTAAATGTTCATTTATTAAACATTAAAAAAAAAATTAATTTTGGGTTCATTTTAAGCAAGCAATACAGTAATTTTTAAACAATAGTTGAGTTAAATAAAACTACCCAGCAGGTTCGGTCAAATATTTAACCCAACCACTGGGTCAAAAAGTACCCAATTGCTGGGTTTGTCCCAACTTGGGTTGTTTTTAACCAACCGTTTTTTAGAGTGTGTGTGTGTGTGTATATATATATATATATATAGAGAGAGAGAGAGAGAGAGAGAGAGAGATCAAAAGTGACAGTAAAGACATTTAGAATGTTACAAAAGATTCTTTTTCAAATAAACAACAGTTATTTGAAATAGAATCTTTTGTAACATTCTAAATTGTTGTAACATTCTAAACATTTTATTCTTTGACACTGAAGACTGGAGTAATGATGCTGAAAATTCAGCTTTAACATCACAGGAATAAATTACATTTTACTATATATTCACATAGAAAACAGTGTAATAATATTTCACTATAAAACACTGTTACTCCATTTTTGATTAAATAAATCATGAATTTTGATCAAATTTGATCAGAAGACACTTTACAACCCCAAAGGTTTTGAATGGTAGTATATATATATATATATATATATATATATACACACACACACACACACACACACATATACGCATACATAAATAAATACATGTAGATATATAATCTAATGAAAGAGTGAAACTGAATTTTTTTTTTTATTATTCTAAAACTTTATTTCCAGGTTAATATGAAAAAGGTCTCAGACTTTTCAACAATCATTAGAATGACAAAATAACACAATCACACATCATATCATGTGATTAAAAACAAAAAGCATCTTAAATGCACAGCAATATTTACATACGCCAAAAAAAGGTCAAAATATTGACTTAATGAAGTCATTGATTTGACTTCAGAACGGATGTTTTTTCATTCAGAGAGCATCTTTGACATGAAGATCTCAGTAAAGTTGAGCTCAGTGGAGGGAACATGAATGATTTCACCGAAGACCACCTGAAGCACTACTTTCTTTCATTCCGGAAAGAGGAATGACCTCTGGAGATCTCCGGTTTTTCCACTTAAGCTCACATATTGAATTCCACTTATTCTCGCTCAGCCTCGCTACCTGCAGACGGTCTACTTCACACGTTCTTTTACACCTAAAACACAAGCGTTTTCCTCTGACCTAATGTGAGGTCACGTGATCGTTTTATAGGCACTATATCAGTCACGGATACAGACGGTGCATTCACAGTTGCAGCTTAATCACTTTCCGTGGAAAACTTTTTTTTTTTTTTTTAATCAGCGAGCCACACCATCGCCGGCCTTATAATGTGCGCATAAATTGTCTGTCCGAGCCGCGGTGTCAATCTCAAACTCTCCTTCGCGAACTTGTGAATTACGTTTGTATGCGCAAACATGCAATAACAATAACAGTGCAAAGGCTTAACATAATACTGCAGCTCTTGATTTGTGAACTGTCTTCAGAGCTTTTATGATCACTAGGAGAAATCCCATCTGGCCCAGGATTTAAAGTCAGCCGTTTCTTCACTGTTTAAAGAGCCAGTCGAACGTCCCTCTGACCTCGGCAGCACAAGACGACAAAGTAGCTGCTTCAAATAAATGAAGGCGATGTGTGTTTTTGCAGAAGGATTCATGTGACTGATGCGGGACTGAGAGCGATTGGCTGATAAACACTGACACTGATTATCTGCTGTAATGCAAGTCACTCCATCAGATAATTTAGCATTTTCCAACAGTGAATGATTTTGGTTTTACTATGTGGATCAGCAGCGTAATGCTATAGTATGATGCTACTAGAATTCACACACATAATTTCAACATGAAATATATTACAGGAGATCTTTGACATGAATCTGAAGAACATACAGTATTCTGACTGGTCAAAGTTTTTTTAGAATATCAGAAAGAATCAGGAAGCATTACATTCCCATTATAAAAAGTAAATGATATATTACATTTTTGCCTGGCTGTAATACAAAGAAATTATTAAATATTAATAACTATGTTGTAGTCAATGTATGCAATGTCAATGTATAGTTAGATTAAGTATATGCATAGTAAGATTATATATAGTATGTCTAGTTAGTTCACTTCTTTCAGTAGCTGAAAGTAAAAAATAACCATTTATATGTTTATATATTTATGTTTAAATCTGTTACACCGTGGTCCTGTGAGGCATGACATGTTCCACCGTATGTCTAAACATAGCAGAATGACAATAAAGCTCACTTGACTTGAATATTGTATGTAATATACAACTTTTTATAATAGGAAGTTATATATACACTCACACACATTAGAAGAAAAACTGAGAAAAACAGTTAGATAATGATTATTATTGTACAAATTGTGGAGGATTATACTACAATATATATATATATATATATATAGTATAATCCTCCACAAGTTGCACTGAGGTGGCTTTAAGTGTGTTTTCTTTGGTTTGGTGGAGCTGGCGAAACATTAGACCGCTGTCCTGCGTTCTCTGTCTGGTTTATGAGGTAAAGCAACGCTCTCCTCTCACAAATGACACTGCTCTGAGCAACAGCTTCCACCTACTGAGTAAAAAAAGGTTTTGCCTGTAATTTAACAACACGTCACAATGATTCAATAACCATCGCAGTCCGTTTCAGTGGAACAACACCGCTGAATACATTCATCAACGCCTGCGCTAGTCCCACGAAGGGTTTTTGTTGTTTTTATAGAATTAAGACTAGAATTATGAGCGTTTTAGATGTTTAATTTCATAGATTTTATAGGATATTATATAATATACCCTGCTTTTCTAGTTAAGTCATGTTTTGAACTCAATTAAAGTTTCTAAGTTGGCATTCAAAGAAAGCCCCACTTCAAGTATAATGTGACTCTTTTCAGAGAAAATCTGGATATTAATCAAGAAAACAAACTACTTAATGACTAAATAATGCTAATTTTAGTTAATATTATCCAATAGCTCACAAGTCCTCATCATTTCAGAAGCAGTGCAATTTAAAAAAAAAAAAAAAAGAAAGATTATGAAAAAAATTATGTGCATATATATGTATGTATGTATATATATATATGGTGTGTGTGTGTGTATATATTATATATATATATATATATATATATATATATATATATATACACACACATACATATATACACATATATTATATATATATATATATATATATATATATATATATATATATATACACACATACATATACACATACACACACAGGAGTATATATATATGTGTGTGTGTGTGTGTGTGTGTTCAGGAAAGTATTGTATTCATAATACGAAGTTTGAGTATATGGAATGGAAATCGGAATGGAATAAAAGTCTGAATATATGGAATGAAATTTAAAAATATGGAATGAAAGTGAATATATGGAATGAAACTTGAAAATATGGAATGAAAGTCTGAATATATGGAATTCACATTTTAAGTGTGTGTTTCTGCATACATTATATACACACACACACACACACACACACACTTAAAATGTGAATTAAAATACATAAAGACACACACAAAAAAACTAAATTATTCTAAAATGCCAATTTTATGACCAGGAACATTTATTAAGAAAGTAATTAAGTCTTGATTTCAGACTAATAAACTGCTCCGTCATTATGCCTTAACCTTCTCATTTGTCTGTTAATTGTTAAAAAAGTTTGTTGATTTTTGCATTTAAACATTTCCTGCATTTAAGCGTTAAAGTCTTGAGTGTTGCAGTGCATTGAGCACATGTTCACAGCCCTGAAAACTGATCTGGGCACACAGGAGCTGTCGCCACATTTCAAAAAAGGCGCATTATCGAGCGATTTTCTAACATGCTCGCAGTTTCCAGGCAACTTGGCTTTGCTTTTCCACAAACCAAAAACTGGTTTGCCAGCCAGCTGGGAGAGGGTGAGGAAAAGAGAAAGAGAGAGAGAGAGAGAGAGAGAAAAAAAAAAAAGTCTAAGAGGCATCTAAAGTTAAATTTAAAGATGTGTTTCTTTTGGACGCCCGTCTGCGCAGCCATAAACCAAGGGAGACATTTTCATACTCGACATTTTTCATGGTTTCGCTCTGAGTTTCCTCCCTTCCTCTCGCTCCACCTTGGCTCTGGTTACGTACGGCCGCACTGGCTGCAGACCACAGGCGACGGGGCATCATCGCCTCGTGAAAACCCAACGGTGAGCCCCCACCCACCCCCTTTGGACGGGGCCCGGTTGTCCTTGGCCGGCTCTCGGACTCGGGGCCGATCCTTAGAGACTTTACCACTTGGGCTCGCACTACTGAAGAATGCTTTCAACACCCGCGTGATTTTAAAGTAATGCCTTGTGCGCACACTTAAGTCCAATCACAGACTGTTATTGGTACTAATGTAAAGACTCCCAAGGCCGAACCCTCCTCGTCGAGCACGGCAATAAATGGGCCATATTCAGGATGGCGCACGCCAACTCTGTGGCACGTTTCGCTTGTAGTTTGTTATTAATTAGAGTTAAGCGCTCCTCTGTCGGAGATTTATCACGCCTCTGCGGCAAGCGTATTTAAAGACGTTTACACTGGTTATTATAACCAGTGATAAGTTCAACCAGCAACGATATAAGAAAAACAAAGACTGAAAAGCAAATTACTGTCATCAAAGGTGGAACAAAGAGGATATTTAGCTGGGTTTCTATAATTGTGACGCCCGTGGCTTTTGAATTTATGGTGCGTTTCAAGTTAATGGTTTCAGCCCTGCAGCCCATGAATGGCAAAGCCATGAAAGTACATATGAAAGTCCGTCACAGCTCCACAATGAGTCATTATTTAATTAATCAAACGTGAGCATCAAAGCACAGTGCTATAAGTGTACATGAAGCCGGAAACAAGCAAATGTTGATGCAGTTCAATCAAATCTTACTATAGGATGAATCTGATGTCAGGCACATGTGCAGGTCATTGTTTACCCCTAAATCAAAAGAAAAAAATTATTAAGTAATATTCTGCATGTAAAACAACAAGGGAAAAATTCAGAGGTTTGTAATATATATATATATATATATATTCAGAAATTTGAAAAATAAATTATAACACATTTAGATAAATAAAAATAAATAAATACACACACACACACACACACACATTTTATATATATATATATAAAATGTACCTTACCTTACTTTTTTCTGTCAAAAATGTAAGATGGTGTTTTCATTAGACTTTCAAAATTTGCTTTGCTTGAGAAAACAAGAAAATATACAATGACTTTTTTTTTTTTTTTGGTCATTTGATTTAGTTGAGTTATTTTCTCATCAAATACAGATGAGGTTTTATTTTTGTCTTTTGTGTTTTAACCCCTTCCCTAAATGATGCATATCTGTGTTTTTTCACATCCTCAAACTCAATTTATCGGCACACGGAAAGTAACAAGGAGGATGATGATCTGCGCAAATACAAGAACAAGAACTTTAATCAGGTTTTATGCATGGCTTGCTGAGTTACATATCACTTATATTATTACTTGCATTAAAGATAGTGATGTGATTATGTGACCTAAACCACTGGAACCAGTAAGCAACCACTTAGAAACCACCCAGAACACCCTAGCAACACCTTAGCAACCAACCAGAACACCCCTGCAGCCACCTAGCAATCAACCAGAACAACCTAGCAACAGCTTAGCAACCAACCAGAACAACACCCAAGCAACACCTTAGCAACCAACCAGAACAACACCTTAGCAACCAATCAGAACACTGCGGCACCCACCTAGCAACTACCCAGAACACCCTAGCAACACCTTAGCAACCAACCAGAACACCCCTGCCACCACCTAGCAACCACCCAGAATACCCTAGCAACACCTTTACAACCAACCAGAACAACACCCTAGCAACACCTTAGCAACCAACCAGAACACCCCTGCAGCCACCTAGCAACCAACCAGAACAACCTAGCAACAGCTTAGCAACCAACCAGAACAGCACCCAAGCAACACCTTAGCAACCAACCAGAACAACACCTTAACAACCAAGCAGAACACCCCAGCAGCCACCTAGCAACGACCCAGAACACCCTAGCAACACCTTAGCAACCAACCAAAACACCACGGTAGCCACCTAGCAATCACCCAGAACACCCTAGTAACACCTTAGCAAAAAAAACAGTAAGACACCCTAGCAACACCTTGGTAACCATCCAGAACACCCCGGGAGCCACCTAGCAACCACCCAGAACACCCTAGCAATCAACCAGAACAAAACCCAAGCAACACTTTAGCAACCAACCAGAACACCCAGGCAGGCACCTAGCAAGTACCCAGAACACCCTAGCAACACCTTAACAACCAAAAAGAGCAACACCTTAGCAACCAACCAGACCACCCCGGCAACCACCCAGAACACCCTAGTAACACCTTAGCAACCATCCAGAACACCTTGGTAGCCACTTAGCAACCACCCAGAACACCCCAGTAACACCTTAGCAACCAACCAGAACAAAACCCTAGCAAAACCTTAGCAACCATCCAGAACACCACTGCAGCCACCTACCAATGACCTAGACCACCCTAGCAACCATTTTATGGACATTGTAGTTTTACTTTAATACACTGAAAAAAATTTGGTGTCAAAATTATTTTCACTCAGAAATTGCTAATAAACTTTACAATTATCTACAAAGAAACAGTAAGTAACATGTTGAATTAAACATTATTTTGAAATGGAAAGATTGAATTAGTATTTTCTTACTAAACACGCTCCAGTAATCTTTGTTTCATTTAAAAGTTTAAAAAATCTTTTTTCTATTTTTTTTTTTTTCAAATGTACATTGATGACACAATTCATGTGTTTTATCAAATAAACTCTCTCTCTGTCTCCAGAAGCAGCAGTGAAGCTTATTAAAAAGCTCTTAATTTACAGATAAAAACAAACCCATCAGTGTCTATTTGATTCTTCAGCTGAACGCAGCTCAAAAGAAAACACGTAGCCTCTCTGAGATATGATTTGTTTAGAAAAGACCGAGATTAAAATCAGCGTAATGGAGTTGTAGTGTTGAAGGACCACCCTGAGCTCCGCTCCTGTCTTTAATAGGGCCATTTTTCATGAATGTAATGATAATGAGCTCATTATCTGTGAGGAGGAGAGAGATGTGTGTGTATTTGTGTGTGTTTGATCACTCAGCTTGTTAAAGGCAGAGAGAAGACAAACACGACACTAACCCAGTTTGTCTTGTTTGTGTTCCAAAGCAAACAGTGAAGATTAGAGGAGAGAAATGAGATAAAGGAGGCAAAAGGGAGTGACAGAGCACAGAAAGCAAGAGAAATGGTTCATGAGTCACTCACTTTAGCAGCTGTTACTTTACTGCAATACGATTCTGTGAATCAATTGTGAATTATTCCACATAAAAGAACCACAGACATCATGTTATAAATGTCAGTATCAGCCACAACACAGCGTCCAGTGTCAGAGGTCACGTACACACTGAGTGAATCAGGGACATTCAGTCCAGTCTTTAAATGTCCTTTCCAGTAAAGTTTCAGGAGCCTATATGTCACATACAGGGCCTAAAATTAACACTCACCAAGTGCCAAAATCCGTGTTGGCAGGTATGGTGTCAATCTCCAGTTGGCCGGTAATATTTTTATGAATTCTAGCAACTCAATGTTATGAGAACATGAATGTGAACAAACGTAAACGATGCATCATCGCCTTGCCAATTGAAATATTCAAGCGCAAGAAGACGCAAAAAGGAACTCAATTCGTTACTCGCCGAGTCGGATGTTTTCTGTGTACAAACATCTGAAGCGCACACCCAGAAATCCGTGTCTACTTAATTGACCCTTCATGATTTAATCAATCATAACGCCGAATCTACCATTTTGTTCAACATAGCAGTCAGGAGGGTTAGTAGATTAACATCTGTGGACTTGAACTTGAAAAATGGTGTGTACTGACTTCTTTCCGCAGTTGAAACCACATACCTTCTGATGTTCATTCATGTTTATTTGAGGCTATAAAGTAACTAGTAGGAAGAGATGATCGATTCACGAGCCGCTTGAACTGAGGCGCTACAACGATCTGTCACGACACATTAAAGAGCCACAAAACGGTATTTATTCTTTAAATTTCTTTAAAAAGACAAAATTTGAAATGTAAGACTTTGTTTCATATTGAAAGTAACCTGCTCTGTCTTGTCTGTCGACGCGTTGTCAGTGTCCTCTTTGCTCCGTGATGTATTTTTCACTGCGTGAGAACATGATGTGTGGCATGAGAGTGGCACGGCTCGTCGGACGTAGCAACAGTAACTAAAGGGGGCGGGTCTTTGCAAACGGTCAATTGAACTCTCTTTCATGTCTTCTTGCACTTGGAAATGCTTGTATTGGTGCATATCCTTGTAAACAGTAAGTTATGTCTTAAATGAACATAAACAGTTGAGAAAGAAAACACACGTGTGTCAGTGTATTGGATCTGTGCATTACCTCTTAAAGTGGCAGCAGCCTAATTCACCCAAAAATAAAAATTCTGTCATCATTTACTCACCCTCATGTTGTTCCAAATCCATAAGTCTTTTGTTCATCTTCGGAACACAAATGAAGATATTTTTAATGAAATCTGAGCTATTTCTGTACCTCCATTGACAGCTACGCAACTGCCACTTTTACGCTTCAAAAAGTTAATAGATTGTAAAAACTAATCCATATGAATTGAGCAGTTTAGTCCAAATTTTCTGAAGAGACTCGATCGCTTTATATGATGAACAGATTTTAAATTTAGGCTTTTATTTACATAAACATTCATCAACTCACACATCAGTTGTGGTTAAGCTCATGCTTTGCTTGACCTGCGAGAACCAATGAGGTTCATTCTCGTGTTACGCAGCATGTTTGAACATCTGTTTAAAGGGGATTTCGCACCGTGTTGTTCTAGGAACTTAGTTCTAGGAACTAGCTGCCAGGGTGGTTCCCAGAGAACTAATAGTTCCCCAAGGGCCATTTTCCTGGTTGCACACCGGAAGTAGGAACTATGAAGTGACGTAAGCTGCGCTTGTTGTTGTGACTTTTATTTTGACGGCACTGAGAACGCCAGTGCTCACATTCTCTGTCTTCAACAGCCTAATATGTCATTAGGTAAAACTGTTACACAAAGAAAGACAGTATATGAAAAAGTATTAGCATTTGCCGTGTGGTTGATGTCCAATGTCACTAGCTGAGCAGAAATACATAATCTTATGTAAATAATTTTATGCTTTGTCCCCTCAAAGTCATGTTGGATTTTCTCCTTAACTCGAGAGGTCCATCTATCATTGTTTTCCATGTTCGTAGAGTTAGTTTGTGGAGTAAATATATAGGCTATAAACTATGTGTAAACTGCTTTTTTTTTTTAAAATGGCGAGTGCCAGTGTTTCACATGTGTTCGACCAATCAACAAACACTTACGTCACTGGTAGTTCCTATTGTGCTGGTTTAGACCCTACTCTGAAGTAAGAGCTAATTTAGTTCCTCCAAAAGGAGTTCCTAGAACTAAAATTGTTCCTAGTTCTAAAAACTATGAAAAGGTTCCTCTGGTGCGAAAGCCCCTTGTGTTCACTGATCAATGTTTATATGTGAATAAAAGCCTAAATTCAATCTGTTCATCATATAAAGTGATCATGTCTCTTCAGAAAATTTGGACTAAACTGCTCAATTCATCTGGATTAGTTTTACAATCTATTTATGAACTTTGTAAAGCGTCAAAGTGGAAGTTGCATGGACTGTCAATGGAGAGAAAAAAGAAATCTCTTAGATTTCATTAAAAATATCTTAATTTGTGTTTCGAAGATGAACAAAGCCTTACGGCTTTGGAACGAAATGAGTGTGAGTAAATAATGACAACCTTTTCAATTTTTGGGTGAATTAACATTTTAATCAAACAACAAAAGACAAAAAAAATAAAAATCACTCACTGCTCCGGACTGAATTACTTTCGTAACTTTAATAATGATTAATCTTTATTTAATTTATACAGTCAAGACCATGCAGTGTTATTTTTTACATTTGATTACTTTATGAAATTTCTGTACCTGAAAATTGTGAATTTTCACTAGTATCTAAAATTTTGGTGTCATAACTGCCTGTTTTTGCAAAAACAATTTTATGGCTGGTAAATTTTCTTTGGTTATTGGCAGGTGTGGCAAAAAGTTAGTTTTAGACTCTGGTTGCGTAGCTATGAAATAAAATAAATAAAATGGGATCATTTGGGATCATTTCAGGAATGATTACACGGCAATGAGTACAAGATTATTATCGTTAACTGAGGGGCCGTTTACACAACACTATTTTCAACTAAAAGCGGAAAACTTTTTATGTGTTTTGGCCGTTCATTTTTACAACAACAGCGTTTTGGTGGCCTGAAAACGTAAACTTTTGAAAACAGGTTTCAAAGTGCAAGCATTTGAAAATTATACCGTTGTGAAAACGGTGATGTCATGCACATGTGTATTACATGTTTAGTCTATCCACCTTATGTTTCAACGTGTTTTCTGTGAATGTGCGAGACTTCTGATTTATTAGCTGCTATAGGGAAACAACGAGAAGAATATCAAAGTGCAGTAAACTGTAAAAATAAGGTGGATAGACATGCGCGCTTGGCGCGAGTGCTCTGTAGAAGAATGCATATGCGCAGAAGCGTAGTCTTTCTATACAAATTGACATCAACTACTTGTCTGGCATGCGTAATACAGTGGTTTTAGTCATTTTCGCGCATCCATGTGCAAAGAAAAAACTTTTCCATTTTTAGTACATCGTTGTTGTCTAACAAGACTGTGTATCAAACATCTATTACAAGGCAAGATGAAGCACGATGATTCTGATGTAATCGGATAAACATGAAATTACTCACCCACAGCAATTTAAAGTATAAAAATACAACATATTTGAGTTTTACTGCAAAATATATTGGTCATTGACGTATAAGGTTTTTAAAAGTGTAAAAAAACATAATGGAGATATAATTAATTTTGAAGTTTTATTAAGTGTTAACAATGAGATTATGTGGTTTTTATAATCAATTAAAGGTGCAGTATATAATAATTCTCTCCACTAGAGGTCGCTAGAGGCCTATTCAAAACAAAGGCGTAGCTTGATGACGCCAAGTTTGAGTGCGGAATCTTGGGACATGTGATCTTCACCTTAACGGACCGTGCAAAAGAATAGGGATAGGACTCAGGAAGAAATCATGTTCATGGATGCGATTATTAACGTTACTGTAGTATGAAGCAGAGCAGGAGCGAGTGTTGTGGAGCTGAACGAGGACGCTGGAGCGATTGCGCAACACACGCCTCAATAGCAGCGGGACTTTTATTATGACACAGTCGCCGGCGCCGCTTCCGCTTTTCCGGTCATGAGTATGAGGTAACACAGCTCTGTTTATCATATTAGATACATTTGAGTGTGTTGAAAATGATGTTATAGCATTACTCTGTGCGTTCGCTCGGCGGCTGCTGTGAGACACTTGTTTGAGACACACTGCAGTAAGATAGATCGATTTTAAAATATATTAAATGCTGGATGACTTGTGTTGATAAATGCAATTCATTTTAAAACGTATTGCATGATGGAGAAAATTCTGTATTACTGTTACTAAAAATAAAGCTGCATCTGATTATGCTATGTTAGCCACATGACAAAATAGTGTTTTTCTCTGAGGCATGGTAAAACATGACATTTGGTGTTTTCATGGTTTCTACAAAATAAACCAGAAACCGAGGCAGACCGAGGATTAATGCGGGTATGACGCAATTGACAGGCATATCCTCACACGTCCCGGAGCCTTGGTTAAAACTGCAATTTTCTCATGATTTACAAATAGTTGGAAACATTTGGGATATTGTAAGTACTCCAGTGAACAAAATATATAATACTGGCCTAGTGGTTTTTGGATATTTTACTGCAAAAATATTACATATTGCACCTTTAACACTGCTTTTGTCATTTTTTACAAGATGGACACAATTTGTTACCAAAAAAGTCATTCGGTTTAACCAAAATTTCAGTTTTACCGAATGACGATATTTAAAAACAAAAAATGCTAACAGGCTGATATCTAGCTAGCTAGCAAAAGGAAAATCAAAATTTTATATTTAGTACAAGTTTTTAAAATTTTACAACATTTTCCATGTTTCATAGCGGTTGTACCAAATGACCTGATGTTTCGAGACATGTGTATGAGCAAGTGAAAACATGAATTTTTCAAATAGTTAAAAGAGAGTTAGTTAATTTGCTTCACGACCATGTGGTCATTTGCAGGTGTCTGAATGATGTCACATCTTGTCACATGATACTGACCACATGACTTGATCCAAAATGGTCCCTTTATATTGGTTACTCCGAATGACGTCAATGACATTCATTTTTCCGGACATTCTTTCTCACTACAAAGCAACGACTTCTACACATATTTTTAATATCATTTTGCACTATGTTGATATATGATGTTATAAAATCATGCCAGAATAAAAAATATATACATTTATTACATTTTAAGATATTTTAATCACTAATGGAATGGCTGTATTGGCCTTTGGACGGTTAAACCGAATGACCTTTTGACACTTCAAAATCTTTAAAATACCTTTATATGTAGCAAAATATAATTAAAACTTTTTGGATTCAATAAAAGAGATGTAGTTGTTCTACCTTACTTACTTTGGATGTCATATCATTGTTTTTTATTATTATTAAGGCCACGTCATTGACCCATACATATTTTCCATGATAACAGCATCCTCTCTGATTATTAAACACACATTGAAGGGTTAGTTCATAAAAATGAAACTTATGTCATCATTTACTCACCCTCGTGTCATTTCAAACATGTTTGTCTTTCTTTCTTCTGAAGAACATGTTCACTTCCATTGTACACTGAAACATTTCTCAATATCTTCTTTATGTTCCACAGAAGAAAGAAACGACATGAGGGTGAGTAAATGATGTCAGAATTTACATTTTTAGATTAATTATCCCTTTAAACAATACAAAAAATGAGAAATGTGAGAAATGTTTCTTGAGCATCTAATCATCATATTAGAATGATTTCTGAAGGATCATGTGACACTGAAGACTGGAGCAATGATGCTGAAAATTCAGCTTTGTAAATTAAAATAAATTACATTTTAAAATATATTGAAATTGAAAACAGCTATTTTAAATTGTAAAAATATTTCAATTTTTTTACTGTATTTTTGATCAAATAAATGCAGCCGAAGTGAGCAGAAGAGACTTCTTTCAAAAAATTTACCGACCCCAAACTTTTGAACCGTGCATTTATAATCAAAATTTGTCTCACCTCGTCAACCATAGACAAAGAATTTTTTTTAATCGCAGTGCATTCTGGGATTCCCTTCACATGCCTTTATGCCAAGACTGCACTTAGTATAGTGCTTTAACATGCTGTCTAGGTAGGTCACTACTAGGTTTTGGAACTAAAATAAGAAAAACCTTCATTAGAAAACGTAATTCTTTCACATTTTGAAATAATTCCAAAGCATTCTGTTGAAATAACCTTCAATCTACAAGCACAGGCATGCAGGTCAGCTGTAGTATTGGTTTCTGCCCGACGGTTACCACAGAAACTGTCATCCAAACGCAAGGAAAAGAAGGTGAGCGATTTTTAGAAAGTTACTTGGTTTCACATCTCCTCACAAATTCCTCATTTTGATAGACTGTAACACACACAAGCCAGACGTGAGCAGCGCTGACAGTTATTAGCGTTCACGATTAATGATGCCTTACACACAGTGTGCTCAGAGCGTTTACAAACACAAACTCGTCCCTGTGTGTGTGAGAGTCAGAGTTCAGCTCCTTTATTTGGGAATCTGCTCATCTGTGAATGGAGGACTATATTAAACTCAAACAACATCCTGATAAAATCAGCTTTTATGTCCATCTCTTTCACTATGTGCGGAATGCAAAAACACTGGCATATTGCTTGCTGCATACTGCGCAGTACATACGGCATACTATTTTTAGAAAACAGTATTCATAACAGTGTGTTTATTTCAGCAAGTGACTTATTTCAAAACAACACACTAGCAACTTCCCACAACAGCCAAGTATTATGGTCACGAGTTCTGCAAGGGAAAACACCTAAAAATCATAAAATCTAGTTTCACAGTTTTAATTCAATATGTGCAGAAATGTCTTGACTGAGTAACTGCCAAAAGGGAAGAAAGAGAACTTAAAAAAAAAAAAAAAAAAAAAAAAAAAAAAATCACATTGCTGGTTCATCCACAGCATCGTAGGATACAGTATTTCATGCAAACTGCATTTTTTTGTGCAAATATAGTTGGTCATCCATTTGTTCTATGCATACTTCACATATTATGCACAGTACATATAATGCACACTGCAAATTACAAGCAGCTTTAGGATGATCATATGACCGATATGCCGATATATATTATAGCAAACAATTTTTGCATTGAAAAGCACCTAAAAAAAACTTACAAGAAAATGTCTTGACTCAGAAAGCCAAAAGTGAAGAAAGATGTACTATCAATAAATAAATAATTAAATAAATCATAGTTGATATTTCATCCATCACACTGCAAATGCAAGGTCAAATCGACTGAATTGCATTGTGGGATTTTTTTTAATGCAGTGTGCACAGTTGCAAACTGCTCATTTTCTTTGCAAATATAGTTAGTCATCCATATGTTCCATGCATACTTCACATATTATGCACAGTACACATATTGCATACTGCAAATTACAAGCAGCTTTAGAACTGGGCATTATGACACCCAAATATCATAGTGATGATTTTTGCAAGTCAAAGCTCCTAAAAAACATTTAAAAATCCCTAAAAATTTAGTTCCTTTTCGAGGGAATGAGACGCTGCGTCCCCATAGCTTCAGCAACTGATGCAGTGTCTTGTTCCCTTCTCAGGGAAAGGTTTGCATATTTAATCCAATGTGTGCAAAAATGTCTTGACTCAGTATTTAATCAGACGGCTAAAAGTGAAGAAAGAGATCATAGTTGATATTGCTGCTGGTTCATCCATTGCAGTGTGAGATTTAGTATTCTACATAGTGTGCACAATGACATACATACAGCAAAGAGGTTTTTTTTTGTAAATATAGTTGGTCATCCATTTGTTCTATCCATACTTCACATATTATGCACAGTACACATATTGTATACTGCAAGTCGTATTATGATTGGGTGATACAACATGAGTTTTGCGATGGAAAGCACCTAAAAACACGTAAAAACAAGTAAAAATCTAGTTTCGTAGCTTTAATCTGATATGTGCCAAAAAAGGTCTTGACTCAGTATTTGATCAGAAAGCCAAAAGTAAAGAAAGAGATGGAAAAATAGTTGATATTACAGTATTATAATTTTATTTACAGTATATAATGTAGTGTGTAAAGTTGCAAACTGCTCTTTGTTTGTAAATAGTCATCCATTTGATCCATGCATACTTCATTGTGTACTGCAAAATAATATGTATATAGTATTATGATTCGGCGATACAACATGAGTTTTGCAAGGGAGAGCACCGAAAAAACATAAAAACAACAACTAAAAATCTAGTTTCGCAGCTTTAACCCAATATGTGCCAAAATGTCTTTACTCAGTATTTGATTAGATGGCTAAAAATCATAGCTCATAGTGATATACTCATTTATTTAAATGCAAATATAAAACTGGTCATCTATCACATCCATGCATACTTTATACTATCCACGTACTGTATTGCATACTTCAAAAATACCAGGACTGGGCGATTTTTCTACACTGCACTGCTTTAACTTTAACACTTTACACTTAAGAGTGAAAACGAAACAGAGCAAAGAGAAAATACACATTTTTTTGCATTGAGTTTCCACCAAAAAAATAACTATTTTATGAAATATTTTGTGGTTTTAGTCATGCTATTAGCCCTACATGATGCCATATTTTGTACGACACCAGTTTTAATTTAAAGTCATAGTAATTTTGCTGTGTTTTTGTCATTGTTTGTGTTACATTTTGCCATTTTATTGTTTTGTCAAATTTTTAGTAATTTTGTTGTTTTTGTCATTACATTTTTAGTAATTGTTTTTGTCACTTCTTAGTTAAAGTTTTAGTAATTTTGTAGTTTTTGTCAATTTTTTTGAGTAATTTTGTTGTTTTTGTCATTGTTTTAGTAAAATTTTTAGTAATTTTGTTTTTGTCAAATTTTTAGTAATTTTGTTTGTTATTTTTTAGTTAAAGTTTTAGCAATTTTGTTGTTTGTCAAATTTTTTGTAATTTTGTTTTTGTTATTTTTTAGTTACATTTTTAGTAATTTTGTTGTGTTTGTCAAATTTTTAGTAATTTTGTTGTTTTTGTCTTTTTTTTATTAAATCTTTAGTAATTTTGTGTTTTTGTCATTTTGTTTACGTACATTTTTAGTAATTTTGTTGTTTTTGTCATTTTTTGTTAAATCTTTAGTAATTTTGTGTTTTTGTCTTTTTTAGTTACATTTTTAGTAATTATGTAGTTTTTGTAAAATTTTTAGTAATTTTGTTGTGTTTTTGTCATTGTTTTAGTTAAAGTTTTAGCAATTTTGTTGTTTTTGTCAAATTTTTAGTAATTTTGTTGTGTTTTTGTCATTGTGTTAGTTAAGTTTTAGTAATTTTGTGTTTTTGTCATTTTTTTGGTTAAATTTTTAGTAATTATGTTGTTTTTGTCAAATTTTTCGTAATTTTGTTGTGTTTTTGTAATTTTTTTAGTTAAAGTTCTAGTAATTTTTATGTTTTTTAATCATTTTTTTTTTTTTAGATCAGTTTTTTTTGTTGCATACTTTAGAAATACCAGGACTGGGTGATTTTTCTGAACAGCTAAAAGTGGGCCGAACCGCTTTGCTTTAACACTTTACACTTAAAAGTGAAAACGAAACAGAGCAATGAGAAAATACACATTTTTTGCATCGAGTTTCCACCAAAAATAACTATTTTATTAAATATTTTGTGGCTTTAGTTGTACCATTAGCACATGATGCCGTATTTAAGTGCCGAGTCAAAACAAACAGTTTGGTGTCAAATAAACATCAATATATCACGGCCTCTGCTTTATCTCTCTCTATCTCTGTCCTCCGACACATGTTTGAGCTCAGACGAGTAACATCCATCAGCTAATCATTACAACCTCAGGTCTCGACCCGCCATTCAGCTCCAGCTCCAAAACCACCCGGGCGGCTCCTTGACTGAAGCCCAAAGCGATGGGCTCTGACTGCAGAAAACCCAGAGAGGAAATGATCATGTACTGCGTCGTCTCGAGTGCCACTTCGGGTTATTTATTTGGACAGGCAAAAGATTCAGACGGGATTTCCCTGCGATCCGTACACTTAACGGCAGACGAGCTTGTGGAGAAGGATCATGTCTCTGAACCCCGTCTGACCTGTCAGACACACACACACACACACACAAACATAAACATCACTCCCCTCGTGTCTGGAATCCCACTTTATCTGCGTTTTAGCAGGACGGGCGGCAGACCTTCACACACCCTCTAATAACACGCTGTTTGTAACAATCAGGCCCTTGTGAAGGTGCTGTTGTGATGAATCACTAGCTTTGAAAACATACACCTGCTTTCCTTCAGGTCCTGGAGCTCGACGACAAGCAGCAACTCGACGGCTCAGATCAGAAAGTCACACTCATTAGTGTTTACAATGTCAAACAGGTTTAGATGGTTATGTAAAAATCTAGTTATCATATTTATTATTTGGGATGCAGCCATTATAAAATGTCATCTTTGTCGCATTCAAATTCATAAACCTTAAATTTCTTCATTACTTCAATTTGATTTTAATTTCAGTAATTTTGTTGTTGTTTTTTGTAATTTTGTTGTCTGTTTGTTTTTAGGAATGTTGTTGTGTTTCTGTCATTTTTGTTATTTTTCAGTAATTTTGTTGTTTTTTTGTAATTTTTAGTTACATTTTTAGTAATTTTGTTGTTTTTATTTTTTAGTTAAATTGTTAGTAATTTTGTTGTGTTTTTATTTTTTTAGTTACATTTTTAGTAATGGTTTTTTTCATAATTTTTAGTTACATTTTTAGTAATTTTGTTGTGTTTTGTCATTTTTTTTAGTTAATTTTTAGTAATTTTGTTGTGTTTTTATTTTTTTAGTTAAATTTTTAGTAATTTTGTTGTGTTTTTATTTTTTTTGTTAAATTTTTAGTAATTTTGTTGTGTGTTATTGTCAGTCTTAGGCTACATTTTTAATGATCTTGTTGTGTTTTTGTCATTATTTTAGTTAAAGTTTTAGTCATTTTGTGTTTGTCATTTTTTTAGTTTAATTTTTAGTCATCTTTTGCATTTGTCTTTTTTAGTCAAATTTTTAGTAACTTTGTTGTTTTTCTTTTTAGTTCAATTTTTTGCAATTTTGTTGTGTTTGTCATTATTTTAGTTACAATTTTAGTCATTTTGTTGTGTTTGTCTTTTTCTAGTTAAAGCTTAATTTTTGTTTTATAAATATATGTCTATATAGTTTTTATTAATTTTTATTTCAGTTTTATTTTGGTGCATCAAGTGAAAATTAGAAATGTTTCTAGCTGAAATAAAACAAGTTGATTTTTGTAATATTTTACTTTATTTCAGTTAATGTTCATTTTATTTCAACTAACAAAGATCTTGAAATTTATCCATCCATGCATCAACAAAACAGCATGAATTTAGTCACATTATTTCTCACTGATGCATGAACTGAACTAAGTGCATCTAGAAAGAGAGAAGCAAAAGACATGGCAGTGACCTCAGACCCACAATGACTTTACTGGTGACTGACCATCTGATTGTGTAACTGACCCTCTGTCTACTTTAGTCTGGTCTGAGTTATTAGGAAACTGTTTGGCTGTGAGAAACGACTTCTTTAATACAGCTTAGTAATGTGTAAAACGGTTGCCTGCACGACTGCACCATGAATGAGTCACAATACTCATAATTTGGTTACTGAATAAAATCAGTGCTCTTGTTTTGAATCATTTCAGCAAATGATTCAATGACTCGTGACCCCTTGCTTTCGTTACTGAATGAATCAGCAAGTTTGAACGAATCTGTCGAGTCAAACAATTCACTCATAATGTCGCCACCTACTGGTGTATTATTGTAACTAGCAAAAAGAGTCACTGACAAATCGCATTTTATTCTACGACATTTTTACTGACATTTTCAATTCTGATGTAGGCCAAATGTGGAAATCAATCAAATATTTATTTTTGTGGCCAGGATTGACAATAGCATTCAAAAAACATCAAGTTACATTAAAAATAAAAACAGGATGTTCATTTGTAGTGTCTATAAATACTGGGTAAAATTTTCCAGATTTTATATGCTAAAGTTCATTATCTCTTCATCATGGCATTGGCCAAGTATCATTACAAACTCCTATAGCGTCTTCTACAAGAAATGAGCCAGACAAATGTCTGTGAAAAAAACCTTCAGGCATCTGCAAAATCTGGCTATAACTGCTATTACATAAACAGAAATGTTTCAAATGAAGATAACATTAAATACTGAGGCAGAAAAGGTAGTTTACATTCTTAGCCGAGCGTCTTGATAGCAGGCCAAGAGAAATATGAGACATTTAAAATGTGTGCATTAACATAATTTATTGGGCTCCTACTAAGCTCAAGTGTTCTTCGCAGTTGTCCCTTTTTTTCCGGGGCCAGAGACAAATGACGGGCCCCGCCTCGAGAACGGATGGGAGTAAGAAATCACCTACGGTCGGTAATCGCTTAAAACAACACCATATTTACCGAGTAATAAGCGTCCAACGTTCCAGGCCGTTCCCTCCCTCTGATTGGGATTTGGGACCGCCGACGTAAAAGCCCACTTGATTTACGTCGGGTTATTTGGGAACGCTTTCATTCGGAATCGGGAGGAGGAGAGGAAACAAAGAAGGGAGCGATTTCATAACTCTTTGTATACGTCTGGAAGTCTTCCACGCATTCCGATTTTTAACCAATTTACGTCCAAACGGAATGACCCCGGAATTAATGAGCTTCTCGCCTCGAGTTCCAGCGTTGCCGAGGTCAAGTAAATCATCCCGTACGGCTCCGATCGTCTTCTGCGCTCGCGATAACAGACAGATGTGGGTCCTGAGAAATCCCACCTCATTGACACGTTCTGTCTATCCGCCGGGATATATTTCACTCCGAGTGCGCCAGGCACTGTAAACGGGGCTTTTAAGGGAGTTTTAGGCCGGTGATGAACGAGCAAAGGCTCGGCGTGGAGGTTAAAGGTCGGTGTCTTAGCTTCACATCGCTGCCTGGCTTGTTGATGTTATACGCATTTCTCTCTCCAGGGGCTTTTCTGTTTCCATTCGCCTTCCCGAGTATATTAAAGTTTTATTCGAGTGATTTAATAGCTCTTGTTCCTTTTAAATTAACATTTTGGAGAGGTAATTGCTAAATCATCCAGGGCACATTTATCCCGCGTAAAATTATGACATCATTCATGGACGTTAATGCCTAATAGAATATCACCACTGGAAATAAATCCAGCGCATTTTACACGTCTCAAACCTATTTACATTCTATATACTCCGATGATAGTGTTTTACAATCAAGAGGAAAAGAATGACTGCATCTCCCTGCGGGAGCTTTCAGGTTAATGTGTGTCGGCAAAGCTGCTATTAGAGCACGATTTACAAGTCCTGCGTTTGCCTGGAAGGGATTACCTACTGCACTGCTGCAGGTTAACACTAGAAAGCGTCGTTTAAGCATGCCACGAAGTAACAACTTTATAAGTTTCATTCAATCAGAAGTGCCAACATTTATGAACAATCTCCTAGTGATGTCACAGTACTAACATTTCAGTAGTTGATACCAATGGACCAATGTTTTACAATGGAGACAATCTCAGACGGATGAACAAATAATGTTTGTGGTCATCACATTAAAAATAACATTTGAAGTGCTGGGGGAAAAAATGTCCGTGCATGTCTAATTACAGACAGTGTTTTTTTTAAACGGTCCTAATAGTTATTTTTAATGTGATGACCACAAACATTTGTTCATTCGTCTGAGATTGTCTCCATTGTAAAACCGAACGTTTAAAAATGTAGGAAATTCAACATTTGATAGAAAACACTTATTTAAAAATAAAAAAGACAATAATTACCACTTTAACCAGCAGGTGGCGGCAAAGTAGCATTTATTTGCGCATACACCAGCCATTTCCTCTAATCATTTTTGACAAAATATTAAACATTTTAAAATAACTAGGTTTAAAAATACATTTTGTCAATGTGAAGTATGAAATACTCAAAAAATCTTCAGAAAAACAATAACTTTTCTTGCGAGCACCGCACTTTCCCTAGCTGTCAGTTAGTGCAGCACAAGATCAATGATTTCAGCACACTTGTAAAAACACACATTTTATTCAATTAATCTAACTAAAACGCACAAATATTTAATTTTTGAAGCTTTTTTTTCACATAAAAGTGTGAAAACTGATGGTCGAATTGAATTTAGCCGAGGAGGAACAATGAGGTACGTCTTTAATTATTTATTTTTTATGCCGTCTTACGTTTGAATAACTAAATTAATACTATGCCTGACTATTTAAGTGACTATATTACACTACTGATGCTCAACACACAAGCAAATGACATCTCTCCGTGCATAGAATCCATAGTAGCTTAAAACGTCAATATCACTGCAAAAACTAATATGTTATTGCACAACAATATTGTTTAATATTATATATATATATATATATATATATATATATATATACACACACACACACACACACACAGTACCGGTTTGGAAACATTACTATTTTTATTTTTATTTTATAGTCTCTATAAGGCTGCATTTATTTGATTAAAATACAGAAAAAAAAAAACAGAAAAAAAAAAAACAGTAAAATTGTGAAATATTATTAAAATTTTTGGAATTAACAACATAATTATTACATGTTGGAATTAACATGAACTGTGTGTGTGTGTACAAAAGTTTGGAAACATTACAAAAGCCTGCATTTATTTGATCAAAAATACAGAAAAAAACCTGTAAAATTATGAAATATTATTAGAATTTGAAATAATGTTTTTTAATTTTAATATACTTTAAAATATAATTTATTCCTGTGATCAAAGCTGAATTTTCAGCATCATTACTCCAGTCTTCAGTGTCACATGATCCTTCAGAAATCATTCTAATATGATGATTTGATACTCAATATCAGTTATTATCAACACTTGTGCTGCTTCATTTTGTGGAAACCGTGATACATTTTACTTTTCAGGACTCTGAATAAAAAAAAGTTTTTATTTTGAAATGCTGTTCTTTATAAAAATGTATTCATTAAAGAATCCTGAAAAAAAGTATCACAGGTTATAAATGATGTTAAACAGCACAACTGTTTTCAACATTGATAATAAATCGGCATATTAGAATGATTTCTGAAGGATCATGTGACACTGAAGAATAAGGTTTTTAAAAACATAATGGAGATGTTTAGTGTTAACAGTGCAATTATGTGATTTTTATAATCAATTAACACTGCTTTTGTCGTTTTTTACAAGATGGACAAAATTTGTCACCAAAAAAGTCATTCGGTTTAACTAAAATTTCGGTTTTACCGAATGACACTTTTGGTTATACCATATGACGATATTTTCAAACAATGCTAACAGGCTGATATCAAAAGGACTATCAAACTTTTTTTATTTAGTACAAGTTTTTAACATTTTCCATGTTTTATAGCGGTTGTACCGAATGACATGATGTTTCAGGACAAAACGTTTTCAAATAGTTAAAAGAGAGTTTTACTTTGCTTCATGACCATGTGGTCCTTTGCAGGTGTCTGAATGATGTCACATCCTGTCACATGATATTGACCGCATGACTTGATCCAAAATGGTCCCTTTATATTGGTTACTCCAAATTACATCAATGAAATTCATTTTTCCAGATATTCTTTCTCATCACTAAGCAACGACTTCTACATATAATCTTAATATCATGTTGCAGTATGTTGATATATGATGTTATAAAATCATGCCAGAATAAAAAATATATACATTTATTACATTTTAAGATATTTTAATCACAAATGAAATGGCTGTATTGGCCTTTGGACGGTTAAACCGAATGACCTTTTGACATTTCAAAATCTTTAAAATATCTTTATATGTAGCAAAATATAATTAAAACCTTTTGGATTCAATAAAAGAGATCTAGTTGTACTACCTTACTTACTTTGGATGTCATATTTTTGCTTTTTATTATTATTAAGGCCTTTGGACAAAAAAAAAAAAAAATCACCCAAATACACACACACACACAAACACACACATAAAGAGAGAGAGAGAGAGTTCATGTTAATTCCATTTTTTAAATAAGAAGTTGCATCTGTAAACATCAGTTAATGCACTTTGAACTAACATGAACAACTGTATTTTTATTAACATTAACAAAGATTATTAAATGCTATAAAAACATTATTCCTTGTTATTAGTTCATGTTAGATAATGCATTAGCTAAAGAGACTTTATTTCAAAGTGTTGTCAAAAATATGACATGCAACAGAACACATAACATTCATAAATAATACTAATAGATAACTAATGGATATCAGCATACTTCCCCTGATGATTAATCACAGTATAATTTTTGTTTTACAAGTTTTCTGAATGACATATTAGAGTAGGTTTTTACAGGAGATTTCAGAGATCTCTTTTTATCACTCCATAAATCACAAATTACTGTCAGCAGCCAGAAAAAAAAATACATTTTCACCATTTTAAGTGAATGATATATGAATATACAGAAACTCACCACCTTAAAAGATATGTATTGTATTTGAAATGTACAGATGCAAATAGCTAAAGTGCAATAAATTGAACTGTGTTTTCTGAAAGAAGACATGTTATAGAAGCAAATTAGCTCTAAATCTAAACCAGTGCATGAAAAAACTGTTCTCATATTACATGCATCTTTGAGCAGTAAGTGGACGGCCACATTTACTCACAATGCACACTTATGCACGATATATGCATCCTTTTATTAGCATATCAAAGTCCACATATTGTAAGCATTTACTTTTCTTAATACTACCATCAAAAAAGCATGTTTCAACACCATCTGATCACCGTTACTGTTTGCCACAGACCGAGGCACGTCATTGCATTTACAGAGCGATTAAACAAATTGCTTTACTCAAGTAAAATTTGGTACACTGTGCCGTTTTGTTATAGTATTACTCTCAGAGTACCGGTAAAGCAGATTTATGGATTAGCCCTCCTGACAGTTGTCTGTATAAATCTGGTCTGTCTGCAATTACGGCCATTACATACTTCAGCCACTTTAAAATAAACTACACCATGATGTCAGCCGGGGGTTCTGAGATTAAGCAGCGCTGCAAACTTCTTGGCCGGCGTTTCCAAGGGAACACCTTGATGGCTATAATTACTGTCATGTTCCGAGAGTGATGAGAGACACCAGAGGTCCAAATAAAACGTAAAATGGTTTCGATATAATAGATGGGTATCTCTTTGTTTAGAAATTCCACAGGCCATCTGCTGCAGATTTGGGAGCAGCAAAAGACCCTTTCTCCGCTGCGTTCGCTTAAGTGATCACTGTTCGTGGTTTATTGAAGGAGTGTCATGCGTGTTTTAGTGTTGCTGGGATGCTCAACGTTGACTTTGATGATCCGCTGATGCCAGTTAAATATGGCCTGACTAATCCAAAGGTTTTGTTTATGGAAGCTGTAGGACTCTGTTGGCATGCCCACCGTCAGCACCCCGGGCATCTGCTTCTCTAACGCTTCTACTGCCTAAAATGGAACGAACGAAAGACCGACAGGCCCTTGAAAACATGTCGACGAGACCCTAGAAACCAGAATTCCCATGGGTGCAATTGGTTGGCGATTAACAGACTTCAAAGGCAGTGGAAATGGAGACCGTTACAGTCACCTGACTGCTGATTAATGGCGTTTGTTAGAAACTACATTCACAAAGATGCATCTTTCTAAGATCATATAAGGTGTTTGCAAATTCAAATATATATATTATATATATATATATATATATATATATTATATAAAATATTTCTCATTTGTTAACATTAGATTAAATTGTTTTTGAAAGAAGTCTCTTCTGCTCACCAGTGCTGCATTTATTTGGTCAAAAACACAGTAAAAATTGTGAAATATTTTTACAATTGAAAATAGGTGTTTTCTATGTGAATATATTTTATGAAGTAATTTATTCCTGTGATCAAAGCTGAATTTTCAGCATCATTACTCCAGTCTTCAGTGTCACATGATCCTTCAGAAATCATTCTAATATGATGATCTGCTGCTCAAGAAACATTTTCAGGATTTTTTGATGAATATAATGTTCAATAGGCAGGATTTATTTGAAAAATAATATATTTTGTGACATGTCTTTTCTGTCACTTTTGATCAATTTAAGACATCCTTGCTGAATAAAAATCTTAATTTCTTTCACGATTCTCCTGTATCTGTATCCTGTTATTATTGTAAAAGTTCAATAAACAGATTAAAAAAAAAAAAAAAACATTACCTAAATATACAATAACACTTTCTAAGACAAACAATATGGGGTGTTTGGGGCGGAAAAGATTTACCTGACAGCGCCTCAGAATGGTTTGGAAAAAGCCCATTTATATGATATTTTTGGCACGTGAAAACAGAAAATCTGTGGGAGCGTTTAAGTCTGAGGTGGTATGATAGATCAGTCATTTTGTGGCCCAAACCACTATTTGATGTAGCCTTTCATAAGAGTTTCTATTTAGGGATCTTCTGCCCACATTGGGTGCATCCACTTAGAAGAATTTGCCTGTGGAAATATTATTTAGCCATTCTTGGAAGCATTATGTGGTATTAAAGCTCTTCTCCCTTAAAGTCAACATATAGCAGCACTAGAAGACCATTTTACTTCCGTAATATGCAATTTTATGGTTAAAAGAATAGGCGGGGCTTGATTAAACCCTTCAAGATTTGATTGGATTGTAAAAAGTCTCTTTATGACAGATAGTTGAAGATATCATCTGAAAAGATTTCAGAGATGGAAAGTTATTGCATTTTGATGAAAGATTATAAAGATTATGATGATCAACTGTGCATAATTTTAATATAAAAATGGTTTCTTTAACCTGAGTGTTTTGAAACTTATGACTTGTTTTGTATACGCAATCTGAACAAACAAAAAGCTATCATGTTGAAGTGTTTTAGCATCTTACGACATTACACAAATCATCAAGCTTAGCTTGCAAACAAAACACTAGCCACGTTTACATGGACACTTCTTGTTTTTAGTAATCGAGAATTTTAAATTGACACGACAGTCATTTATTATAGGCTATTCAACAACATTAGCTTGTTCCGTGCGTCATTACGCCTTATCTATGTCATTGCATATGCACAAAACTTTCCAGTTGTTCCAAGTGTTTACATGTGCCGAATCTTCTAATCCACACTTCACTCCAGTAGGTGGCGGTAAAGCACCTAAGCTGGTTTACCAACTGCCAAAAAAAACCTAAGACAATGAAGAAGTGTTTACATGTCCCAAGGATTATCCCACCCCTATCAAAACAATTGATTTAGACATTTTTATTCCGATTGAGGTGTTTACATGGAGCATTTTCATTCGGACTTGGTGATGGGAGAAACAAAGCTTCGAATCAATTCAACTTCAATCAACTTCGCAAAATGATTCACTGTTTCGAAGCGTGGTGACGCCTGCTGGTCATAACATTGTAAATGCAACAAAAACTCGCATAAAAACAGCTTTTACAAACCCATCACAAATGTTTTATTGAAAGTATAATCTATCAGATGCAATTAGCTAATCATCTAATACCATTAAATATTAAGTGTCTGTATAATATGTATTCTTTTATCAGTTATTCATTTTTGTTTGTTCTATGCATGGGTCAGCTAAACAGAGACTATTAACTACTATTATTCCTTTTAATTATACAAATACCTCATTAAAACCTCTACAAATGTGGGTCATTGACGAATAAGGTTTATGGAGATATAATTCATTTTGAAGTTTTATTAAGTGTTAACAATGAGATTGTGGTTTTTATAAATCAGTTAACACTGCTTTTGTCATTTTTTACAAGATGGACAAAATTTGTCAACAAAAAATCTAACCAAAATTTCGGTTTTACCAAATGACACTTTTGGTTATACTGAATAACGATATTTTCAAACAATGCTAACAGGCTGATATCAAGCTGGTTAGCTAGTTAGCTAGCTAACAAAAGGACAATCAAACATTTTATATTTAGTTTTTAAAATATTACAACATTTTCCATGTTTATAGCGGTTGTACCGAATGACCTGATGTTTTTCAAATAGTTAAGAGAGAGTTAGTTACTTTTCTTCATGACCATGTGGTCCTTTGTAGGTGTCTGAATGATGTCACATCCTGTCACATGATATTGACCGCATGACTTGATCCAAAATGACTCCTTGGTTACTCCGAATGACGTCAATGAAATTCATTTTTCCGGACATTCTTTCTCATAACAAAGCAACAACTTCTACACATAATTTTAATACCATTTTGCACTATGTTGATATATGATGTTATAAAATCATGCCAGAATAAAAAAATATATACGTTTAGTACATTTTCAAAAATTTAATCACTAATGAAATGGCTGTATTGGCCTTTGGACGGTTAAACCGAATGACCTTTTGACACTTCAAAATCCTTAAAATACCTTTATATGTAGCAAAATATAATTAAAACCTTTTGGATTCAATAAAAGAGATCTCGTTGTACTATCTTACATACTTTGGATGTCATATCTTTGTTTTTTTATTATTATTAAGGCCTTTAGACAAAAAAAAGACCCATCACGTCACTGACCCATGTATAAAACTCATCAGAGATCAGGTAATGGACACTTAATACTCAGGCTTGTTCAATGATCCGCCGCTGGGGGGCGATATCAGTGAATCCACATGATTCATGGGTTCTCAGAGATTGCACCCAGTGGTGAGCCATTGAAACTTCGAAACGTTTCGACCTCGTTTACTGAAATCATGTGACTTTGGCAGTTTGAAACACGTTCCAAACCACTGCTACGAAACAAAAGATTTGTAAAGGTTTTGAAGCTTCATGAAGCAGTGTTTCAAAAGTGCCCATCTCTATTTGGACTGGGCTTTTAAATGATAATAATGATAATTCAATGCTTCATGTAAACGCACCTACTGAAAAATGAGCCACTGTTTGCAACACTAGATGAATTTGTGCCAAACATATACCAGGCCCCTTGTTCCTTACGAAAAATGGTCCAGGCTCCAACAACGTCAATTATTACTCACATAATCTACGCCACCGAGCGAGGATTTTCCATTCCTCCAAGTGTCCTTGTTGTGCTCAAACGGGTTGGTCAGGGAGAAAACACAGCCATGAATTTTCGAAGAAAAGCCAACGCTGAGGATCATCCCTCTTTCAGCACAGGGGGAGACGCACAGATCCCCTATCGATCTCTTTTATTTCAGAACGCGTGCCAGCGAGCCAAGTACTCATTCAGAGATTTAGAGCCGACTAGTAACAGCACCACTGCTGAGACAAAAAAGCCATTCAAAACCACAGGTATGATTTATGAATGGGGACCAGAGACCAGCGCAAAATTAATTGTAGGAAATGCAAGGCTAGGCCAGAGATACGTCCAAGATATACTTTCCCTGGCTCCTGGACCTATGGAAAGCCTGGGTGGCCCTTATGACCGCTTCCTTTGGTTTTCCATGGTAATGTCATTGCTTCGGTCTGCGTGACAACCTCAAAGCTACACGCGGGTCAGCTTTGTTTGCGCTCTTGAGAACTCCAACAACAACTTGCGTGTTAGTGGCTAACAGTTTCCATTGCGATAGTTACGCCAAATCAGGCCCTGACTTAGTTTTGCATCAGTTTCATATTGTGGAAAGCCACACTGGACACTTAATAGTTCCTCATGACCAGAGTAGAATAGTGGTCAGAGGTCTTTGTTTTGGATCGACTGGCTGTTGAGTGATATTCATTCGCTGTGACACTTCGTTGAGGTGCGATTGCAGCCCAGCGGGTGAGTTGTCTTAACTGGACACACCCGGAAATATTACAAAAACGAGCAGTGAAACTACTATTGCTGCTGCTGAAGTCATTACTGCTTGATATCTGGTGATGAAAGGTATTGCAGAGAGAGACCATCCGGTTTTATATTCAATAGAAAACATTTGAAAGGGTCCCAACTGAGATCTTTAGACAGTGATAAATCAGTATTTTTATACTGGCTGACCCAATATTATGTTAATTAAGTTCATTAATAAAATTATATACAAGGCATATAAGGCATAAAACACACACACACACGCATACACACATTAGGATATGGTCATGCAGAATAAGGCATTAATATGTGTTTTATAACTACCAATAAACAGCCAATATCCTAGTAATATACATGCTATTAAGGAACTAGTCAAATTTAATTATAATATAGCTAATGTTGTAGTTAATATTATATTTTGTGTGTATATATATATATATATATATATATATATATATATACACACACACACATATTTAAATGTATAGTTTTTGAAAGAAAGTCAAATAATTCAGAAAAGATGCATTAGTTGATAAAAAAAAAGTGACAGTGAAGACATTTTTAATGTTGTAAAAGGTTTCTATTTCAAATAAATGCTGTTCATTTTAACTTTTTATCAAATGAATTTATGAAATTATCAGTTTCCACAAAAATAAATTACATTTTTAAATCTACAGTATTCAAATAGAAAAGTTCTTTTAAAATCTATTAATATTTCACAACATTTCTGTTTTTGCAAATAAATGCCGCTTTGATGAACATAAGACATTAATAGTTCATATTCTATCAGTATATATATATATATATATATATATACACACACACTAATACAGCAATATAAAGTAATTATATAAGATTTTACCAAATAAAAAAGCTAATAAAATTAGTTTCCACGTTCCACACCCGTAAGACCTTCGTTCATCTTCAGAACACAAATTAAGATATTTTTGATGAAATCCGATGGCTCAGTGAGGCCTGCATTGACAGCAGAAAGACATATTTAAAACAGTTCATGTGACTACAGTGGTTCAACCTTAATGTTATGAAGCGACGAAAATACTTTTTGTGAGCCAAAAAAACAAAATAACGACTTTATTCAACAATATCTTCTGATGGGTGATTTCAACACACCGCTTCATGAAGCATCGAAGCTTTACGAATCTTTTGTTTCGATTCAGAGATTTGGAGCCTGTATCAAACTGCCAAAGTCACGCCCCCCAGTGGTGAACCACTGAAATTTTGAAACACTTATGACGTAACGAAGCCTCGTTTACTGAAATCAGGTGACTTTGGCACTCTGAATCCCTGATTCGAAACAAAACAAAAGATTCGTAAAGCTTCATGAAGCAGTGTGTTGAAATCACCCATCACTAGATATGGTCATAAAGTCATTATTTAGTTTTTTTTGGCGCACAAAAAGTATTCTCGTCGTTTCATAACATTAAGGTTGAACCATGCCTTCTGAAGCGAAGCAAAACCTTTGTGTAAAAAAAATCCATATTTAACAAGTTATGAAGTAAAATATCTAGCTTCCGCTTCTGTATTCAATGTACGAAGAAAGTGTAAAACTCTCGCAGTTCAAAACGCTTACGCTATGTCCTACACCTTCCCTATTCAATTTACAGAAAAAGCTTAACTGATGCGACGCCAGTTCTGTTTTCTGCGGAAGGCGGTCTGGCAGAAGCTACATTATTAATATAACTCCGATTGTGTTCATCAGAAAGTCATGTACACCTAGGATGGGTTGAGGGCGAATAAAGCTTGGGCTAATTTTCATTTTAAAGTGAACTAATCCTTTAATAGACCAGCCCTTTTCAAACCAAGATAATCTTAAACTGGACAAAGCTGTTGTTATTTCCAGCAGAGAACTGGAGTATAAACCTCGAGCATCGATGTTCATCACCTCCACATGCATCCACATCCCTCAGTTCCCGTTACTGACGAGAACACCCTGCTGATGTCACTACGGGCCTTCGGTTGCCATTCCGCTAAAGCTGGCACCATTTAGAGAGCCTCATGTTTTGTGAAATAACAGAGGATGTAAGGCCCATTACTCTATATTTGTAATATTGTAAAGAGGTAAGTGGAAGCCAGTGGAACATTTTGTAAATCTCGAGTCACCCCAAACCGCCGCGTGGACGATAAATGCGTTGGGCTCTCCAACAGGATATCCCCTTAGACTCGCTCACCACAGCCATGATGAGAATAACAGAGGGGGCATTATTTTTCCTCAACAGTTCGGGAAGGTGATAAAGGGCTCTCAAATCCTCTCACAGGGTGTAGTGGTACACACGCATTAATTCACATCGACAAAACCTCTGTTTCCTAACATGAGGATTTTCCCTCATTTTCCTCAACTTTCAGCAATTTGCAGCCATCTACCGTAGCGTTAAGCTAGTTTTGTACTTAACACCCTGTGCAATCTGGACCCTTAGACAAATATTGCAGATAATTCCATAAAGCCACAATTGCATAACAATTCAGCTTGTTTGAGTTACAAAGCCAATGTTGAAATAACAATAAAGACTAATCTGAATGTAATTCAGTTGGATAATGACGCTAATTTTGCAACATTCGCAACTGAATTGAATCAACATTGAACTAAATTGAGCTGAATAATGACATCTTCTGTAGATGCTGCTTTACAGCTGAAATTGAATTTGTTTAATAATTTATGAATTTTGCAACGTTTCCATTTAAAGTTGCGAATTTAGCTAATGTGCAAAATTGGAATATGGCATAAAAACATTTGTAAATAAAGCCACGTTTCCATCCCATGTGTTCAAGATAACAAAATCGTCACTTCCTGGGAAGTTGGCGCAAAATATCTGTAATAAAAATGGAAGATGCTGCAATCGGGCTCTTTTTTCCTCCATCATAAATTAGTTAGTCTCAGAGCGGCAGAAGAAACTCAATAAACGCTGCCATGTTCTCTTGCGTTCGGATACTGATGTTTGGGAACGCAATCGTGCATGCGAGACGCTTCTGGGAGGGAATTAAACCAAATCATTCTGATGACAGACTTTGACTCTGGTGTTTCAGAACCACCAAACCAACATTTGAGATGCTGTGATGCAACTGGTCCACTGGTTAGTCCAGTTATCCAATCACATCCTTTGTTGAGGAAAAGTCACATGAGTTTTTTGTTGTGCATCGAGGGATTTATTTGGTTTCCTTCAGATAAAAAAAAAAAAATGTATCTGCCTCAACTTAGCACATACTTTTTAGAATTTATGCACATCTTGGCGTTTCCATCTTGCGTTTTTTTTAATGCGATATCCCAAAATAAAGTCTGTAAACTGAAACAACACTGAACAAACTGAGTTGAATAATGAATTATGGTCTTTTTAGAGCTGCTTTACAGCTGAAATGGAAGTCGTTTTTTATTCGTCAATGATGAATTTTACAATATTAACACTGTTTTTACGGTTTATTAAGCCCTGGGTATACTACGTTTTTTTACGTGTACGTACAATCTATATTGTATAAAACTCTATCGAAATAAATATGACTTGACTGCCATGTTACCAAACATTAAGTTCACTTCCTACTAAAATTGCAATCAAAATGACTGTTTTCAAACAGGTTTCCTAAACACTTTCCTCGTCTGCCATTGGTAGGAAAAAACGATATTCCTGCCCCAAACTATCATAATTTAAGATAACATGGTTATGTCAGGCTGGTCAGGATGTTCCAACAAACAAATTAACATTTTGAATTGGATAGTATAGACTCTAAATATTAAACTGGAATACATGAAAATATTTATCATGGAAAAATGACACTTCACCTTTAAATTGTGTTTTATTTTGGAACATGAACACATCTAATCCAGGCTCATGAAGGAAATACATTTCCTAAAAGTGAAGGTCTCATTCCTGTGGCTTTTTATCTTGGGTTTTTTCCGTAATCCTCATATACATGATTCATTATGGCAGGAAGTTGTTCCTCTTCTTAAGTATAGTCAGTTGAAAATATTTGTTTTCTTTGTGTTTTCTTTATTACTCTGATCTCATTTTACTGGCACTAGTAGCACAAATGCACTTTTTTTACATTTCAAGTCTGAGGTAAAAACACTCATAAACGATAATTTTACCTGTGGGACGCGAGATTGTTTTTCCCTTTTGGCAGGCCCGAGTATGAAATATTTGGCAAACCATCTGCTAAAATTATTACAAGACGTGACTTCCTTTGAAAAAGTGCCTGCTGCTCAAAACACTGTTTGTCAACTGACTCACTGCCTATTTGGTCAATGAATCTTCCTGTCATCTGTACAGTTATGGATATTATAAATGTCTTTAACTATTCACTGCTAAATATAAGATATACAATATCTATTAGATTATGTTGTTTGGTATCAACATGATTTACATTTATTCATTTAGCAGATGCTTTTGTCCAAAGTGACATAAATTAATGCTCATTGTTTGCAAACTCTAACAGCATTGCAAGTGTGCCAGAAATGTGATTTGTGCTCTTCATTGTTGGTAAGAAAGCATCTGCTTGGAACAGAAAATGTCGAGTTGCATTTCAAATACACCCAGTATTTCTTCCTTATTAGTCTGGTTCTTAACTTTCCAGTTTGTCATGATGTCACACGACTGCTAATGCCATTACGTTTACTCTACCCCAGGGCAGAGTCAAGGGAGGGAAGAGCCACGGTGGAGATTTCACAGACAACACCCTGGGACGACCGATGGAGAAGACACTGGAGATGGAGACCCAGGTAGAGCTGACGAACTGAAGAGCCCATGCGACGTCAATGGCACTAGAGACCAAGGTGGAGCCGCGGAAACGAGTGTCTGAAGTGGAACCAGGGAGCCTGAGGACTGCGGTGGAGCCGGTGGGATGAGAAAGCCCGGTGGAGCCATCAGGACGATGGATTCCAGTGGAGCCGAGGGATGGAGGAGCCAAGGTGGAGACGATGGGTCAACAAGGCGAAACCAGGGGATCCTCTGGGCTAGGCGGAGCTGGTGGCCTAAAGAACCGAGGCAGATCTTCACAGGTCTGAGAAGGAGATGCAGAGGGGGACCAGTGGAGACGGGGCAAATTAACTAGCTGTCAGAGGAGGTGGGAGAGGGAGGCTGGGAGGGATCACACGCAGGCTGGGCAGAACCAACGGGGAAACAGGAGATTCAGGGCTGGGCAGGACCAGCAGTAACAAGAGATTAAAAGGTATTACCTCCTCAAATGCCTTCAACAAATCCTCTAAATAATGTCTAGAGGCCAAGTTAATAATATCCACAGCGGCGGGGTTGGCCTCGAGCTCCACAAATGGCCTGTTTACACCTGCATCTTCTCTGATCGGATAGCTTTCCAATCATGAAAAGACCAGCATTTAGTCTTCGCGAAAAGACCTGTATTCACAAAACATTTTATCTCACCACTAAGAGTTCTCCTGAATAACTGTAAAAGTTCTTAGTTAAGAGTTTTCTCTTAAAACGTATTCACAAAGCTGCTGAGACAAACTTTTACTAAGGAACAGAGAGAAGTCTTAGGCTAAAGAAAGGGCGGGGTGGACCTCTTTGCTATGGATGATGTCAACACGCTTTCTAACTATGTCCACAGTGATTGGCTGATAGGGGAGGGGTCTCTGTCTGTGATTTAATCATAGAAATATTGTAGAACGAGGTATGATGTGGCCATATTCAAATAAAGATTTTAAAATGTAGTGTCGCAAATTAAACTAGTATATGTTCTGCTAATTGTCAGCCTCTTACATGTCTTCATCTCGAGAGATTGCAGAATTCAAGTGACAAATGATGTTTTATAAACAAAGTTCAGGAGGAGCACGTTCAAATGGCCTATCTAATCAGCTCGAGAGGAGGCATATACACAGCCGACTAGTCACCTCGACAGTTTTATGCATTCCTCCGCCACCCCGACTCCTCACTCCCGACTGGTTCCTATTCCCAGGATACGAGGGAGAACTCTGGGTTTGGGTTCGATTCCAAACTCGGAGCCTCCCCTCGGACAGCACGGGATCGGTAAAGGTCCACGAGCAAGAACTCGAACTCGGGTTACGCGAGCTGCCCACAAGGCTATCGGCGCCGACGAGAAGATATTATTTTCAAATTGAACTTGTTTTAAATTTTGCCTGTACAACAATGAACCTTTATGTTATGTCATCGCAGATTAAAATCTATAAATTCAAATATTTATTGCATTTATGTAGAAAAGGCTCAGCACCCATCTCTATCGCCTATTGCAACAATGATACAGTGTCTTTGGGCAGATTGCTGAGGCGGATTGCCGGCACTAACCATTTAGGACTCCTAAATTTAGGACTGACACGCCCATTATATTTAAGAGTTTCTCCTAAATCTTCAAGTTAGGAGCTACTTTTAGCCTTAATTTATTTTGTGAATACAGCCCCAGGTCTAAATTTTACTCCTCCCAAAATGCAAAAAAATCAACGTGTGAGAGCGTGTTATAGACTAAATAACATGTTATTCCCAGATATGACAGTGCTACTGCATCGCCGCAGATGAGCAGCTAAGCTGATCTCTTTAGCAAACCGACATGCAAACTGCCACAAATGAAGTCAAATGAATGGGCACACAGGCAAACATGACAGAACCAAAAACACAAAAAAACATGACCAAAACAGAACATAGCTCTGACAACAGAATTCTGCAATCTTTCAAAAACATTTAAAACATCTTACCAGCTACAAACTTTTGAACGGTAGTGCATATTATACGTTTAAAATGTCCAAAGAAATATTGATACACAGGGTTCTCACTCGCATATTAGTTTTGGATGGTCTGATATGGGCCACATTTAAAAAAAAACATCAGATTTGAAAAGCAGAAATTGGCCACTCCAGCTTGTGGAGTGACGGCCACGTCTATCTGAGTCCGTCCTACAATGGCAATGTAGCTCTGTTGCTAGAGAATTTGATTTAACTCCATATCTAGTGCTGAGAATATGTGTAACTAATTATCGCAAGGCTCAGTCCAATTACTAATTATAATGGTTGAGGGTCAGGAGGTCAACTTACGCTTGAAAGAACTTAGGAAAACATGTGTCACAATGATGAATTATTACACCCTCAAATATTAATAGAAGATACTGATGAAGTGCTAACAATTTCTTAACACTGACTTAGAAACACACTTCCTCTATCTACCTCCACCAAAAACACAGTTAATGACAATGTGTGTGATAATCACTCGATGTGCAAAGACTTAGATAAAGAGAAACAGGAAGATGAGACAATGTGTCATTTCCAGAATAGGGAAGTTAATTTGCCACAGTGGTATTAATACAGTTGCTTGGAGAAAAGCTGGAACAATCACTGTGGTTTCGCTCATCGAAGATCTTCGGACAAACATATAGTTGTATGGAAATTTTGAGACAGGGCTTACCAATATGCAAGATAAAATAATTGATGGAATCATGCATGGTTAATGCACATGCTGTTTCACTCCCTTTCGAAGATTTCGAAGGAAAATTCTCTCCTCCTTTGGTTACCTGATGCTCTGGTGATTTAGAGAAGTTACAACCACTTTCACACAGTAAGAAACCAAGGACATGTACACATAGGCAGCTGCCTACTCTAAAATGAGGGGTTTCAGTTCTCTTTCAAGACACCTCCAATAAGTTGCAACATCGCTGGCAGGCCGTTGAAATGTTTAGATCATATCGTAAGAGTTGCAACACTTAAATACAGACCGCAATTATTGTAAAGATGTGTCACTGTAGTCTGGGCAAGACGGACTGGGTGGTTCTATAAAATGAGAAGTTCTTGCCATTTCATATATATAAAAATGCTTGATCCGTGGGAACTAGAAGTCGTCTTACAACACTCGGTTGCAATAACTTAGAAGCTTATAATGTTCTCATTTCACTACTAATCAGAGTGATAAGCACCTGAAGTGTGACTGCAGTCTACATCATGACTCAGGGTGTGTCTCAATCGGCTCCCTAGTTCAGTAGTCAGGGCACTGACCAGGGAGTCGGCCATTTTAAGGGCTGTCTCAATCGAAGAATCCTTCCAGGGCACTGAAACGTTCGCTCCCTAAAAAGCCCCACAATGCACCGTGAAAACCAGGGAGCGTCGATGCTCACTATGCTCCCTTAACGGAAGTTCTGAAGCGTGAAACTTGAATCACGTGAGCCAACTCACTACACATAACGACGCACAATAGATGTTTTAAAAATTAAAACCATTATTTTATTATATTTCAGCATAAACATACATCGCTAGACAGGTAATGAACATAATCTAGCTAACATTTATAATTTATTTACGGCTGAAATGTTGCATAACATTACAAGTAATGTCAGAAAATATCAGCTCTGCTGTTGTTCATAAATACCAGTAGTGATGTTGTACAATGAGGACATTGTCACGACGCCGGAAATAGAGTCATAAGTGTCCCAATGTCTAGTGAACCAGCATCCTTTACTGTCCTTACCAGTGCCCGAATTCGTTTACACGATATACTGATTCACGAGCTCGGGAGCTGATTGAGACACACCCTAAATGATTGTGTGCTTGTACTGCAAACCTATTGAATGCTCTGTGATGTGAACAGAGCTGATTTGAATATTACCAATGAAATGTTATCTAGTCAGTAGGGCTGCACAATATATCAAAATTATCAAAATATCGCAAATGTACATATCGCGATATGCATATCAAGTCTAAGTTTTAGGTAGATGCATTTAGCAGAGAATAGACTGTTACTTACATGTGACTTGCTTAAAAAGAGTTATTAAGCTCAATAAGCTTAATAATAAGCTCAATTTGTCTGAAACACACTCGAAGCGTGCACACAGAAAGCCACCTCTCTCTTTCACGGCTTATTGCACTCGAACGGTCAAATACACACAGTTATGTCAAAATGCCTGTCTTGGCAAGTATTCATGTAAACACAGTCGGTTATGTCTTAAGTGAGCATAAACAGTTGGGAAATAAATCGGATGTGTGTCAATAGGATCCATGCATTAGGTCTTAAAGTGACAGCAGCCTAATACAGTAAACCTGCTGCTGCTTATATCAGGTTGATATAATACCAAGTTGAGCAAAGTTTTTTTTACATTTTACATTTATTGTAATGCTAAAACACTGGTGTTCACTTTCAGAAGTTGTACTGATGCTTTCTTTTCCCAGAAACAATGTAAAACATATATATTGGTTATATCATTTTCAGTTTTTAAATACATTTAAAAATAATTTAAATTGATGTTACACACTTAAAACAATATCATTTTGCATATTGCATTAACAAGTTATTGCATTTTTTTCAATATCGTGCAGCCTTACTAGCCAGCTAATACAGATGAACGCTTAAGATAGTTTTCAGTTCAGATCAGTTGGAATCAGTTGAAAATTATAAACAAATCAATAGTGCTTTATACTGTGCACCATCTTTTTCCAACATAGAACAGAAAAATAGAATAGAAAAATGCGTTGCCTAAAATAGCTGTTTATAATATTCGTGTTGGGGCCAGTGAAAAGATAAAAATATCTGAAATCCTCATTGAGCCCTATTATACATGTTTTTTTGGTTTTCTATTCACAATATTCAGCTCAAAACAACAGGCTCATAGCAGGAAAAAATGATCCAAGACTAATTTATCCCAGGTATAGCCTATAGAAATCAAGATGCTACACTAGCAGAGTTGCTAAAAGGTGCATCCAAAAACTCATATTATCTGAGTAGGTACTATATTTGAATTTGAACCTACTTTGCAACCGTTAAAAAAAAGTATGTTCTATATAGTATGAATATGGGTAGTATGAATGAAATTCAGACGTACTACATCCGTCATTTTGTTACCGTCACGTGACCTACCAGCGTCAGTCATTGCTTCCATTCATAAATCATGGATAGCCTCATGGGATAGTAAAGTGTCCATCAAATGCGCACTTCAGAATCTCTCCGGAAGAAGTAGCTACATGACCTTTCACCTACTGTTTCACGAATACTATAGCTTTGTCTCATTTCGAAGGCTGCGTCCTCCGGAGGTCGCATTCGAAAGTCGCATACATCATTGAGGCTGTATCATTTCAGAAAAGTAAGTAGGACACTCCGAATGCGCCCTTCTTTCACAGGAATTTGGAGGATGCATGATGTGTATCCTTTGCTGCTGCAGATAGCTCACAATTCTTTGCGTCGCTGTTAACAACCGTCATTTATTAAAAAAAAAAAAAAATGGCGGCGTCGACAGATGTACAGCGAAGATGTGTTTAAATGTAAGTAGTTTCAAGCTTGTTTTTGTTTTAAACTTTGTTCTTCTTAATATCCTCCTCTTTTGTCTCTGTAACAGATATCTGTTGTACATACGCCAGCTCCTCAAGCATTAACCAAAAAAAAAAGTAATTATTTTCTTTTAAAATTACTTTTACAAATAATTTTCATTCATTTGCTGAGAGCACAACCACGCTGCCGTGAACGCGTTGACATAGCAACGTGATACTTCCTGTTTCCTTTCACACCTGTGTGTCCTACGAAGAACATCTCATTTAATTCTGGTTAAGGACACTCCGTATACCGCATCCTTCACAGAATGTGTCCTCTGGAGGATGCAGCCTTCGAAATGAAATGAAATGAAACACAGCTTATGAATTCTTCTGGCATACTCTTTTTTGCATACTAGGCTATATAGTAAGGAAGTATTTGATTTCGGACACAGGCAGCTATCATCCCAAAACCTCTAATTTACCTTTAACTCTAAATTCTAACAAGTGCATTCAAATACAAATACTTTCCTGCTAAAAAGTATGCAAAAAGCAGTATGTCAAATAACTAAAAAGTAAACTATAATAACTAATCAGATTGACAAAATGAACTAGCTACAAGAAACAGTCCATTGCAATGCCCTAGCAACAGGATAAACACATCGCCACAAATATAAATATTAATAATAAAGTTCTCAAAGGTCACTTTTACGAAAATTGATCTTTGAGATTGGCACTGTGTGTTACGACACACATGAACGTAGCGACAGTATAACGCATTAACTCCAAGAAACATCAATATAGACAATATTTTTGCACTGTTCTATAAGTCATGTAATAAAATTCACCACAATCTGGGTCAAACTAGTATTTATATAGTTACCAGTCTTTATAAAAAAAATAAAAAAAACGAATCTACACTCAAATGACTGTGGACGCATGAGAGAGACGCGTTGCGTCGCGTTCAATCAGGCGTGAAAAAGAGAGACAGTTGTCTGAACCTCACCTGAATCAAGAGATGACAAAAACGAACATATTTCGATATCGACTTCTCTCGCCGCTGATCAGTTCACAACCAATTTCCTCTCAGCCGATGCTGAAACGAGTTCAATCCTGCCGCCTTTTTTCCTGCACGTGACCGTCGCTCACTTTTCCCGCCCAGAGCGCATGACGTTCGCCGTTCCAGCGCCTCAGGCGCTGTTCTCTTATTAATATTTTAAATTTGTACATTTTTATTTTTGTTTTCAATCACAAAAATGTATTTATATATATTTCTTGATCACTTTTGTATATCTTATAATATATCAATAATATATTTTGACTGTATGGGGTGAGCAGATAGGCCCATGTGTATGAATTTGAAACATTTGTCCTAAGGCTATGAGAGAAACACACTAAAGCGTTTGTCATGAGGGGTCACGAACACTGAACACTCTCATAGTTAGTGTATTCCCAGCATTACCACTCATTACTGCAGCAGCGCAGTGATTTATACATGCGGCTGGGATTATGTACAATGCCTAATGTGCTTATGATTTAAACCGCTCTTGAGGACGGTGGTCTGTATATGAATTCATATTTACACAGCTTGAATTGCACTTCCCTGTAATGTCAGAGTTTTTCATAATTTGCTTCCAGCTCGGTGATAGAACGCTGAACGAGGAGCACATTGAAACAGACATACGTGTTGTTAAGAAACGTTTAAACCGATGGGGGAAGGAATTCGCAGGAGGCCGTCGTCCGGAGGGCTTGTATGCAGTCAATTCAGCACATTTATCAAAGTCACTGTGCAGGGGCTCATTTGTAGCACAGCTGTTTCTATATATGATGTGTTGAATCGCTCAATCAGACGAAAAGCCAAGACAACTTGTGTCTAAAAGCCCTGGAAGGCCCGTCCAGGGAAGGTATAGCATTACTCAATGGGTGTGACTGCAGTCCTCTTACCTCCACATGTGAAGGAACCAGTCGTTAATTATAAGAATTATAGAATTATCTACTCATTAATTGATGTTAAACAATGCACAACACTTGCTTGAAAATGCACATGCACAAATGAGATTTGGAGGGTAGCTCCAACAGTATGGCTCATATAATCATGACAATATTTTTTTTTTTTTGTGTCAGCTAATTCTTTGACCACAAGAAAGAATGGAGAAGATCGAGGCAATTTAAAGGGTTTGGGTGGCATCGTATGTGTTTGTGTAAAAGGAAGGGAAATTTCAGTGGGAGTGAGTTGGCTGGAGAACTAGTAACCCGAGCCGTAACAGCAGTGATCAGTTGAGAGTGAAATGAATGCAGTTGACATGAAAATGCAAGTGCTGGTGGAAAAACTGTCTCTGATGATTTGAATGGCCTTTTCACAGTGGCTAATCAAAAATCACATTTACTGCATAAACATATTTTTCTTCTGCATGGTGACAGTGCAGTTGTACTGGTGAGTTTTAAAGTTAAAACTTATTCTGAATGATGCATCAGTGCATGTTCAATGAAAACGTTCGTAATCTTTCTTCAAAATAAAATAACGTACTCTGCCTTTGTTACTTTACAATTCATCTGATGTTTAATGTTAACAGTCTGTTTAGTCGTTTAATGCTGGTTAATTTAGTAAAGGTTATATTAAGTGCCTGCAAAGAGTGTCTTGTTGCCTTAAAATGATGAGCAATATCAGTTTTAACTCTCTGGTCCTCTTCGTTTAGGGCTCCTTTGCGGTCAAAAGTGACCAAAAGTGAAACTTTTTTTTTTTTTTTTTTTGTCCAGGAAAACCAATGTAATATATTTTTGTTCAATAATATTTTTTGACTATTATTTAGAATTTTGAGGGGATTTTATGATACTATGCAATATTTATGGAATTTTTATTAGCTATTTTTCCCCATTGAAAATAATACACATTTTTTTCAAACATATTTTAAAATTATTTTAAAATTAAAGCATTCCTTATTAAAATAGAGACAAGGGGCCCTATCATACACCTGGCGCAATGCGACATCAGGCGTGACGCAAGTGTTTTTTGCTAGCTTCAGCTCGACGCAGTTATCATTTTCACATCTAGCGCCCACGTTGTTTAAATAGCAAATGCACTCACGCCCATCTGTTCGCCCATGGGCATGCTGGTCTGAAAACGAGGTGTGTTCAGGTGCATTGTTGGCGTGTTGCTATTTTGAGACAATTGAAAGCAACTGCGCCATTGACCAACAAAAACCTGGTCTAAAGTCAATAGGCAGTATTTGTTTTGTTATTTGAAGGGCGCGTTAGTAATATGCGCCTATAGGCAAGTGCACAACACACAGGGATGTGCAGCAGCACACAAACATTTTTAACTATTAAAATATTTGGAGAAGCATTCAGTCTTTCCGCTTGCATATTCTGCAATGTAAATAGCCATCCGCCATAGTGCAAGCGCAACTGGATTTTAAAGGGAATGGGAGATAAGACTCTGATTGGTTTATTGTACGTTATGCCCAAAACACACCCATTATTTATTAAAATAATAGGAACAACCCTTTTAGACCATGCACCGTGCGCACCGACCATTTTTCCCGTCGTTAAACTAGCAGAAGAGGATTCGGACACGCCCTAAGTGCAACTGCGTCATGCGCTTTAGACCATGTGCTTAGATTATTATATTAAGGCCCAAGGCATTTAATATCCAATTTTTGAAGGTAGATTAGTGCCATCTGCTGGAAGTAAAAAAGAAAAACTTATGTAATGCCACCAGATTCCTAAATAGTTCTATATTAAGTGTTTTTTTGACATAAATACTTATTTTTTATTAAGTTGTGGGTTTGGATTTATACTTAGACATTCTCAAAGTCAACTTTTTGTCAAGGTTTAGATTTTTTGTTTGTTTGTTTGAAATGTTGATTTGAAGTGTCAGTTTTTGCATTAATTTTACTAGTCAAACTTGAACACAGAGGGGGACATTTTGTTACACATAACATCAAAATTCAATAAAAATGTTAACAAAAATGAACAGGCATGTTTTATCACAGCTTAATAAATCTGGGTCTGATCTGATTTCAACCTCTCATTTGAGTTTTTTGGCTGTGTCTGTTTTGTACTCTAGTGTAACCTCTTCCTTGCTGTTTGTTTTTTTTTACTACATTGTGGCTGAATTATTGATTTTATTTCACATGTGTGCAAAAACTTGCTGTGTGTTATAGTCGTGCTAGTTCATATATATATATATATATATATATATATATATATATATATATATATATATATATATATATATATATATATATGAACTGGGGGGATGTGTCTATTTTGCACTCTTGAAATTTTAGTGCACATTGCTGTGCACTTTTTTCTGAATTGTAGTTTGTACCACCAAAAGATTCTCTGAGTTTTCGTATTTCCCATTAATTTCCTATGTGTGACTTTTTTATATATCTGAATCATGTCCATGATTTTTTTTCTTGTGTTCACAGAGCGAATGCAACAAAAGTCACCAAGTTTCATCCCATTCTGATGAAGCAAAAAAATGTAAAATTTCAAAACATAAAATTTTTGGGGGTTAAAATTGTCTTAAATAACACCATTTAAAGTTTAAAAATATTGAAGTTGATTAAAACATTTTACAGCATTTTGAACCACCAAATATCACCACTTTGTCCAGACGTCATGATTTATGAATTTACATTTACATAATGTTGGGTATATCAGCAACACTTGTCTGTAATGTACAGTTTTTTCAGTTATTAATGTAATTTTAACAATGAAAATTTAAGGTTTCACAGTTTATTGTCCATGCTATTTAAATGTAAGCTAGTTTAAAAAGACTTATTGCAACGAAAGAAGCATCAACCATTGCAATATGTGGTGAACTTTAACGTGTCCTGGTTACAAAGCCTCCTCAGAAGCGGCGCTGCAAATCCCCCACAATCCACTGCAAATGCACAAGTCGTATGCATTATATTTTCTCATAGAATATCCAGTTTCACTCGTGACATGACAAAAGTAAAACGGGTTGTTGAGAACACACCGAGAGGTTTCACTTGCACACAAGAAAGCGCTGAACGTCAAACACACTAAGCGTGTTTGTCATCTTTATTATCTCTTTGTTGAACTGCATTGGATGCAAATCATCCCTGACTTGAGCTGCTTTTCCTGTGACATGATGGCCTCTAGTGGAGTTCCCGCAATTGACGCAGACATCTCAATCTCGATCGCTGCAACCCTGCCAAACCCAGCTGGCTTTGACATTAACACCAGGCCGTGACTGACAGAAACCCCGGCCTTGGGCTCGGGCCCCTGGGGGCCACCACAGTACATTCAGCTCTCCTTTTGGCCCGTTGATTTACCGTCCTCAGTGGCCACGCGTTGATCCATTTCCCCTTTCAGTTTGCTCACAGGGCACCCCGAAAACCGTCCCCCAGCAATATATTTGCTTTATGATTTCCTGAGGAGCCTGTGAAGGAAAACAAGCCCCGCTCCCTTGCACCTGCTGCAGTTAATGTCCGCCGTGGTCCCCGGCCTCTTCCGCAGCTGGGGATTTGAAAGGGGCCAGTATGTCACAGGCCTCAATGTGGATCTTACATTTGCTCCTGGCCGATGCCCGATCCGGCCCGAGCAGCGGGAGGACGGGTCGATGGCGCTCGGTGGGCCGCGTGTGTCCATTTAACGTGCCGCTGAGACGGAGCCCTGCTGCGTGTGCAGGATTAACATGTGCGCGGCGTGTTTGCGTAAGGCAGCGCTCGGCGTGGAGCTGACATTCATAAGGCAAACGTTAGCCGGTTTACAGGAGCTTTATGTGCGGCAGATGTGAAGATGTGATTTTCCACAGTTCTCCGTATCAAAGCTGCTTTTCAGAGTTCATATTTATGAGACCTCCAACACTTCTACTGAGGGCAACAGACCTAAATATAACCTATCTATCTATCTGTTGTTAGCCGGTTTACAGGAGATATCTATCTGTCGTTTTATCCATCTATCTATCTTTCCATCTATCTGTCATTTTATCTATCTATCTTTCCATCTATCTGTCGTTTTATCTATCGCTGTTAGCCGGTTTACAGGAGATATCTATCTATCTGTTGTTTTATCTATCCGTCATTTTATTCAAAGGTTTTGTCAAACCAATTTTCAGTGCTTCAAAAGTCTTGACGAACTGCATTTCTAGTTAAAAATTAGTTAATTTAAAGTAATTCATCTTCATTTGGCCTCACTATTTTCATTTTTTGTTGTTTTGGTGACTATTTGATTACCAGAATCAAATAAAAAAATGATTTATATATATATATATATATATATATGTGTGTGTGTGTGTAAATGAATCTAACTGCTCTAAATATAATCAATCTATCACACAATTTTTAATAGTATTTATAGTACAAAGTTATCTTAATGACTTTAATTGACCTTGACTCATCTACAGGGTTTTCTCAGTGATATATAATTTCCTACATTAGTTTTGGACATGTGTTTCTCTGGAAAGCATTGTTACTGTTTTCCGTCCTCCATGTGGTAATGCTTTCGTTGCATAAGTAGGTTCCGATCTGATGACCCTGAACTGCTGCCTTTTTCCATTCATGTCTGTTTAAGCGTTAATGGATGATTGTGTTCTGTCACGACCTCGCGTCGCCCTTTGACCTGCTCACTGCTAAAGGAAAAACCATAAATACATCCTGACGATGGTCCAAGGAAGAGATTCAATACGATACATCTTCGGTCTCTCATTTCACATTCATTGTATTACCGTCTGGACGACCGAAATATGGAGAATACATTCAGCCATTTGTTCATTTCAGCACACAGTGTTCGGCCCATGACCAATTAAAGAATCTGGAACAATTACACTGAATAATTCTACTCCCATCCGCCATATTGTTATTCAAACAATTCATCGTCCTCTATTCACGAACGCTCAAAAACACACCGTCCATCTTCCTTAATGCCTTCCAAAACACATTATACGAGAATGTCAGTTGCAAGCCTAATTTCAGAATAATCTCACCTCGCTAATGCAGCCCAGGAGGACGTCCAGCTTTTCCTCATGCCGCTGTTTTATTACGCTCACATTTTTGGACTCGGCAGATCTCATCAGTAGCTGTCCGCAGATTTTGGCCCAACTCTACACTTTCCTTTGGAACGGGCCCAGCAGTAAATGGAAGCTATTAGGTCAGGAAGAGAGGTGAATTCACAGAATTATGGGAAGTGTGCATGTGGCACTGTCTGTTATTGCTGTCACGTGTTTAAGTAGCTACCTTTCTGACGGAGAAAATCTGTTCGCTGCACTTTTGTACTGTTTTACTGAGCGGGATTTTGAAGTCAGAAGCATTTGGGTCATACTATGATGTTTATGTGCATGTTCCCATCATACGTGTCATAATTTTTGAATATTTAAATCATATTAGATACAGCAATTTTCACTTAGAAATTGCTAGGAAATTTCACAAATAATTGCAAAGATACAGCAAGTAACACATTGAATTAAACTACATTTTGAAGTAGAAAGACTGAAATAGTATCAATAAAGTAATGAATTTAAAAAAAAAATGAATTCAATTTTTTAAATTTAATTTATCGATTTTGTGTTTTTGTACTCTTTTGTAATATTTTTATTAAAAACGTAATAATTCTATATATAAATATACATATATATATTTTTTTTTTACAGTGGTAACACGAACTACAATGCTTTAGTATTAAAGGTGCAATATGTAAGATTCTATTCAAAACAAAGGCGTAGCTTGATGACGGCAAGTTTCAGTGCGGAATCTTGGGACATGTGATCTTCACCTCAACGGACGGTGCAAAAGAATAGGGATAGGACTCGGGAAGAAATCATGTTCATGGATGCGATTATTAACGTTACTGTAGTATGAAGCAGAGCAGGAGCGAGTGTTGTGGAGCTGAACGAGGTCGCTGGAGCGATTGTGTAACACACGCCTCACAAGCAGCGGGACTTTTATTATGACACAGTCGCCGGCGCCGCTTCCGATATTCCGGTCATGAGTATGAGGTAACGCAGATCTGTTTATCATATTAGATACATTTGAGTGTGTTGAAAATTATGTTATAACATTACTCTGTGCGTTCGCTCGGCGGCTGCTGTGAGACACTTGTTTGAGACACACTGCAGTAAGATAGATCGATTTTAGAATATCATATTAAATGTTGGATGACTTGTGTTGATAAATGGCATGCAATTCATTTTAAAACATATTGTGTGATGGAGAAAATTCTGTATTACTGTTACTAAAAATAAAGCTGCATCTGATAATGCTATGTTAGCTACTTGAAAAAAGGCATGGTAAAGCATGGTACTCGCAAAAAATCAAGAAAATTAGATTTAAACAATAAGACTAAATGTGTTGGGCTATATAACAACAATTAGTCTTCTGTCTATAAATATATCAAACAGTTGTTCCCTTGTCTATTAAAATGTGTAATATATTAAAGCATCTTTGGTGTTTCCATGGTTTCTACAAAATAAAAGTGGAAACCGAGGGTAACGCGGGTATGACGCCATTGACAGGTGACTCCTCACACGTCCCGGAACCTTGGATAAAATTGCAATTTTCTCACGATTTACAAATAGTTGGAAACATTTGGGATATTGTAAGTACTCAAGTGAACAAAATCTATATAACACTGGCCTAGTGGTTTTTGGATATTTTACTGCAAAAATCTTACATATTGCACCTTTAAGTATTATTGGTAAACTTTACAATAAGGTCTTATTTCATAACATTAATGCATTAGTTAACATTAAGAAATATATTTTTGCAGCATTTATTAACTTTGTTAGTTAATAAAAATACAATTGTTCAGCGTTTGTTTGTGTTAGTTCACAGTGCATTGACTATTGACTAATGTTAACAAATACTTATTTTAATAATTAGTAAATGTAGAGGTTAACATTAAGATTAATAAATGCTGTAGAAGTATAGTTCATGTGTTACCAACCCTTTTATAGAAATACTTTCTTAAATTACAACACAAGCATATTGATGTCATAGATTAGAGTTCATCAGGTGCTGCAGAACAGGAACGACACATTTAATGACTGTATACGTGCAAGTGTGTCCGTCATTCCTGATTTTTCCCATGTGCTGAACAGGGTGTGAACCAACAATTCCCAGAATCATTAATCTTCCCGCTAGTGGATCAGTGTAAATGCTCACATGATCATTTCTTCATTTTTAAAGCTAAAAAACGTCAAGGGGGAAAAAAGAGAGAAGACACTTTTTTCTCTCAGATCCCATTAACAAAATAGGTGCTGAAGAAAACATTAAAATAAAACCAGCCGCCCAGGCGCAGTGATTGCTACTTCCTCAGCCTTTCCACTTCATTGATGGTTATGTGAGTTAAAACAAGGCAAGTAATGGAGACCCTTCGGCCCCCGGAGACTAATTAGAGTCACATGACTTCCTCCTGGGCTTCCATGAAAATAACTCCATCACAATGGTCTGTGATATTAATATCAGCTTTGGGAAAGTAAGCCTCCGCTCATGAGGAGGGATCCGCTCGAACAAACCCAAGAATGCACAGCATCTGAAAGAGAAAGAGAGAGATGGAGCGAGTGCTGAGGAAACCCTTGTTTGCTGCCAACAGAAGTGGAATCACAAACTGTGGAGGAGAGGTTGAATTAAAAAAAAAACAATCATAATAATGATAGCAAAAATACACACGCAAAAAAAGAGTGCTAAATTACGTACATTGTTTTGAAAAATGTTACACTGAAATTCATTCAGTCATTCTAAAATTATTATATTTCTACTAATCTAAACTAATCTTTTATAAAGGAATATCAGTATGAACTTCTAAAATCCTTTTAGAGTGTTCACAAAGTATGATAATCTATAATAAATAAGATAATTATGATTGTTACCTTACCAACTGCTAAAACTAAAATTTATAGCATAAAATAAAAATAAAGCATAAAGAAACAGAACAGTGAAGGAAATTCTAAGTCTAATTCTAGTCATTTGCATTAAAATTTGCACACATGTACTTTTATTTGTATGCCTAATTTTGAAAGCGTAAAGCGTTTCTTGTCTCGTCAGACTCAGTTAGGAATTATGTGCATATTTTCAATTCAAAACAGCCATATTTGAGAAAAATGTCAAGTTTGCATCATTAGATGTTACTTTCAAAACAGCTGACATGTATTAAATGTTTTGCTATTTACATCATACATCTTGGTGGTGGTTGAGGAGATTCCTTCTTCCATATGTAAAGTGCTTTGAGTACCCAGAAAAGTGCAATATAAATGTAAGGAATTACCTGACTCTCTTTTAATGTTAAACTGACACTTTGCGCTGGAATTCAGGCTCTGCTTCTGTGAACAATAAACCCCGCCTACTTTGATTTGATTGGCCATCTCAACCCATTAAAATCCATTTAGATGAGCAGTTTCTGAAATAGTTTCTGAAGTGACTTAAATCACCTTTCTTCCTCATACTGATACTCAGTTTGAACTTCAGCAGATCATCTTGAACTTGCCTAAATACACTGAGTTGCTGCAATGTGATTGGCTGATTAGATATTTGTGTTAACGAGCAGCTGATCAGGTGTACCTAATAAAGTGGCCATTGGAATAACATTATGATCACTGACAGGTGAAGTGAATAACACTGATGATCTCTTCATCACAGCACCTGTTAGTGGGTGGATATATTAGGCAGCAAGTGAACATTTTGTCCTCAAAGTTGATGTGTTAGAAGCAGGAAAAATGGGCGAGTGTAAGGATTTGAGCGAGTTTGACAAGGGCCAAATTGTGATGGCTAGATGACTGGGTCAGAGCATCTCCAAAACTGCAGCTCTTGTGGGGTGTTCCCGGTCTGCAGTGGTCAGTATCTATCAAAAGTGCTCCAAGGAAGGAACAGTGGTGAACCGGAGACAGGGTCATGGGCGGCCAAGGCTCATTGATGGCTGGCCCGTGTGGTCCGATCCAACAGATGAGCTACTGTAGCTCGAACTGCTCAAGAAGTTAATGCTGGTTCTGATAGAAAGGTGTCAGAATATATCACAGTTTGTTGAGTATGGAGCTGCATAGCAGCAGACCAGTCAGGGTGACCATGTGACACGTGAGCATCAGAACTGGACCACGGAGCAATGGAAGAAAGTGTCCTGGTCTGATGAATCACGTTTTCTTTTACATCACGTGGATGGCTGGGTGTGTGTGAGTCACTTACCTGGGGAACACATGGCACCAGGATGCACTATGGGAAGAAGGCAAGCCGGTGGAGGCAGTGTGATGCTTTGGGCAATGTTCTGCTGGGAAACCTTGGGTCCTGCCATCCATGTGGATGTTACTTTGACACGTACCACCTACCTAAGCATTGTTGAGACCATGTACACCCTTTCATGGAAACGGTATTCCCTGGTGGCTGTGGCCTCTTTCAGCAGGATAATGCTCCTGACACAAAGCAAAAATGGTTCAGGAATGGTTTGAGGAGCACAACAGTGAGTTTGAGGTGTTGACTTGACCTCCAAATTCCCCAGATCTCAATCCACATCTGTGGGATGTGCTGAACAAACAAGTCCGATCCATGGAGGCTCCACCTCGCAACTTACAGGACTTAAAGGATCTGCTGCTAACATCTTGGTCCAGATACCACAGCACACCTTCAGGGGTCTAGAGGAGTCCATGCCTCGATGAGTCAGGGCTGTTTTGGCAGCAAACGGGGGAACAACACAATATTAAGAAGGTGGTCATAATGTTATGCCTGATCTTTGTATATACAGTCAAACCAAAATTTATTCAGACACCTTGAACATTTCATTCATTAATTCAGTTTATTCACTCTAGTTTAAAAAAATGGTAAAAAAAAAACTGTGTCAGAAAAAATTAATCTTAATTATGTCAGATAACACTTAAGCAAAACATGGTCAGGTCAAAGTGTCTGAAAAATTTTTGGTCCCAACATTTTTTCTGGTAGTCCACTGTATGAAGAATTTTTGGGTATAATATGTCACAGTTTACTTTATTTTGCTATCCTCACTTACATAAATGAACTTTAGTGTCCTGCACCCACTAGTAAAAATATATCAAAAATATATTTTATATATATATATATATATATATATATATATATATATATATATATATATATATATATATATATAATCAAAAAAAGACTATATATGATTTAAAATATAGTAAGGAACAATATGTTTGATTACATATATTTAGACATGGTTCTTGTATACTATACTGTTTGTAAATTGTAAATAAACAGTAAAAATTAAAGCAGTATAAATGATTGTGTTAATTATTAAAAATACTTTATGAACACCTAGGTCAGATTATTAGCATGTAATCGTAGCTTAACACATAAAACACGTTGACATTTTACTCTGATTAGATCACAATTTCCAGTAAATGTAGCTGAAAGAATGTCCTGTACAATTTGCACCCACCACATTTAAGGACCAATAAAAGACGCAGGTGGTTAAAAAAAATGAATAATAATTTTTGTCTGTAGAGCCTCTTTTAAAACCCTCCATTCTCATATGAAACTGTCATGCTGTCAGTCTGCGGCCTGAAAGGGCAATAATCTAGCAGCTGTATTTGCAGCAATGAAATTTCGGCGCCTTCAGAAACAGAGGCCCACCGCTTTGTTCGGTACCTGCTCAAATAACCCCTTCACCGCGGTCCAAGGCTTCAAACCCACACGGTTCGGGACGCCGCACAGACTCCTGAACTCTTGTATAAATGGTCACTTCTGAGGGTTCGGTGGTTCGCTGTACTCTGACCCAGGTGGAGATCTTTCTCTTGGATCCCTGGAATTTATAAGATAAAACATGCTGGACAAGCTCTTTTTATAAAACAGTGCTGTACAAAAACTGTAAAAATGATTCTATATCCCTTTCAAGCACCATAATGAAAATAACTTGAGGTTTCATTGTAATAGGACTGAAACCCCTCGGGTCAAGTCTCGATTTAAGCAGATGTAGAGAGAACTGGTCAATTGTTATAAAAGATTTCTGCGCTCATTCAGTGTCTATACGGCGGTCTCGCAGGACTCTTCATTCAAGCCATGTGTAAGACCCAGCGTCCCATGACATAATCCTACAATATCCCAACCACAATTTAAACCTTATTAAGGTTTAGAATCACTGTTCATTTATTCACGTCACTTTGTCTTACACGTGCAGGACGAGACTGTGAGGTTTCTGCCAGTGTAAATGGCCAAAAAAGTGCAGATTATGAGAACCGCTCCCAGTTAAAACAAGAAATTATTTTTTTGACCTTGTCAAAGTCTGGGCTTGCTGAAGCTGGTCAAATGCAGTTCCAGGACTTGCTGACATCCAGAGTAATGTTAGTCATTTTATTATAGGAGCAATATAAATGTTGTAATATATATTCAAAAAATTTAAATGTTTTATAAATAAAAAAATATGTTGTAGGCATTTACTGCTTTTGCAAATGCAATATGAAAAAAAATGTAAAATTTTTTCAAAGTTTTCTATGTCTTGACAAACTGCATTTCTAGTTTAAAATTAGTCAAGTTAAATTATTTTTTTGCCTTCATTGTTGTTTTCAGTCACTATTTGTTTATCAGAATCGAATAAAATGATGTGTATAAAAAAAATAAATAAATGTAGGAGTAAATATATAAAAACTGTTATTGGTTGGGATTTTATATATATATAATTACATAATAACTTTTATAATTATAATTATTTTATATTTTTATACTTGATGTTTAAAATGATGTTTAAAAGATGTATAAATAAAAGAATAATTATATATATATATATATATATATATATATATATATATATATATATATATATAATTATATTGTAGGAATTTGTATGCAATATTCTGCATATTTAATTAAAAATGTAAATTATAATTTTATACTTATTTTGTATTTTTATACTTGACATTTTTTAAATGTGTATAATAATATATACACATAAATAATTATATATATATTTTTTTTAATTATAAAAATATAAATATATAAATATTATATATATTTATAATTATAAAATTATACTTTAGTTTAATATTTTATATATGTATTAAAATAAAGTATAATTTTTATAATTATAAATATTTTATAATTCACATACATACTTAATTTAATATATATTTAAAATGATAAAATATAAATATATAAATATATATAAATATTTATAATTATAAAAATTATACTTTATTTTAATATATTTTTATATATATTATAAAATACTTATAATTATAAAAAACATAATTTATTTTAATATACATATATTAAATTAAATATGAATGTGAATTATAAAATATTTATAATTATAAATATTATACTTTATTTTAATATATATATATAAATTCTAATTTTTAGAATTTTTTTTAATTATTTTATAATTTTATAGTTTTATTTTTACTATATTACTATACTAATCTGGTTATGTGTATATGCCACCAATTATTTTTAAAGTATACAAAATTTCCCCAATTTGGTGGAAAAAAAAAAAATAATGTTAACATCACTTCAGGCAGGTAGTAAAGTGATATTTGTTTGAATTTTTCCAAACACAGGTACATAAACAAGCTTACAGTGTACTAAAATGTATATCTTTTTATTTTTGAAGTTTATTAAGTGTTAACAATGAGATAATGTGGTTTTTATAATCAATTAACTCTGCGTTTGTCATTTTTTACAAGATGGACAAAATTTGTCACCAAAAAAGTCGTGTTTAACCAACATTTTGGTTTTACCAAATGACACTTTTGGTTATACCGAATGATGATATTTTCAAACAACACTAATACCTATCAATAATTTTATACCTATCAATAAAATGACAATCAATCATTTTATATTTAGTACAAGTTTTTAAAATATTACAACATTTTCCATGTTTTATAGCGGTTGTACCGAATGACCTGATGTTTCGGGACATGCGTATGAGCAAGTGAAAACATGAATTTTTCAAATAGTTAAAAGAGAGTTAGTTACTTTGCTTCACAATCATGTGGTCCTTTGCAGGTGTCTGAATGATGTCACATCCTGTCACATGATATTGGTTGCATGATATTGGTCCCTTTATATTGGTTACTCCAAATGACATCAATGAAATTCATTTTTCCGGACATTCTTTCTCATAACAAAGCAACGACTTCTACACATAATTTTAATACTATTTTACACTATGTTGATATATGATGTTATAAAATCATGGCAGAATAAAAAATAGATACATTTATTACATTTTAAGATATTTTAATCACAGATGAAATGGCTGTATTGGCCTTTGGACGAATGACCTTTTGACACTTCAAAATCTACATTTCAAAACACTGCTTCATGAAGCTTTACGAATCTTTTGTTTCAAATCAGTGGTTCAGAGCGTGTATCAAACTGCCAAAGTCAAGCCCCCCAGTGGTGACCCACTGAAATTTTGAAACACCTTTGACATAACGAAGCCTCGTTTACTGAAATCAGGCAGGTAGTAAAGTGATATTTGTTTGAATTTTTCCAAACACAGATACATAAACAAGCTTACAGTGTACTAAAATGTTATCTTCACACAAAAACAGCTTGCCAACAATATTTTATACATTACATATTTAAATAATGATAAAATATTGCTGGTTTGTCAGTGCTGCGAGTGCTTCCTCTGTAAATCTCAATGCAATCAAATAATAAAACAACTGTCCCAAAAAAATCAGCACAGAACATATAAAGAAATGATTCTGTCTGCATGGGCCTGATGATAATGCAGAAAACCCAAGTGCGGTGGGGAATAAGACATAATCCTAAAAGCAAAACAGACGTAAAAAGCACCATGAAACCAAACTGTTTCAATGTCCAAACACACCATGACCGTGAACCATCTGTTTTCCCCAGCGAAAATCACACGACTCCAGATGAGGTCCACTGCAATATGTAACCTCAATAAATACAGTCCATCCTCTGGGATTCCGATCATCTTGTCTATCGGAATTATATTTGGGAATGTCCAATGCCGAACTGTGACCAGTAAGCACCGTCATCTGAGAGTTATCAGTAAACACAGACATAAATCAGTTCTCACTCCCACTGACGGGCGTCTTTCTATTACAGTGTTGCGTTGTGGCTGGATTGAAACAGGGTTAACCACAAGATGTAGCTGGTAAACTTTCCCAGCTTTTTGGCCGATGATTTTTAAGATGCAAGAAGAAAAATTACGGCCATTCCTTTGAGTTGCATGGTGCGGCCGGCCGGCGCCTGCAGTCAAGTTGACAGTACTGATGGGACACCGTCTGTTAGCCATTCAGCAAAACCAGCACGTTAATGCTCATACCAGCCACACGGGTTGCGACCTTAAATGTCCGTTTAAGATCGTTCTCTCGACATTTTGGCCAATCGTGGCCGCTTTTACAGCCGAACCTCAATGCAAACCGTCACTCAATATGCCCTCGTTATAAGACAAGCACTTAAACACATCCTCAGTTTGCGATCCGTAAGGACCGACAACTTTATTGTGCTCATAAAAACATTGCAATTGCCCTGAAGCATGCTGTATTTCCAACAAACAATTTAAACTGACTTAGATTGTACTCAGGCGCAATTGAGATGAATGGGATTGGCCGCATTAAAGTGTCCCTCGTTTTTCAAGACCGAGGATTTTCCTTCGACTCTCTCCGGCCAAAGAGAAGCAACTCCATTCAAATATTTGTCATCTCCCGTTAGAAACATTTAATAGTAATAAAATTTATGGCTGTGCTTTCTGCAGGATACTGCCAGAGAGAAACATCATTGTGGAAACGGTAATAAATGCTACCAGTGTTCGGGCCGTTTTGAGTTATTATCCAAGCACAAAACCCAGCGCGAGGGAGTTTATTTCCACGGCTGATATTGAGAATTCAGTGTTTTATTCCATCTTGAAATAAATCCTCCGTTAAGATGTATCAACTTGATGGGAAACAAAGAAAAAAAATCAGTGAAAGCGGTGGAGGGTGTGACGTTTGCAGTGCGTACGGATGTATATATTCCCCCCTCCTTTACAATCCCTAAAACCATTTACACGATAAATAATTCTACAAAAGGGACGGTGGGAATAGACGAACCTGAGCACTAAATCAGCCCGTCTTTCTGCAGGAAGTTCAGTGATGGTAACAGGAGGTTCCCCATGAATCCACTAAAGCAGCACTTCCAATATTGCCTTCCCATATGGCCGAGATGCAATAGTTAGTATCTGGATACAGGTAAAGTAGAGATGTCAGGCTTGACAAATTCATTCCATGACCTTCAAGACTACTATCATTCTTTAGATTTATACTTTAAAATAATGTTCAGTAATATAAAATACAAAAATGCATTACATTTTATGAGTATTAGCAATGAGTATGTATTTTATACATATATAAGTGGCCAAAAGTGATCTCCGGAGGGGATATTTGTCTTAAATGAGTTTATTTAAACTCTCCAAATGTGAGGAAAATATTTTATAAAAATATTACAGCTAAAGGTTTTATTTTACTAATATGCTGTATATATAAAAAAATAATCACTGGTTTTAATATTGGTTTTGCTTATGTGTATATGACAATAACATTTACTTTCTTAACACTAGTCAGTGAAGACAATTTTCATGACAGCATACTACAGGTGGGTCATTCACGAATAAGGTTTTTAAAAGTGTAAAAAAACATAATGGAGATATAATTAATTTTGAAGTTTATTAAGTGTTAACAATGAGATTATGTGGTTTTTATAATCAATTAACTCTGCGTTTGTCATTTTTTACAAGATGGACAAAATTTGTCACCAAAAAAGTCATTCGGTTTAACCAACATTTCGGTTTTACCGAATGACACTTTTGGTTATACCGAATGACGATATTTTCAAACAACGCTGATACCTAGCTAGATAGCGAAAGGACAATCAATCATTTTATATTTAGTACAAGTTTTTAAAATATTACAACATTTTCCATGTTTTATAGCGGTTGTACCGAATGACCTGATTTTTCGGGACATGTGTATGAGGAAGTGAAAACATGAATTTTTCAAATAGTTAAAAGAGAGTTAGTTACTTTGCTTCACAATCATGTGGTCTGAGTGATGTTACATCCTGTCACATGATATCGGTCGCATGACTTGATCCAAAATGGTCCCTTTATATTGGTTACTCCGAATGACATCAATGAAATTCATTTTTCCGGACATTCTTTCTCATTACAAAGCAACGACTTCTACATATAATTTTAATACTATTTTACACTATGTTGATATATGATGTTATAAAATCATGGCAGAATAAAAAATAGATACATTTATTACATTTTAAGATATTTTAATCACAGATGAAATGGCTGTATTGCCCTTTGGATGGTTAAACCGAATGACCTTTTGACACTTCAAAATCTACATTTCAAAACACTGCTTCATGAAGCTTTACGAATCTTTTGTTTCAAATCAGTGGTTCAGAGCGTGTATCAAACTGTCAAAGTCACGCCCCCCAGTGGTGACCCATTGAAATTTTGAAACACCTTTGACATAACAAAGCCTCGTTTACTGAAATCACGTGACTTTGGCAGTTTGATACGCGATCCGAACCACTGCTTTGAAACAAAAGATTTGTAAAGCTTCGAAGCTTCATGAAGCAGTGTTTTTGAAATCGCCCATCACTAGATATTGTTGAATAAAGTCGTTATTTTGTTTTTTTGGCAGTATTCTCGTCGCTTCATAACATTAAGGTTGAACCACTGTAGTCACATGAACTGTTTTAAATACGTCTTTCAATGCCCTTTCTTGGCATTGAAAGTGTTAATTATCTTGCTGTCAATGCAGGCCTCACTGAGCCATCAGATTTTATCAAAAATATCTTAATTTGTGTTCTGAAGATGAACGAAGGTCTTACGGGTGTGGAACAACATGAGGGTGAGTAATAAATGACAGAATTTTCATTTTTGGGTGAACTAACCCTTTAATATGATATTAATATGTGTTTTATAAGTACTAATAGGCGGCTAATATCCAATAAAATGCATGCTAATAAGCAACTAGTTAATAGTGAGAATTGGACCCTAAATAAAGTGTTACCCATTTTTTAATAAAATGAAAGATAAAAATAGGAGCCATTTACTTTCATAATGTGACGTTTCCAAGAGAATTCAAGATGATATTTAACAAAAATAAATAAATATTAGTTGGGAGTGTTTATCCATCTTGAAAAATTTGAATGCAGGGTATCCCAAACTGGAATTTGTTAGCTCATGAAAAGCTAATAATTAATAAAAACATAAGAATGTAAAAATAAAATAAGCTAAATATTTTGTTTACCTGAATGTCATGTGACCATTAACCATCATCAGAGAACCTTGAATAGGTCAATGAGTTGAAAAACTACTAAAATATAAACTTAAATTTAGGTCAAAGCTGACAAAAAAGTCTGGGAAACTCCGAATTAGATGAAAAGTGGGCGACATCTCAAGCATAAATATGAGTTTTCTATAGCAATGCCTGATTTGCTTTTTGACTTGGTTAATTAACATTAACCAATGATGTCTGATGTCACCTGGAAAGTCGTTTCAGAGCAAGTTTAGCTGAAAGATTATGGATAAAAAATTATCCATAACGTGCGCTGATGAATCATTCGCAATAAGACCAGGAACATGAATTAAGAAAGTAAATGTCAATTCTCTTTTACTGTGTTCCATGACTCGATGTAATATTATAAAAGAAGTTACTCATTTCATGGGCCTGTGTTCAAAGTGTGAACGAACAGCATGGAGTCACACGTTATAAAGTTATTGAAACACAGAGCTCAGTGTGTTGTGAATCTGATAATATGGGACAAAGGAGGACTGGGAATCGTAACCCGCGCAAAATACGAGCCATGCAGGGGCTGTAAAAGCCTTGTGATAAATTAGTTTGTATTCCTCTGTTTTTCCCTTTTTTCATCCTGACACAAGGAAGAAAACCCAGGGTGTTTTCTTTCGGACGTGCAGCTTTAACCTCTTTGTCCATTCAAATCCTCAAGCTGTGCACGCAGAACATCAGATCCCAAATTTAAGGGCCTTCAGAGACCCGTACGGCTCCCCGATGGAAAGCTCTCAAGCCACCTAACAGCGAGACTACAAGGTCACGGAGGAAACCCAATTTTTCGGAGGAAAAAACAACAGAAAACATCCGCAGTCCGGCTGCAGTGGCAACATCAATCAGCCCCAGAATCTGCAGAGGAAATGTTGTTAAACGCATTAACGTTTCATGACAGTTAAGAGGTAATTTGGCAGATTATCATAAACGCTCTCATGGGAGCACTGATAAGTGGTTGTTATTTATGTGCAGATGCGCTGAGGGTCAGCAAACGTGAAATACCAACAAGGAAAGTGTCACGATTACTAGTGTGTATAGTTAAAGAGGGAGTAAAGTATTAAACTTCAGTGTGTAACTTGTCATGCAGCGATTGTTGGTAACACTTCATATTGTTCATTGTTAATTCATGGACAATTAAATAATATTAACAGATAAGCTTTTGATTTTAATAATGTATTAGTAAATGTTGAAATTAACATTAACTAAGATGAAAAATGCTTCAGAAGTATTGTTTAGTATAACTTATGTAGTAAACTCATGTTAACAAATGAAACTTTATTGTAAAGCATTACAATAAATTAATAATGAATCTGCTAAATACATACATGCAAATGCTAAAACAAAGTTTTGCACCACTCAGAATTTAGAAAATATAAAATATATTAACAGGGTATTGACTTTATAGTGCAGTTTGTGCTAGGGATGCACCGATATGATTTTTTGGGGCCGATACCGATATTTGTCACTTCCTCTCTTATTTGAAATGTTGTCATCAAATTAGATAGTATTTTGAACATGTTTTAAATAAGCAAAGTTCAAAAACACCTGCATTAAAATATACTAGCAGGTTTATTGCTGCATCATCAAATAATTTTTAATGAACATGGATTGGATCCATTTAACATTCAGCAGGCCTACATAAAGACAACAGAACAAAGATACATATGAAATAAACAGTGCTTTTTAGGTAGGTTTAATAGTGTTCAGGTACAGAAATAAAGTAAACAAATGTAAAATAGCACTGCATATTCTTCACTGTATAAATTAAATACATATTAATCATTTATTGTAACAGACTTTATTGCGTTATTTGTTTTTGTATACATTTGAGATGCATTATCTACATTACTAAGGTGGGACTCTTATTTTGACAGGTGTTCTAGTGTTCGGGGACAAGGAGAGCACGCAGTTCTTCAGAGTTATTTTGCAGATTTAAAGTTTGTCGGTTTATTAAGCATCCCCTGAAAAGGCATAAGATCTGTATGTATTTGTTTACTGTTAGTTGTAATAAATGTTTTAAGTAATTCGCTGTATGTTGATGATAATGCAATGGAGAGAGAGTTTAATGCGCACTTCTTGTGCTCTGTAATGTTTAGCTTTTGTGGTGATTTGTTTTGGAGTGAAAACGGTCGCAATAAACTTTATAAAACATCAGTAAAGGTTTGGTCATCATTTGGATGGGGTCCGCTACACTTATGAAAGTTACAGAAGTTATTTAGTCAAGAATAGTGTGCGATCTTTTGTTATTTGATTGACTTTAAAGCGCAGACAGCAGCGCTAGGATTACGCAGTCATTATACAGCTCAGTGCCTTCACGCAGTTAGTTTATAAACCATCCGTTTGTTATATCGGCCTTTTTCCTGCTACAGCCGATATGCCGATGGTTACAAAAGATTATATTTCAAATAAACGCTATTCTTTTGAACTTTCTATTCATCAAAGAATCCTGAAAAAAAAAAATATTTTGTACAATTGTACACAATAAATGTTTCTTGAGCAGCAGATCATCATATTAGAATGATTTCTGAAGGATCATGTGACACTGAAGACTGGAGTAATGATGCTGAAAATTCAGCTTTGATCACAGGAATAAATTACTTTATAAAATATATTCAAACAGAAAACAGTTATTTTAAATTGTAATAATATTTCACAATATTACTGTTTTTACTGTATTTTTAATTAAATAAATGCAGCCTTGATGAGCAGACGAAACTTCTTTTAAAAACATTAAAAATCTTACCGTGTCCAAACTTTTGACTGGTAGTGTATATATATATTAAATCAATCATTTTATTTTAAATCATTTCCAGGAAGACTTGAAGGCAGCATTATGACTTAAATTAAATATCTAGTAACCTCATTAATAGTCATTATCAAACCTGACAGAAAAGTGTGCCATACGTCACGTCATTTCTCACAAACGCACACAACAAATCTGCACCCACGCTGAAAGTTTCTGAAACTGGCACAAAAAGAAAATCTTTCCTATTAAAAAGAGCAAATCAAGTGCCAGATGCCAGATCAGCCTTGTGTGAATGTTTGATGTAGTCAGATGATTCAGTCATGCAATTAATGTGAACATTTTTCCCTTTTTTCCCCTCACAAGTTCATTTTAACGCTCCTGTGGTGTGATAAATTAATTTTTAAAATATTCCATGCGGTCTCTCTATTAATACGAGCTCATAATAAAAGCTGCATATATAAAAAAACTGTTTAAAATAGTTTTAGATGGAGTATCACATGTCACACCGCAGGACATGTCAACTATCCGGTCACTAATCCCATGCAGGCCTGCTAATAATCTCTGATACTCATTTAACATATGACTGCATGGATAGTTCGAGTTTCAGATCAGGAGTGTCAAACGTACGGCCCGCGTACGGACGGAGTCCAATCCGGCCCAGGGGATGATCTGAACAATAATAGAAAACAGAGATGCACCGGTTGGCCGATCTCTATTCTGGACATGCACACAAACTGCTTTGCAATCATTCCCCAAAATGTCCATTGTGTGGGAATATTCTCTGTTCGCGAAATATAGGAAGAAAAATATAGATATTGAAACGGGGAGTAGGGTTTTTTATGAATTTATCTATGAAAGGGAAGTGACATCAGAATAGTTTTGATGGCATTTTCTTGTCCACCGTATAAAGTAGTGATTATAAGCGCAGCATAATAATCATAATTATACACAGAACACACACATATATTACGTAAACTCAGACTTTTATTTGGACACAATTAATCACGAATAATCGTTGTTCAGCCAGCGATAAACAAGGAAGCGCTATATCGCTGCTGTTCCATAAGCGCCACCTACTGGCAGAGAGTGAATTTGCATTTTTCGTTCCGTCCGTCTGCCGTTTTTTTGTTTTGTGCAGGTGTCTTCTAGCATAATTATAGCACAATTTCACAAAACAAAAGTTTTCTGTTTTTGCATTAAAGGCACAATATGTAAGATTTTTGGATTAAAATATTCAAAAACCACTAGAACAGTGCTCAAATGTTTCCATGAATGTTTAAATCCAGAGAAATTAGCAATTTTAACCAGGACAGGGACCTATCAATGACATCATACCCGTGTCGATTTCCGGTTTTATTCTGTAGAAATACAGAATAAAAGTCCCGCTGCTCTCGAGACGTGTGTCGCACTCGTCTCTTATTAGCAATCGCTACAGCGACCACCTTCCGATCCAACGGCTTTCAGCCCCACCCTGCTTCATCCTAAAGTAATGTTAATAAATTTTTAATACATTAGCTCATCCATGAACATGATTTCTGCCTGAGTCCCGTCGGATTCTTTTCCAACGGCTGTAGACGTGAAGACGACACCTCCCATGATTCCACGAAATAAAGCTACGCCTTTGTTTTGAATAAGCGACATCTAGTGGGGAAAAATTACATATTGTGCCTTTAAATCTTGAAATTATACAATCTAATTTAAATAAAAAAATAACTGCTCATGCTACATGTGTGTAGCATCTTTGATTGCATCATGATTCAAATGTAGTGGTTGTCTCTAATTTCAAATGGCTACAGATATTTTTGGTTTAAAGAGCAAATAAACAACATAAATTTGCTTAAAAAATCGGCAACCGGTATCGAAAATCATAGGGCATCCCTAATAAAAAAAACTTAAATAAAACAATACATAAGTATTTTCACTGTAAAAAGGCAGTTTTCACACAGCAGTGTGTTTTTCTAGTATTATTAATTTGTAGTTTGTATGGTTAATATTAATGTATGCTAATTGTCAGATTTAAAAAAGGTCATTCGGTCCGCACATGATTAAGTTTTTTTCGCATCCGGCCCTCAACCTAAAATGAGTTTGACACTCCTGATCTAGATGCATCATCCTTCCCTTCGGCCCAAGAAGCAAACACATGAACAAAAAATAACACCGCAGGCCAACTGTATAAATGAGACTTTTGCTCTCAAATCATGAAAACATATGAAGCATTCATTTGAAGTGCAGTTTGGGCCACTGCGTCCTCTGGCTTTGTTTACTTTTAAAAGCTCACCTCTGCAATAAAATAAAAGGAAATTGTCAAACTGGGCTGGCAAGAACATCAGCTCAGTTCATTATATCTGCCTGAGTGAAGAAACACACTGTACACAAGAACACAAATGCAGACGTCAATGTATTGTTGAACAGTGTCAATCTGAAGTGCTCAAGGGGGCGCAAAAGTTTCCTTCAAATGTTTTAAACCAATTTAAGCATGCTGAAAATTTAAATAACTTTAACCAAGCTGCTTGGCAAGATTCTCTTCTAGCAACTTCTCTGCAATTACACAAAATAAGAAAACTGAGCGCAGAAGAGTATCATTCACACAAATGTCGTCTGTAGCGCCCCTTGCTGCAGTTCTGAGAATGCAACACCAGAGAATCATTGGGATGTTTGATTCATTTTAGTGAATCAGTTTGTTCAGATGCTCAGTTCAAAATGAATCAGTGCAACAAAAAAAATCCATTAATTGATTCCTTGCGCAAATTTTTCTGATTAAAATTGTGATTGCAATTTAAAAATGATTTTATAATTATATATAAATATGGCTATAAAATAATATTTACTGTTAATATTACTACTAAAAATATAAAAATTGCTAAATGAAAACAAAATAAGAAATAATACTATTGTAATATTTCACTGTAAAAAACAGAGTATTTAAAAAATATAATATAATATATATTATATTATAATAATATTTTTTATTTTACATTACAACTAAAATTACTTTTATTTATATACTATATATTTATGGCTGTCTTAATTTCTTCATTTGGAATATTATTGTAATATTTCACTGTAAAAAAGATTAAAAATATTATATAATATATATATAATAATAATATTTTTAATTTACATTACAACTGTAAAATTGCTTTTATTTATAAACTATATATTTATGTCTGTCTTAATTTCTTCATTTTCAATATTATTGTAATATTTAACTCTAAAAAAGATTAAAAATATTATATAATATATATAATAAAAATAATAATAAAGTAAAATTGCTTTTATGTATAAACTATATATTTATGGCTGTCTTAATTTCTTCATTTGGAATATTATTGTAATATTTCACTGTAAAAAAGATTAAAAATATTATATAATATATATTATATAATAATAATAATAATATTTTTTATTTTACATTACAACTGCAAAATTACTTTATATACTATATATGTATGGCTGTCTTAATTTCACATTTTGAATATTATTGTAATATTTCACTGTAAAAAAAGAGTATTTAAAAAATATTATATAATATATAATAATACTATTTTTTATTTTACATTACAACTGTAAAATTGCTTTTATTTATATAATATATATTTATGTGTCTTAATTTCTTCATTTTCAATATTATTGTAATATTTAACTGTAAAAAAGTTTAAAAAATATTATATAATATATAATAATAATATTTTTATTTTACATTACAACTGTAAAATTGCTTTTATTTATATACTATATATTTATGTGTCTTAATTTCTTCATTTTCAATATTATTGTAATATTTAACTCTAAAAAAGTTTAAAAAATATTATATAATATATAATAATAATATTTTTATTTTACATTACAACTGTAAAAATGCTTTTATTTATATACTATATATTTATGGCTGTCTTAATTTCTTCATTTTCAATATTATTGTAATATTTCACTGTAAAGAGTATTTTAAAAAAATATATAATATATATTATAAAATAATAATTTTTTTATTATACATTACAACTGTAAAATTACTTATATTTATATACTATATTTACGGCTATCTTCATTTCTTCATTTTCAAACGTGAAACCATCGCTTTTATTTTGATGGAAACCACGAGTACAGCTTCTCTTTATTTGATAAGCGCTTCTCATTACAGGAATGGGCAGATGTTCGGCACAAGTTGCACAAGCCAAATAGAGATTTGGTTTTTATTTCGATTAATCAAGCAGCCCTAGCTTGACATGATTTCTAGCAAATACAACAAAAAAAAATCTGATGTGTGAAAAAGACTTAAATTCACGCTCATCTTGAAATGACATCCTCTCAGAGGCCGAGCAGCAAGGCTTTAGCCGCTTCCTTTCGGGACCCCGGCGGAATACACCATTAAACCGTAGGGAGGAGAGAAAACCTGTAGAGCACTAAAATAAAGTTATGTCAAAACCATTCAGCTCTTCCTGCTGTCGCTGCTCAACCTTGCGAGTATTCTCAGAGGGGCCAAGAACATTACAAGCCATTCAGTTTATATGAATGGGCACTAACAGACTTTTTTGCCATTCTGATATGTCTAAATTTGCAGGCATATCCTGTGGTCCATCAGAAACAGCCTTAGTTTCAATTTAGTGTCTCCCAGAAGGACCTAGCTTCCTATTTCGAGTGGAAATTGTATAACGTTTTCCCCCCTGTGTTCATATCAAAAGCCCTTTTACCAGAGAGATGAATGAGCTGACAGTTTGATGTCTTAAGCAAGATTGCAAATCATTTCAAATCATTAAAAAAAAAACACGCATCTCATTCATAACGTCTGTGCATATAATGCATCTGACAAAGAGATGGCAAGCGTTTAATTTTATTTCACAGAGCTCTATAAAATGGAAGGGGAAAGGCCTCGTCGTTTTATTGGTGCTCCTCTGTACTATAACTCTCGCAGAGCGCTCAAGTAAATGATTACGGCCTTTTTGGAATGGCGCTTCTCCACAAATGTCACCGTTTTTTAAGCAGCAGATGTTTAAGGAATGATGTCAATGTGTCAAGACAGCCGTATATCTTTCACAGCACTGAAAATACTGGTGAGGTGGATCTGTAAAGATTAACCTGAGGATTGAGTCGTCATCATTGTAATACCATCTGCGTTTGTTCTAATTCAGTGTTCATAACTGTGATTATATTATAGTCACACACTGCATTAAACATGCAACTACATATTTTCCAGTTTATGGCATCTTTTGAGTCACAAATACTCAAGAAAACTTAAAAATTCAATGCATTTGGATCTTTTGGCTCTCTCAAATTAATGCCAAATTAATAAAATGCCTCATTCAGCCAATAAATTAATCGAGGCAACAACATGTTTCTTGCATATTTTCAATTAGTAACTCAATGAATTTATCTGCTATATATATATATATATATATATATATATATATATATATATATATATATATATATATATATAAACATCTTTCCAGACTTGTAATGAGAAGCGTTTACAAACCTGTTGTCCAACAAAAGAGAACATTTAATGATGTTTTTACTCCAAACTCACTTCATATTGTCAAAAAATAGCCAAATAGCCAAAAAATATTCATTTTCACAGCATTAAAATGTAAATAATACTGGCCTTTTTAATTATCATTTTTATTATATTATATTATAATTTTATAAATATTTTTAGTTTTTCACAGTATTAAAATGTAAATAATACTGGCCTATTTTATTATAATTTTTATTATTATATTATATTATATTATGTTATATTAATATTATTAATTTTCACAGCATTAAAACGTAATTTATACGGGCCTATTTTATTATTATTTTTATTATTATATTATATTATAATAATAATTATATAATTCATTGTATAAATATTTTTACAGCATTAAAATGCATTATATGGGCTTATATTATTATATTACATACGACACAAAACAATTAATCGTCAGCATGATTGTGACAGGCCTAGTAGTTGACATGAAGGCTTTATGGGTTGAATCAAATGGTATTATATTATATTTTTATACATATTATTAATTTTCACAGCATAAAATTGTAAATAATACTGTCATATTTTCTTATTTTTTTTATTATATTATATGAATAAATATTATTAATTTTCAGAGCATTAAAACGTATTATACGGGCCTATTTTATTATAATCTTTATTATTATATTATATTATATAAATTAACTGTATAAATATTATTTTTACAGCATTAAAACGTATTATATGGGCTTATATTATATTATATTATATTATACAGTGCTCAGCGTAAGTTAGTACACCCCCTTTGAAAAGTAACATTTTAAACAATATCTCCATGAACACAAAAACAATATTCAAAATGTTGACAAGACTAAGTTTAATATAACATCTGTTTATCTTATAACATGAAAGTAAGGTTAATAATATACCTTAGAGAACAAAATTTTCAGTTTTATTCAAATTAGGGTGATGCAAAAATGAGTAATTCAACCACAGGTGAGTCTAATTATTCATTACACAGGTGTTCAGCAGACAGTTGACTATAAAAGGGTGTTCAAACCCCTTCCCATTTCATGCTGTCAGCAATGGCACCACATGGAAGAGAAATGTCACAAGACCTGAGAAAGAAAATAATTTCTTTACACCAGAAAGGTGAAGGCTGCAAGAAGATCAGCAAAGCTTTACTTATCAGTCAGAATACTGTAGCAAAAGTGGTACAAAAATTTAAAAAAGATGGAACTGCAACCATCTCACAGAGACGTCCAGGTTGTCCAAGGAAGTTAAAACGTCTTCTGATGAGAAGGGTTGAAGAAAATCGGCATGCAAGTTCACTGCAGTTATCTAAAGAAGTAGAAAGCCAAACTGGGGTGACTATTTCCCGTGACACAATACGGCGTACACTGCAGAGGAATGGCATCATGGGTGCCGTCCACGAAAGAAGCCTCTCCTAAAGCCCAGGCACAAAAAAGCCCGTCTAGAGTTTGCCAGAGCCCATGCTGACAAAGACTGTATACTCTGGAGTGATGAGACCAAGATAAATGTTTTTGGAACTGATGGCTTCAAAACTGTATGGCGTCGCAAAGGTGAGGAATGCATGGTGCCTACAGTGAAACATGGTGGTGGAGTGTCCTTATGTGAGGCTGCATGAGCGCTGCTGGTGTCGGGGAGCTGCATTTCATTGATGGCATCATGAATTCACAGACATACTGCTCTATACTGAAAGAGAAGATGCTACCATCACTCCGTGCCCTTGGTCGTCATGCACTTTTCCAACATGAGAATGATCCTAAACACACATCTAAGGCCACTGTTGGATTTCTGAAGAAGAACAGGGTGAAAGTGATTCAGTAGCTCCTGATCTGAACCCAATCGAACACCTGTGGGGAATTCTGAAGAGACAAGTTGAGCATCACTCTCCATCCAGCATCCAGTCTCTAAGAGGTCATTCTTGAAGAATAGAAAAAGACAGATGTTGCAAAATGTGGCCAACTTGTCCATTCCATGCCTAGAAGACTTGGTGCTGTCATTAAAAATCATGGAGCCCATACGAAGTACTAGATGTAGTAGTTTTTGTTGTGGGGTGTACTCATGTTTGCATCACCCTAATTTGAGTAAAACTGAAAAATGTGTAATCTGAGTTATATTATTAACCTTACTTTCATGTTATAAGTTAAACAGATGTTATATTAAACGTAGTCTTGTCAACATTTTGGAAATTGTTTTTGTGTTTTGTATTGTTTAAAATGTTACTTTTTAAATGGGGTGTACTCATTTACGCTGAGCACTGTATATGTGACCCAAACCAGTCATAAGGGTCAATTATTTGAAATTGAGATTTATACATCATCTAAAAACTGAATAAATAAGCTTTCCATTGATGTATGGTTTGTTGGGATAGGACACTATTTGGCCGAGAACCAGATTTTCCAGAATAGTTGTAATCTGAGAGTGCAAAAAAATCTAAATATTAAGAAAATGCCTTTAAAGTTGTCCAAAATGAAGTCCTTAGCAATGCATATCCACTCAGAAAATAAATGTTTGATATATTTACGGTAAGAAATGTACAAAATATCCTAATGGAACATGATCTTTACTTAATATCCAAATGATTTTTGGCATTAAAAAGAAAAATCGATAATTTTGACCCATACAATGTATTGTTGGCTATTGCTACAAATATACCCGTGTGACTTATGACTGGTTTTGTGGTCCAGAGTCACATATTATATTATATACAACACAACACAAAACAGACAAACACATAACTAAATCATTAATAATAATTATTGTTATGACAATTAATCGTCAGTACAATTCATGATTGTGACAGGCCTAGTAGTTGACATTATGCCACTGTCAATGAACCTCACGTTGAACCTGAAACAACTCCAAACCCAACACTAACCCTAAATCCCAACACCTCACTAACTCAACATCAAGCAACTATTTTCGTCAAAAGCGAGCACATCTAATCGATTTTACGTGCTCAGTTGTAAAATCTTACGCATCTGACCTAAAATAAAACATGGTGTGGGAATGATAAAGTATCATCTGGTGGCGAACTGGATACTCGTTCAGGGGCCGTGCGGGAGTTCGCTGTCCCCTGCACATGTTGTGCCGGTGTGACCGTAATGAGCGCCGCTCCTTTGCTCCCGGGCTTTATCTCTCTGCCCGGAGAGCAGCTCGAGGCGTAATTAACATTGCAGGCATTGCAGTCTGACGTGTTGAATAATTACCCGCTCCTCAATGACACGCCAGTTCCTGCGTTACTGCAGTGCGCAGGTGAAATCGTAACCTTATCCCAGCCAGCTGCCGCTTCAGGGAGGCCATCACGAAAACGACTTGACCTTAGCGAGATGCTACCAGTGGAGCCGTCGTGGAAAGCTGGAAAAATGAGGAACAAAACATGCAAGTGACTTACTTTTCAAAGAGAAAAATTAACACAAATGATGTTTAAATATGTGAAAATAAAATCTACTTTTAATATATTTTTAAAATAAAAAGAAACTGCAACTCAAACATTTATTCATTTTAAAGATTAGAAATATATATTATTTTTAACTTAATTTATTACAAATTTAATTAAAAAATTATGTATTATTTACTTAATAAACCTTTTACAGTATTATTTAAATTTTATTTATTATAAAAATTATATTATTTATTAAAAAATTATATTTATTTATTATAAAAATTATATTATCAGAATATTATTTTACCTGTTACCTATTTGAAAGAAATTAATACTTATTCAGCAAGGATGCATTTAAATTGAATTTAACTTTTACATTGTTACAAATAACAAATAACTTTCTATTCATCAAATAATCCTGAAAAAATGTATCACAAAAATATGAAGCAGTTTGCAACACTGATAATAATCATAAATGTTTCTTGAGCAGCAGATCATCATATTAGAATGATTTCTGAAGGATCATGTGACACTGAAGACTGGAGTAATGATGCTGAAAATTCAGCTTTGAGTTACAACATATTCAAATAGAAAATTATTTTAAATTGTAAAAATATTTCACAATTTTTACTGTATTTTTGATCAAATAAATGCAGCTTTGGTGAGCATAAGAGACTTCTTCCAAAAACATTTTAAAAAATCTTACCAACCCCAAACTTTTGAATGATAGAGAGAAATTCTTTAATTATCTAAATCTTTAATTATGTCAAATATTTTCCACAGGATTCAGAAAATGTTGAGTGATGTAAGCTGATGTCAATCAGATGAAATGATTCTCCATAGTGGCCCGCTCTTGATCTTTATCATAATGTCATTAACATTACTGCTCTATTTTCTTTTGGCTTAACTGTGAGAACATGTATTAATATAGCTCATGTTCTTGTATCATTACAATTTTAGTGCATGCAAACTGTTAAAGACGACCCCCCATGTGCTGTTCTTTATGGGTCCCATTTGACTCACTGTGATTCCTTGTGTCTGATCCCATTCAACAGTTTGCCTTGAACTGGGAAAGACGATCGGCTCGGGTTTCCCATTGGAGTGGACTCTCATCTCAGACTACTTTGAAAGTGTCTCCTGACATTCTAATTAAGCTCTGAACGCCCTCCCTCTGGGAGGTTGCCCTTCCAAAGTCATCCGGCAGGTCAGCGCTGAGTTATTTGCACTGGTTTTGTGGGCAAGCTTAATAATTCCCCTAAGAAAAAAAAAAGAGTCTATCAATCCTGCACAGAAAGGGCACAGTTACAGCTAGTGAACGAACAGGTTGAAATGAAATCAGTGCTGGGCTAAGCTTCGAATGTTTGGCAAAGTTTATTTGTTTTGTTTGTCGTGATGTTCTAAAATTCCTTCGACAGGTCGGATATCCACAGGTGCAAAAGCACAATGTTTTGTTTTTGTTTGCTCTTGGCCAATTAGCGACTTCCGTAGCTCATCAGGAACTTGTTTTGGTGGATATCATTTGCCCCAAACAAAACTTGTCATCAATAACAATTCTCAATTTGTTTAACTGAAAGGATTATGAACACAGTTGTTGATTACACAATTAAATAGGTTTGAAAAAAATAGGTTTCATATTACTATTATTATAGATAAAAGAAAATGAAATTCAAATAGTTGTCTGAATGTCCAGGTCATATTATCTCATTTCAAAAACAAAATAATTTTATATATATATATATATATATATATATATATATATATATATATTAAATACAGAAACTATATTTTGCGTAAAGAAAATTAAGGGGGTGATTACTTAAGCTTTTTGTATTGTGACACTATTTTCAAGAAAATTAGCAATTTTTTCCCGCAAATTCTCAATAATGTAACACAAAACAACAAAAACAACATATTACTGAAATGTAAAGTATTTATTTAAAGTATTTTTAATTTTTAATGCTTATTTAAATGGACAAAAAAAAAAAAAAATTAAATCAATCAAATGTTTTTAAATTATTGTATAACAGTAATAAGAATCTAATGAAAATCACTCGAGTGAAATATCCGTTAATAAAGCAGGGGTTTTCCTGCATTGAAAATATTAAAATTAATCTTTGTCCCGCCAAAAACTTATTTCATCATTTAAAGGCACAATATGTACGATTTTTTAATTAAAATATCCAAAAACCACTATAACAGTGTTATATATTTTGTTGACTTGTGAATTCGGTGAAATCAAAGCGTCATCAAGCTACGCCTTTGTTTTGAATAAGCGACCTCTAGTGGCGAAAATTTACATAGTGTGCCTTTAATACTGCCGTTCTGCAGTACTGCTACCCGCTGATAGCTGGCTGCTTTAAAACGATCCCGTGAGTGTTTGTGTAAGCGCTCTGTGAAGAGCATCAAAGGTTTCTATTTGCAGCCAATCACAGACGTATCTGTTGAGTGCTTGAATGCAATGGCCAATCAGATGTGCTCAAGTTAGTCAGAATCCACTCAACACCACTCAAAATGCCAGAGCGTTTGCTCAGCACGAGTTCTGCACACTCACAAATGCTTTCATTATAACCATAAACACAATGTCAATAAAGAGATCCATTGCACAGTATAGACAGCTTCATTGATTATAACGGGAGTTTTTGCAAGAGCTCAGCTTTGTGTACCTTGCATTGCGATTGACAGCTTCAGTGATTATAATGGCAGCAATCTTTGCTCGCTTTCTCTGTGTATAACACAGTATAATTTATTTTTCATGCTGCTAACTACACATTGCAAAGTTTCTGGATTGACAGCAGGGCCTGACATTAACACCCACCAACCCGTCAAATTCGAGTGGATTTCAGCAGTGGCGTGTAATGCAGTCAGTCCTACTAGCTCATTTGCTCCAGATGAATATTGTTGGTGTTACAGAGCTTGAATTTCACTGTAGGATTAAGCTTATTGCACATATTATTACTCATTCCCACAGATTTTGTGCTCACACCCAAAGTGTGCCACATAAAGCCACCTCTCAGTACTAAGTTCTTTTTTGCTGCTTATTATGCTTAATAGTCAAATACACACAAAATAATGTCAAAATGCCGGTCTTGGCGAGTATTCACATAAACACAGTCAGTTATATTTTAGTGAACGTAAACAGTTGAGAAAGAAAACGTGTAACAGTATAATGGATCCATGTGTCAGGTCTTAAAGTGACAGCAGCCTAATAAACCTGCTGCCAAATTATGAGATAAAATTAAAAACATCTATATGGCCGTTTTTCCTCATGGTATCGATGTCAAAATTGTGGACATTGAAAATACTGAGTGGCTAGTAACAGTGGTGTAGTCTAGTTTTTTGTAGTAAGAATACTGTGATTTTTCCCTCCCAGCCTCATACTCACCCGTCCCAGAGCGACACCCCATAAGCACCACCACACTCACTAATGCATACAGTATGCATCTGATCTAGGCTACATGTTATTGAGAGCATTCTGAAAGACTGCTTATGTGTGTTTTATCTACATGTCAATTTATTATAAGCAACAAGATTTTAACAGCCAATAACATTTACAGCTGGAGAGACTGGACCGATTTTCTACTGTTTAGTGTCAATCACCATCTAATTTAGCCAGTTAAAGGTGCAATATGTAAGATGCAGATTTGCAGTAAATATCCAAAAACCACTAGGCCAGTGTTATATATTTTGTTCACTTGAGGACTTCGTGAGAATCGTGAGAAAATTGCAATTTTAACCAAGGCTCCGGGACGTGTGAGGAGTCGCCTGTCAATGGCGTCATACCCGCATTAATCCTCGGTTTCCGGTTTTATTTTGTAGAAACCATGTAAACACCAAAGACGCTTTAATATATTACATGTTTTAATAGACAAGGGAACAACTGTTTGATATATTTATAGACAGAAGACTAATTGTTGTTATATAGCTCAACACGTTTAGTCTTATTGTTTAAATCTAATTTTCTTGATTTTTTACGAGTACCATGCTTTACCATGCCTCAGAGAAAAACACTGTTTTGTCAAGTAGCTAACATAGCATAATCAGATGCAACTTTATTTTTAGTAACAGTAATACAGAATTTTCTCCATCATACAATATGTTTTAAAATTAATTGCATGCCATTTATTAACACAAGCCATCCAGCATTTCATATGATATTCTAAAATCGATCTATCTTACTGCAGTGTGCAACAAGTGTCTCACAGCAGCCGCCGAGCGAACGCACAGAGTAACGTTATAACATCATTTTCAACACACTCAAATGTATCTAATATAATAAACAGAGCTGCGTTACCTCATACTCAAAAAGCGGAAGCGGTGCCGGCGACTGTGTCATAATAAAAGTCCCGCTGCTCGTGAGGCGTGTGTCGCGCAATCGCTCCAGCGTCCTCGTTCAGCTCCACAACACTCGCTCCTGCTCTGCTTCATACTACAGTAACGTTAATAATCACATCCATGAACATGATTTCTTCCCGGGTCCTATCTCTATTCTTTTGCACCGTCCGTTAAGGTGTGTCCCAAGATTCCGCTCTCAAACTTGGCGTCATCAAGCTACGCCTTTGTTTTGAATAGGCTTCTAGCGACCTCTAGTGGAGAGAATTCTTACATACTGCACCTTTAAGATCTACATTTAGCCTTAGATGTTATATGAATATGGTCCCTGAGCATAGGTTTTATCAGCTGGCAAGTTTCAATGCACATTTTAAGAGTGCAAGTTGCAACTATTATTACACTGTAAAAAATGCTTGGTTAAAAACAACCCAAGTTGGGTTGAAAATGGATAAACCCAGCAATTGGGTTGTTTTAACCCAGCGGTTGGGTTAAATGTTTGCCCAACCTGCTGGGCAGTTTTATTTAACTTAACTATTGTGTAAAAATTGCTGTATTGCTCACTTAGAATGAACCCAAAATATGTTGGAAATTAATGTTTATGAATACTAAATATATTATTTATTAAACTGTTTATTTAAAATTGTTCACCTTTTGATTGTTATTGTTGCCTCTAGTAATTATGTGTCTGATTTTCAATTTCCAACCTATTTTGGGTTCATTTTAAGCCAGACATACAGTCATTTTTAAACAATAGTTGAGTTAAATAAAACTACCCAGCAGGTTGGGCAAACATTTAACCCAACTGCTGGGTTTAAACAACCCAGTCGCTGGGTTTGTCCATTTTCAACCCATCTTGGGTTGTTTTTAATCCAGCATTTTTTAGAGTGTAACAATAATGGAAAGATGAGGCTTATCAGTATGTCACAATATCACCCTGTTTGGACTTTGTTTTCTGTTTTGCACCATTTCCTGCCAGTCTGTCATAATAGTTATGCATTTCAATTCACTAACTTGCAATTTGATTCGATATCAGTTATTTTGGATATACTGTATATCAGGTACAGTACATGGCAAATTTTCTAATGCATGCTGTACAATATACATGGGAATCAGTTGGTACTACATTAATATTGAAGGTTAAAATGAAATTTGTATACAAACTTAAATTACCCTTAAGGAAATTTTTATAATAATAAAGTTATAATAGGCCTACTAACTTTAAAATTATTTCTACTCCAATTCGTTTTTGAAACAAACATTTAAATGGTGGATGTCAACTTGACAGATCTGTTCAAACATGCATTATATAGGCTACTGAAGAACATTAAAAATTATAATTAATATATGGTGTATATATTTAGCTAAATGCTAAATGTGACGTTATGTGACATTGTTTACAAGCTGTTATTAACGTCTTTCCGCGATTGAAACACTGATTAAGCGATTACACGAGACATGATATGGATTTTGGTAAGTTGTACTGTATCTTTCAACATACCTTGAGATCATTCATGTTTATTTCGTGCTGCAACTGGTATTAAAGCGGAGCAGAGGATCAGTTCACGTGCGCTACATGCTGTTGCTTCTCTTGAACTGATACTGCGATCTGTCACCAAGTTACACATTAAAGAGCGCCAAAACGGTGTTTATGATTTTTTATTCTGAAGTAAAATGGGCAGAATTTGAAATATAAGACTTTGTTTCATGTCAAAAGCAACAAACCACAAATCGTACTGTGATTTATTGGACTGTTACGCATCCTCGTGTTTTTTTAAGAGGGTATGCGGAAATCCTTGACCTTTCCTAGTGGGTATACGGCGTATACCTGTGTATCACATAGACTACACCACTGGCTAGTAACTTGAAAATGACTAGCCACAGTAGCTGGTGAGCAAAAAAGTTAATGTCAAGCCCAGATTGATAGCTGTATTTAAATGCGCGATAGTGATAACCATAACAATGGAGGGAACGATCTGCCACTTTTTCTATGTAATGTGTTTCTTTTATTACTAACTTTTTAAATCAGTCACTCAGTGACTTTTTACATATAAATTTAATGATTTTAAAATATAAAAAAGTTCTAAGCACTTTGTTTTATGATCTGTCCTGACAATGATTATTTTTATTTCATGAATGAATAGGATAAGTTAATTTTACAAACTGTTTCTTTGCATTTATTTTGGATTTACTGGCCTTGCAGTTCACATGGGAAGGGTACTTTGTACTGTGTGTGGATGGCAGTGTTCGTCCACCACCACCAAAGACAATTTTTGACCCAGGAAAAACCCTGTTAAAGATATTAGAATGAGATTTTTAATGTAATGCGATTCAGATATTCTCAGATCAGAAAATGAGAATCTGCACTTTCCTCTGGCGCTCCAGTCTAGTCCATCTCTCGCCCCCTTTCAATTTGAGCAATATGACCTCTCGCTGTTGTCACTTAGGAGATTTATTGAGGCCACATGCATTGTGATCGGCCAGCAGACCTGCCCGTGACCCCCCTTTATGAGCTCTCTGGACTAATGCCACATAATGTCTGTAAGTTAGCCTGTGCAATTATAAACCCTGTGGACTGAAAGAGAGCTGTCATTAGGATGTGCTTAAGGACAGCGGACTGCGGAGTCTGGCCCTGGGACAGGACGGCAAATGGACTGGGAGCCGTAAGACGAGCCGGGCCAGAGGGGGATAATTAGAGTGTTTTGTCCAACATTGTTGATATAAATATGACAAAAGCCCCTCCTGTTCCTCACCAACACACACTCATTTACCCACTCTACGAGCCGCCCATAGACATCGCCCTAATCATCATGTTCAACAGGTGGTGGGCAAATGCGAAGGGCATGAAACCGATACTGTGTTTCCTGCAAACTGACAAACGTGCTAATTAATCCTGATCTTTTTTCTTTTTTTCCCCCCACTTATTGTTTTCCATCTGTTTGTAGCGTGTGAGGCCGTGCTGAAAGCAGTTTTCCTGCAGTTGATGCGATGTTAACAATGTGTTTAAAGTATCGAAAAAGGTGATTCTGTCACCATCAGCTAGGTTTCCATCACCACGAATTTTTAATGTGGCATAAAAAAAAAATACCCTGCTGAACGGAAACACCAAGATACGCATTAAATCTTAAAATGTGCATAAAAAACTTAAGCACTCAAATGAGGCGTATGTTTCTTATTGGATGAAAAAATTATGTGCATGAACTACGATGGAAAAACACTTACTAAATAAATTCCTGGATGTGTAACAAAACAGTCATGTGATTGGTCAGCTGGTTTGTACAGTTATCCAATCTCATTGCACACCATCTAAAACATTGTTTTAGTCATTCTGAAATGCCATGATTTGGTATGAAGGTCTCGAACAACTTTTTATTATTCTATTATTGATGCTTTGAGGCACTTCCCCCAGGAAGTGATGATTTTGTTCTCTTGAACACATAGGCTGGAAATGGTGGTTAATTTGCAAATGTTTTATGCAATATTCGAATTTTTCACACAAGTTTAATTGCAACTTTGGATGAAAACATAGCTATTTACTCACCTTTGTGTCGTTTCAAACCCATACGATTTTCTTTTGTATCGTTAAGCTCCAAAAACGGGAAAAGGGCATCATAAAAGTGCCATAAAAGTAGTTCAAAGTACTCGTGTGCTAGAGTTTAAATCTTTTAAAAGTTTTCCGATAACATATCAAACCAAAATGTAAGTTTTTGTTCACTGATAATCCTCCTTTAAAATTTTATTTACACTGCATATTCAAACTGTTTATCATGATATATTTGTCACATGAAATTTAGCGTATGGGTCATTGACGAATAAGGTCTTTAAAAGTGTAAAAAAACATAATGGAGATATAATTGATTTTGAAGTTTTATGAAGTGTTAACAATGAGATTATGTGGTTTTTATAATCAATTAACTTTGCGTTTGTCATTTTTTACAAGATGGACAAAATTTGTCACCAAAAAAGTCATTCGATTTAACCAAAATTTCGGTTTTACCGAATGACACTTTTGGTTATACCAAATGACGATATTTTCAAACAATGCTAACAGGCTGATATCTAGCTAGCTAGCAAAAGGACAATCAAACGTTTTCAATTTAGTACAAGTTTTTAAAATATTACAACATTTTCCATGTTTTATAGCGGTTGTACCGAATGACCTGATGTTTCGGGACATGCGTATGAGCAAGTGAAAACATGAATTTTTCAAATAGTTAAAAGAGAGTTAGTTACTTTGTTTCACAACCATGTGGTCCTTTGCAGGTGTCTGAATGATGTCACATCCTGTCACATGATATTGAACGCATGACTTGATCCAAAATGGTCCCTTTATATTGGTTACTCCGAATGACATCAATGAAATTCATTTTTCTGGACATTCGTTCTCATAACAAAGCTACAACTTATTCACATAATTTTAATATTATATTGCACTATGTTGATATATGATGTTATAAAATCATGCCAGAATAAAAAAATATATACATTTATCACATTTTAAGATATTTTAATCACAAATGAAATGGCTGTATTGGCATTTGGACGGTTAAACCAAATGACCTTTTGACACTTCAAAATCTTTAAAATATCTTTATATGTAGCAAAATATAATTAAAACCTTTTGGATTTAATAAAAGTGATCTAGTTGTACTACCTTACTTACTTTGGATGTCAAATTTTGGTGTTTGTTTATTATTAAGGCCTTTGGACAAAAAAATGACCCGTCACGTCACTGACCCGTATATTTGACATACAATAACCAATGGTGTTCAACATCAAACATGACATGTTCACATGGCATATTTGAATATGCATGAGCATGAATGAGATCTGATGAGATTTTCTTTCGTGTTCTACTGAGGAAAGAAAGTCAAATGGGTTTGGAGAGACATAAGTGTGAGTAAATGATGACAGAATTTACTTTTTTGGGTGAACTATCCCTTTAAGGGAGGGTGTATTATAACAAAATCTCCTTCTGACCATGTCAGTTAAATCCTAAAAATGAAAGATTAATTTGCCTATGCAAACCAGCATGGAATTGAAACCCAACATGTTGCTTTTAAATTCCAACAAATGATATGTGTGGTAACAGAATATGTGTGTCAGTATCCACCGGCAGTGAAAGCACTGATTCATCAGCCATGATGACGTGGATTTTCCCTTCTTTTTTTAATTTAATGGAGCTGCACGGTGAATGAAGAACATCTCAAAGGGAAAATATATTTTGAGGTTTAATATCTTAACTATTTTTGTTTTTCCACATTTCACATGAAATCCCTTCTTTGTGGTCTTTGTTGTAAATTCTGTAAATGGGTTTAACTTTGGGAATTGAAATTTGGCTCAAAAAATAAAAGCTGTGATCATTTATTAACCTTCATGTCGTTCGTTCTTCTGTGGAAGGAAATGTTTATCAAGACCAAAACAGCTCTTTTGCATACAATGAAAGTGAACTAAAATGGTTTAAAATGACCAAAATACCCTAAAAACATATGACTTATGAAGTGTATTATGTTTGTGTGGGGAACAGGCTAAAATATAAGTAATTATTTGTTAAAATTCTTACCTCATTCGCACCAGGTTTGGCATCAATGACAATCGGCCATGAGGCAAGTGAAGAACCAATGACGTTGGATGTCACTGGACAGATGGGGATTTAGCTGGTTAGTTTTTGCAGCCCCTTTCTGTAAATGTTGTAACTACACTATTCAGTGTCTTTCAAAATATGTGTAATTTTGCAAAAAATAGACTACCAGTCAAAAGTTTGGAATCGGTAAGATTTTTAATGTTTTTAAAAGAAGTTTCATCTGCTCACCAAGGCTGCATTTATTTAATTAAAAATACAGTAAAAACAGTAATATTGTGAAATATTATTACAATTTAAAATAACTGTGTTCTATTTGAAAATATTTTATGAAGTAATTTATTCCTGTGATCAAAGCTGAATTTTCAGCATCATTACTCCAGTCTTCAGTGTCACATGATCCTTCAGAAATCATTCTAATATGATGATCTGCTGCTCAAGAAACATTTATGATTATTATCAATGTTGAAAACAGTTTTTCTCAGGATTCCTTGATGAATAGAAAGTTCAAAAGAACAGCATTTATCTGAAATACAAAGCTTTTGTAACATTATACACTACCGTTCAAAAGTCTGGGGTCAGTAAGAATTTTTATTTTTATTTTTTTGAAAAGAAATTAAAGAAATTAATACTTTTATTCAGCAAGGATGAATTAAATCGATCAAAAGTGACAGTAAAGACATTTATAATGTTACAAAAGATTATATTTCAGATAAATGCTGTTCTTTTGAACTTTCTATTCATCAAAGAATCCTGAAAAAAAAAGATTGTACACAAATATTTTGTACAATAAACGTTTCTTGAGCAGCAGATCATCATATTAGAATGATTTCTGAAGGATCATGTGACACTGAAGACTCATGCTCAGAATGATGCTGAAAATTCAGCTTTGATCACAGGAATAAATTACTTAATAAAATATATTCAAACAGAAAACAGTTATTTTAAATTGTAATAATATTTCACAATATTACTGTTTTTACTGTATTTTTAATTAAATAAATGCAGCCTTGGTGAGCAGACGAAACTTCTTTAAAAAACATAAAAAATCTTACCGATTCCAAACTTTTGACCTGTAGTGTGTGTGTATATATATATATATATGTATATATTTCACATTGCTCCACGTGGGTAAGTGATGGCAGAATTTTTGTGTGAAATACCCCTTTACTAAAATCACGAAAACTGGCAAAGAGGTGGGTTGTTGTTTTTTTTAACCACACCTTTTCTCACATTCAGTCTCTAGAGTGATGAATTAAGCTTGTTATGTGGGTACAAATCGTACCTGACGTGAGTTGTTGAGTGTCCAGCATCCTGTCACAAGAATCCCTGAAAGGAAGAGGCATATGAGGCCACTCAACTCCAGGCCCAAATTCACTGTCAAATGATGGATCACTGGGGAGCAAAAGAGAGAGCTTGAGACAAGAAATAGAGGCAGAAAAATTTTTACTACACTTCCAAGAAACTGCTGGAACGGCAACAGTATTACAGCCGGCCCTTAAACTCCATTTTACTCGAATGGCCTGCTGACCAGAATGTGTGATTATCTTGTTTCATGTCAAACGTCCATTCGTTGACAATTTGTTCTCCAGGCTGAAGGAACATGCAATAAAATGCGGACGCGTTTTCAGCGACCCGATTCCAAGGTCATTAGCGGTTTTGTGCAAAGCTGGTGTTTGAGGCGAAGCGGCAGCGCATGGCGGAGTCGTGTGAGGTACCATCCAGCGCAGTGCTGGACGCTTGTGGTTTTGCTTCTTATTTCTACAGAGAGCTTTTGTCCACGCTGGCATCGCAGACCAAGGGTGGGCCTCCGGATTTGAGTGATTTATGAAGACGAGTAAAGAGGCCACGCGGTCGACAGCGCTGTCACATACAGGGGAGGAGGAAACCGCATCAGGACATCAGAAAGGCAGGCGAGTGCTCGCGAGCGATGGCCAAAACTGCACACCGAGGGCCCCTTCATGACAAGGAAATGAAATCTGACCACTGTCCGCAGGGATGAGGTGCACCGGGAGGAAGCGAGCACATTTCCATCACGTTAAAGCTGACAGGGGAAAGTCTGCATATTTCATCCAGCACATGTTTTGCAAGTGAAAAGAGCCAAATCCTTTTCAATTTTTCATCTTATTATTTTGTTACCCTGAATTTACCCATTAATAGCTTACATGCAGCTGCGTGCACCTGCGTTAGAGACTCGATCTCAGGGCTGCGCGCTTCTCCAGATGTGCATCACGCATTTCTCTTCGCATTTATGTCACGCTGGGATATTTGTGAAACATATGAGGTCCCACCAATCAGCAAAACACTCCATCCAAAATCCCATCAAACACAACAATGCAACACATCCATAATGTCCCGAAACTGACTCAATACTCACTCTGGGATACCGCTTAGAGGTTTGAAATGTTTTTATTCGCATTAAAGTCCAAATCAAAATGAGCTATTTTACTTTCCTAATACATGTTCCTGTTCTTATTTTGCGTAATTAATTAGTGCAAAACTTTGGAATAACGTGCAATATAATCAAAATGCAATAATACTAACTATTTAGGCCTAAATTTAAGATTTATATATTTGATTTGCATATAAAATTTCCATCCATTTGGACAGTAAACAATAATACATAAATGAAACGGGTACGATTTTTGCACTCAGAAAAAATCATTACAGTATATTTTTAACTTTATGCATTTATCTGATTTTATTTAAAGACCCCCTGTGGTGAAAATCAAGTTTTTAATGTTGTTTATATGTCTATGTGGTGTTTTTAATATGCTTTAAGACAAACCATGTGCAAATTACCATTGCTGAGTATTTTCTCTTTAAAACTGCAGAGATCTAAAGACGTCACAAACTACCTTGTAACCAATCATGTCAACATGCCGGCGGACTTTAGCATATCATTAACCATGCTCTGAAGCTGTTTGATAATGTAGTCAAGCTAAAAGCTAATCATATTAATTACCGTCATGTGTCCAATGTTGTAAAAAGCGATACCATTGTGCAGCGTTTACCTGAGTAAATTGACCGAGTGGATCTCTGAGCTCGTGCGAGTGAGTGGAGGCGGAGCTAATTAGCATATTCATAGATCTGCGTATATTAAATGAGGCAAGGGTGTAGAGTTACATTTAAGCTATTTTAAGTCATGACATTTTTTTCACAAGGAAAAATGTTTAAATATGTCACTTTGGTGATTAAAGATGAGTTTTAATAGATAAAATTATTGACTACAGAGGGACTTTAAATAATCATATTTTCAAAATGCATTTATTCAAATTGCTTAGAATCAGCATAAATCTGTTTACTGGGAAACCAATTAAATTTATTCAGCTGAAAAGTATGAATGTTTAAAACATGGCTAGCAGCAGAACAAGAATTAATAAATTAGTTAAAATGTAAGATTTGGATTGGATTGATTGATGATAAATATATAAACCTAATTATTGAGTATTTAAAACACATAGTTTATTAGTACTATTACAGAACTGACAAATATGCATCACATTAAATTTATTAGTTTATGTTAAAACTGTGTAATCCAAATGAATGGAAATTTGTTTTAATATAAATATGTTTTGGAGTATGTAACTCGTTAAGCCCTTTTATTTTCAGCCACGCCCCTTTTTTTACCATCCAATCAATTCCTGATGGAGGACATCAAGTCCCGCCCAAATGTTTTTCTCTATGAACATCCTGCTTTACAGAAATACACAACATTACCAAAGTAAAACGAGGTGCGGATGCCTTTTTCTGCTGGCTTTAACACTAACAATAACAGATTATGTAATATCTGAAAGTGGTGTACTTACACTGTGTTTTAGACGGATTGTGTAACATTATCAGCACAGTAGTGGAAATATTCCCACTGCATTCAGTAAAAACATGTGCCGTGTGTTCCTGTAGCGTTTCCGGTCTGTAAGAACGCGGGTTAAAGCTCTCAGTGGCAGCTGAGGTTCAGGAGCTGCAGGTCACGGAGGCCGCGAGCGAGAGACTTCCACTGCACAGCACATTAAGGAAGCAGCTCTAACATTTATGTTTTGAAGCATTGAGCTCAAGTGAAGCTCAACAGCTCCCTGGATCACAGTGAGGAAACACTCGGCCCGGCCTGACAACAGCAGATCGGGGGCCTTTCCTGAGAATCACAATGACCCTAAACAAAAAAAAATTAGTACATTTATGAGGCGTTTTTATGTCACTGGGTTGAACGTATAAAACTGACATTGGTGAAGCAGATCGCTCCGCTCTAGAACCTAGTGAACTGCTTTGCTGTCTACATAGGCAGCTACCTTCTAAGGGAGTATCTTAACTGAAATGGATGCTAATAAGCTCTATACAGGTGTGCACTACACTCTTATCATGAAGTATTTTTTTCACGCTAGGGTTGTTACAGTTAGCTAAACCTAAAACCATAAAAAACATTGAAATAAAATACAGTATTTTTTTTATTATTTCAATTATTTATTTATTTCAGCTAGTTCCCAAGGCAGCATTTCTAAAACTAAAATTAAAATAATTATAATAATAAAGTTTGAAGTAAGTAAGATTTTTAAAAGAAAGAAAGAAGTCTTTTACGCCCACGAAGCCTGCATTCATTTGATCAAAAATACAGTAAAAATTGTGAAATATTTTAAAATAGCTGTTTTCTATTTGAATATATGTTAAAATGTAATTTATTCCTGAATTTTCATGCTCAGTGTTTAAGTCTGTCAGGCAAACAAGCTTTTACTTAAAGGGGAGCTATAATGCCCCTTTCACAAGATGTAATATAAGTCTCTGGTGTCCCCACAATGTGTCTGTGAAGTTTCAGCTCAAAATACCCCACAGATCATTTATTAAAGCTTGTCAAATTTGCCCCTATTTGTGTGTGAGCAAAAACACGCCGTTTTTGTGTGTGTCCCTTTAAATGCAAATGAGCTGCTGCTCCTGGCCCCCTTTCCAGAAGAGGGTGGAGCTTTAACAGCTCGCGCTTCGGTTGCTCAACAACAACAAAGCTGGAGAATCTCACGCAGCGAAAATGACGAAAGTGTTCAGCCTTACATTGTTCAAACCGGAGTCGACACTGATGGAGAGACTCAGGAAGAAGTTACAACTTTTAGAATGAAACTGGACGTTTCTGAATGGTTAGTGGATAAATTTATGTAGTTGCTGTGGAGTTGATTCAACTAACGTTTATGATTGCTATCAAATGCTGTGAATGGTCTAATATTTTTTCCAAAATATCGTTCGGACAGAAATGCTCATTTTTTTTAGCAGTCGAGTTTGCCAGGGTCAAATAGTGTTCAGTGCTCGTCTGTGCAGCCAACGACAGAACAGTTAGCATGCTTTGCTCAAACTTTTGCCATGGTGTTAGAACTGGTACACCGTTGTCGCTTGCGAAAACAAACTGGCGGTGCCGTGGGTGGAAACTTGCAGATTAAGGGGCGGTAATATTATAATAAGATCCTCTTCCTACGTTACAAGGGGAGCGAAATCTGAATGGCTTGTTTTTTCACATGCTTGCAGAGAAAGGCTTACCAAAACAAAGTTACTGGGTTGTCCTTTTTCACATTTTTCAGGTTGGTAGTAGACAAGTGCCGATACTCGGTAATGCAATATATCACGATAATGAATATGCACGATATTGTTATCGTGGGCACTTCAAAATACCGTAAATAATAATTTATTACCAATTATTGAAATTTTTATAATGCATTTAAGAATACTTTCCCCATCAAACGTATAAAATGCACAACACCGCTGTATTCTGCGTCAAAGGGACGCGCTCAGATGTAAACAAGCCCAACGTGCATGAGAAGCACATGAGAAGCACATGGCGGAACGAGTGAAGGTGCACGTTCACTCTCTGACAGCAGAGGGCGCTGATGGAACAGCAGAAGTGCAGCGGTTACCCCGGAAACCCCGCAACCAAAGCAACTGCTAGTGAAGTTTTTAAAATGCTTCAAACAGCCATTCATTTTTTTGTAATCTCAATGTTGTTCATCACAGCACCAAATACTTAATACTTAAAGACTTAATAGGCTATTTATTTTCAAACTTAAACATTTTTATATTTTAATCTGGACTACAACATCCCCTAATGATTAGAAATGTTCTGATTATTTGTTATTGTTCAGTAAAACTTTGAGACATACGGCTTCATTCGTTAACATGTTAATTCATTATTACCAAACTGACAATGAAAAATACTTATAAAGCATTAATTATTCTTAGTTAATGTTAATTTCTTAGTTACTGTTTAATAACATTACTAAAATCAAAAGAACTTATTTAATGGACCTGAGATAAAACTAACAATGATCAGTTGTATTTCTTAACTAACATTAACAAAAAATAATACTTTCTGTAACAAATGTGCTCAATCTTAGTTAATGCATTAAATAATGAGACCTTATTGTAAAGTGTTACCTGTTGTTCTTTATAGCCTAATTCTTTTGCACTTTAATCTGTTTGAAAATTTTACTTTATATATTTTTTGTGTATTGTATTTAAACATTCAGAGTTCTTTTTGTTATTACAAAAAGAGTTCTTAAACCTGTTATACTATGACAACACTTATTTCAATATCGTGATAATACCATATACCGTGATAAAAGCTTCAGCAATTAATCGCAACATGAAAATTTGATACCGTCACATGCATCGGGGACCCGATTATAGCACTTAAACACGGAAAAAGTCAGATTTTCATGATATGTCCCCTTTAATAATTGCTCATTCACAGATAAGATGTCAAGGTTCACATCAGTCAGTAGCTAAGTGCTCTGTTTCGCTGCTGCCTTGAGCTCATAAACTCATAAAATCTGCTTTATCCGCCAGGAATTCAGTCCATTGTTTTGCCAAAAATAATTTCAGCAGTTTACTGTTACAGCAGTCCATCTAAAGGGCCGGAAGTGATTACTGTTTATTAAAAAATCTAATGACGTGCACTAACGGTGTGTTGTGAGTCGCGGCAGAATGGCCGCTCGCTGACGCCCCAGAGAGGTAAACAAAGGCAGGAAGATCAAATAATGCATTCATCACATTCCCCAGGGCCGGAGGCCAAGTTCATGTCAAATCCATAATAAGGAAAGTATCCTCCGCGCAGCTAGTTTCCCCACACGCACGTCACACTCTGCTGGAAATCTACGCAGAGGATGCATTGATATTCCTGGTGCTTCCTTTCTCACAAGCTCAATTCAGACTCGTCACATCGCAAGTAGCAGCGCGCATCTCCCTCCCCCTATTAAACACACAATTATAAACCATTAGGCTGCCAAAACATGGCCTTTGTTTTGTGTTTGGGTTAGTTTTTTTTCTTTTTTAGAGGGAAAGCTATGGTGGAGTGCATAACAGGCCGGTAGTTTGTCTTGCCTGGAAAATAACAAGATTTAAGAGGTAATGAGAGTCTAGGACAACAACATTCAGCTGCCAGCAGCCGGCTGTTTCAATCATCTGTTTAAATCTTGATGGTTTATCATGTCTGCTGATGGACAAACAAATATAAACTGTATTTTTTTTCTCAGATAGCACTGTTCTGCTGGGATAAACATGGTATTCTGACTTTATGAAGGTCATCAGTCAATATATATAACACTACCAGTCAAAAGTTTGGATTTTTAATGTTTTTAAAAGAAGTTTCTTCTGCTCACCAAGGCTGCATTTATTTAATTAAAAATACAGTAAAAACAGTAATATTGTGAAATATTATTACAATTTAAAATAACTGTTTTCTGTTTGAATATATTTTATAAAGTAATTTATTCCTGTGATCAAAGCTGAATTACTCCAGTCTTCAGTGTCACATGATCCTTCAGAAATCATTTTAATATGATGATCTGCTGCTCAAGAAACATTTATGATTATTATCAGTGTTGAAAACAGTCATTTTAGTAATAATTAAGTAATAATTTCTTTAATAAAAAAGTAGTGTACATACCTGAGATGAATTAGGTAAAAGTATGGGTATCATGAAGTAATACAATATTTCTAATCCATTATATTGAAAAGCAAAAACAGAATTCTGCAGGAAGCGCATCAAAAATTCAGATGATTCAAATGAATTCATCAATTTATTTGTTGTAATACTTTATAATAATCTTCTTTTTATTTCCAGGCTTACATTATATTTTAATACTTATATATTATAATATATTATTAACTACTATATTCTTAGATAATTCATTACTATGTAATCTTCTTGTCTCAGTATTTCATATGGCAGTAGGGACTGATTAGGTCAGTCTACTCGGATAGCTTTATGTAGGAGGGAAGCTTTCAGAAGAACATAATGGTTTTAAAGCTGAATCATATACAGTTTGTTTGACTGGCTGTAAATGAAATGCCGGTTCCCCTGTGGGCCGCTAGTGAGAGCTCTGTCAGAGGTGAGAAAAGCTGCTCTTAGTGGTCATACAAACACACTACAGCTGCAGACAATTAACTGGACTTGTGAAAAGCTATAATGACGGCAAAGGAAATCTTATATTCCATGAATTAGTCGAATTCTTCAACTACTTAATCAGCGAGAGTGTGTTAATTCTTTAATATCTCACTCACTTAACGGACTACAATTCTGTATTTTCTGCCATGTCAAAACAGTTCTTCCAAATGAGGACCGTACTTAAAGATAATGAAACTTAAATCAGTATCATTACCAACTGACTGTTCATATAACATGCAGTTAAAGCTAAATAAAAGGCCATTTTTACAATAATTAATATTTTAATTTTAATTCAAATTATTAATTTATACATGCTAAAAATTATGTTAAATTATAAATATGTCCCTATAATGCACAATACTTACTGGTTGTTCATATAACGTGTAGTTAAAGATTAAAAAAAGATAATTAATATTTAAATTTTAATAAAAATTGGTTATATATGTTAACTTGCACATGTTAAAAATTATTAGATTAGAAATATTTGCCTCTAGATTATTTGCTTAAAGCTAAAAAATGTTTTTAAATTTTTTGCAATAATTCATTATTTAATTTTAATTACTTGTACATGCTAAAAATATTTATATAATTAAAAATGTTGAAATATTAAAATATTCATGCATAGAAATATGTGCCAATACTGTTGATTACTTACTGGTTGTTCATATAATGTGTAAAGGATAAAAAGGTAATAATTAATATTTAAATTTTAAATAAAAATGTTTTTATATATATTAATATGTATATAATTATACATATACATGCTAAAAAAAGATTTGCTATCCGATTACTTACTGGTTGTTCATATAACGTAGTTAAATCTACAAAAAATATATTTTTTTGCAATAATTAATATTTTAATTAATATTTTTAATATATTAACTTATGCTAAAAAATATTAAATTAGAAATATGTCTTATTTACAGGTTGTTCATGTAACATAGTTAATGTAGTTATATTTTATAATAAGTAATATTTTAATTTTAATTAAAAATATTGAAATAAAAATTCTAATTTAACATTTTTTGTGTTATTTAATATCATGTAAGTTAATGCTAAAAAATATGTTAAATTAGAAATATGTGCCGCTTATTCCCACCCCTAAACAAAATTATATTTCAAAGCCACATTTGTTTTCGGCCAAATAATGAAAAGTAAAGAAGCGAATAAGAGTTTTTCACGCACCCACCCAAAATCCTCGTTTTCCTTAAACATGTTAAGAGTCGCAAGTCTAGCAGAAATGATGAGGGTCACTTTTCCAGAAACAAAAAGGATCAGATTTCTGGTCCAGTATGGAAATAACGGTGTGTGGTGGCCAGAGTCTCCATGATGTTAACACCACTCACCAGACAAGCACAAGAGGAGGGGAAAAAAGACCCCTTACCTTAATGGCAATCACAGCTCAGCCCTGAAATGAGAGAGAGGGAGAGATTTAGAGAGTGAAGAAAACTGCAAACATGCAGCGCTGGTTTCCTCTCTGCTCCTGAACCCACCTGAGCTTCAGCGCTGATGCATTTAGCACCAGACCGTTTAATACTGCAGGTTCGGCCGCTCGGGGTCAATGTCTTCACTTTCCAGCAGCGGAAAACTTACGTGGATCATCTGAAAGACACAGAGAGCGTAACACATCAACATTGTAAAGAACATATTCAGACCATATTTCATATATTTAAAAAAAATTAATGCAAGGCAAGCTTATTTAGATTGCACTTTTCATACACAATGGCAATTCGAAGTGCTTTACATAAAAGTGATTAAAATTAATTATAAAAGGTGCATACAAAATTAATAATAAAAAATAATAAATATAAATAATAAAAAATGAGAAGAAGAAATAAAGGAAAGAATTATTTGCAAGAATTGCTTGCATATAGAAAACAAAGAATAATTTATTGACAATTAAACACACTTACTCTCCCCTAATTCTAATTACTGTAATGCAAAATATAAACAATTAAAATAATTAAATAAAAATAATTAAAATATGCATAATTATAATTAAAAAACAATTAAAAGAATTAAATAAAAATAAGTATAATAAAAAAATACTTAAAATATTTTTTAAACAATAACTTTACAATAAGTTCCCATTAATTAAAGTTAAAGCATTAACTAACAATGAGCAATACATTTGTTACAGTGTTTAGTAATCTTTGTTAACGTTAGTCAATAAAAATACAGCTGTTCTTCATTAGTTCATGTCATCTCAGGTCCATTAAATAAAATCAAAAGATACAACTTTTGATTAGTAAATATTGAAATTATTATTAACTAAGATAAATAAATGCTTTAGAATTATTTTTTTATATTGTTAATTCATGTTAACTAGTGATAGCAAATTAAACCTTATTGTTAAGTGTTCACCATGTCCATGTTTTGTATTGTTTTTGATTTTTGGGTGAAATGTGATCTGAACATGTTTACCCTTTATAACTAGTTGTTAGCTAATCTTCAAACTTGTTAAAGAGCGGAGATAAACTGAATGAAAAGCGTGTGTGTGTGTGAAGTCTTTTAAGCGTTACCGCTCTTCGCTAATGGAACTGTGGTCATGAGTTATTCACAGTCTTAATGAGCTGTAATAAAACGCGCGTTCAGAGCTGAGGGTGTCGCGTTTCAGGAGCCTCAGCCAGACGGCCATGTGCCGCCACAGTCATGCTGCTAAAGGGAAATTCCCCCACAATACACACACTAAAGTGTTCTTAGATTACTTAATTAATTAACCAAGTAAACTGAATTGCGCCAACACATTCAGGGTGAGCAAATAACGAGGTGACCACATCCAGGTCATCCTGGGACACATGGTGGATTTGCTTTCAAATGGGAACAAACCATTAAAGTGCCCTTATTATGCTATTTTAAAGGTTCAGGAGTATCCTACAACAGGTTTACAAGCATCCAAGGTCAAAAACATTTTAATTTTCTCATAATATACATTGCAAATCACCTAGTTTCTCACAGAAAACAATTCCAAGAGCCTGCTCTGCTCTGATTGGTCAGAAGGCCCAGTCTGTTGTGATTGGTCGACTGCTTACAGTGCGTGTCAGAAACAAAACTCCCATTATCATATCTGAATTTCAGCTCTTTCTCAGCGCTTGATACACAGTGATATGAACAGTAAAGATGGCGTCAGTTTTATTGTATGAATTCAAGCTCAAGTCCTCATCCTTTGAAGTTCACCAAAGTGGATTCGCAGTACTGAAAACAGCATCTTCTCAACATGAAAAACACGAACCAAACTCTTCCAGTCGCAGCTACAACTACAGTGTTTGTGGGCGGGGCAAAGTAGATGTTTTTCGCAAGCAGCCAGTGAAGACCATAGGCTGGCATTATGCAAATTTGTTACATTTTTACGTATGTAACAGGAAGTGAGACTGGAATTACTGACAACTAGAGCCCGACCGGTTTATCAGTCTGCCGATTTTATCGGCCAATATGATCCTGTCGCAGATATATCTGCATCGGTGTATATGCAGCAGATATGACACCGATATGAACATTTTCGGAACGCCTTGTTTACTGAAGTCACATAACTTTCACCTTCCGAACCACTGATTCGAAACAAAAGATTTGTAAAGCTTCGAAGCTACATGAAAAAAAAGTCGTTATTTCGTTTTTTTGGCGCACAAAAAGTATTCTTGTTGCTTCATAACATTAAGGTTGAACCACTGTAGTCACATGAACTGTTTAAATACGTCTTTAGTACTTTCTGGGCATTGAAAGTGTAAATTAACTTGCTGTCAATGCAGGCCTCACTGAACCATCGTATTTTATCAAAAATATCTTAAAGGTGCCCTAGAATTTACATTTTACAAGATGTAATATAAGTCTAAGGTGTCCCCAGAATGCGTCTGTGAAGTTTCAGCTCAAAATACCCCATAGATTTTTTATTATACCATGTTTTAATTGCCTATTTTGGGGTGGAATAAAAAAATGCTCTGATTTGGGGTGTGTACACCTTTAAATGGTCGTGCTCCCCGCCCCCAAGCACGCGACTCCATTAAACATTGCATAAACAATACTGAAGTTCACAATATAACTCTCAAAATGGATCATTACAAACTGTTGGTGATGCAGCATATCAGATCACGTCAGTATGGCATGTATTTTGTGGATGTTTGCTAACATTTGATTCTGAATGAGTGGTGCTGCACAGCTAACGGGGCTAAAGCTACACACAGTTGGAAAGACTCGATAAGAATGCAGATGCGTTGAATTATACAGACTACAAGCGTTTTCGGGTTAAAAATGAAAATAACGACATGGCTCTGGTCTCCGTGAATACATTAAGAAACAATGGTAACTTTAATAACATTTAACAGTACATTAGCAACATTCTAACAAAACATTTAGAAAGACAATTTACAAATATCACTAAATATATCACGATATCATGGATCATGAACAGTTATTATCGATCCATCTGCCATTTTCGCTATTGTCATTGCTTGCTTGCTTCACAATACCTGCAGAACGTCTGATGATTCGGCTGTGCAGCTCCAAGACGTTAATACTGCCTTGAACATGGGCTGATATATGCAAAAGTTGGGGGCGTACATATACATAAAAGTTGTTGGGATTATGTTGAGATCCGCCTGTTTTTCCGTGGTGTTTTTCACACATGAGATTTACATATGAAGGAGGAAACAATGGTGTTTGAGACTCACTGTATGTAATTTCCATGTACAGAACTCTTATTATTCAACTATGCCAAGGTAAATTCAATTTTCAATTCTAGGGCACCTTTAATTTGTGTTCTGAAGATGAACGAAGGCCTTACGACATGAGGGTGAGTAATTAATGACTGAATTTATACAGTGAAGATAATAGGCAGTGTATATGTGATTATTAAAGAATATCGGCCGATGTATCGATTTTTTACTCCCTAATATCAGTTTCGGCATCAACTACCAAAAACCCATATCAGTCGGGCTCTACTGACAATCGATTCTTTCTTTTAGGAGAAAATAACTTTATTTATCATGCACTTTCCAGAGCTTTTACATTCACATTCAGCTATATCACACACTGCATGAAAGGTAATATTTGAAAAAACTGGGTCATTTCAACAGGGACTGCGCAAAGCCAGAAACATATGAAACACCGAATATGGCCGATGCATTGAATATTGTGGTGGAAGCAAGCCTCAGTACTCGAGGGGTCAAAGTTTCCTTCATTATATCTGTGCCATTAAACCGGATATGTTATCATTATTATTTAAGTAGCTAGAAGCATTAGGTAAGTTCAGTGCAGGGAGATTACACTTACTGGTTGAATTTCCCTCAAACATCCACCCTTCAAACACTGCGTGTGTGTTTGTGATTAATAGCTCATGACAATTTAATGGAGAAACATATAGCCTGGCACCCAGCAGTCACTTTCATAAGTAAATAAGCCCCATTAACACCATATGGTAGCAATGCCACACAAGGCGATTGGCTTAACTTGAACTTAATCACATTCACATAAGTCAAGGCGGGAAACATCCTCAAGGTAGCAATTTCGGAGTCACATGAACGCCATATTTCATTATAGCTTTAAAAGAAAAACCATGGTCGGTTAAATTCCTGCCAGCTGCTCAAAGGGGTTTTGTACTGGAAAACAAACTATAGAGAACACAGAAATAACTGTTCACTTAATTACAGTGTAAAGTCTGTAATTTCTTGTCATAGTATAGCAATCACAGTTAATCACAGTTTTCATCCTTGTAACACATTGAGAGCATTAATTAGAAGCGATAAAGTGTGAAATGTCAACAAATTAGCTCTGAAAAGGTTGTATGTAGTACATGAAAATAAAAAGTGATTGATTTCAAACTATATTTTATTTAAAAATTAAACGTGTGTATATATATCATTTAATAATAATACATGATTATTATATAAATTATATACATATATAAATATATTTTATATATTACACGTATACATAAAAGCATATATATATACACACAAAATATATTATATAAATTAATAATCATTTTAATAATTATTATATATTATATTTTATATACACATTTTTTAAATATATAATTTTATATATGTATGTGTGCCATACGGAAATCTAGCAATAGAAAGTATGCTAATATTTATTCACAATATCTAAAGTAAATATTCAGGTAGTGGCCAATAAGCAGTATGTGAGAGATTTGATAATTAGTACTTTGATAATAGTAAATCTTAATGTGCGTCCGAAATCACATACTGAACAGGTACTACAATTGAACATGAACTTACTTTGCGACTGTTAAAAAAGTATATGAAGAATATAGGTAGTATGAATGAAATTTGCACATACTACATCCGCCATATTGTTACTGTCAGGTGACCTGCCATAAATCCTCCTCATGGCCTCATGGTCCATCGAATGCGTACTTCAGAATTTGCGCCAACTGTTTTTCGAATACCAGCAATGGATTAGGAACTGCACACTAGTGCACACTAGTATACTACTAGTATGCGGTTCTGAAGTCACCATTTGTATTCGGGCATACTCCTCTGTTGGTGTACTGTTTTTTGCATACTATATAGTAGGGAAGCATTTGATTTTGAGATGCAGAGTTAGTTTGAATGATTGTCGCAGTAAAAACTGAAAAGTTATACTGTATACTAAAATATGTATTATGTATAAAAACATGTACATCACAAACTGCATTTTCCATTGCAAAAAGTGGTTTGTGGGTAATATTAGCCCATAAAGCATGCACACTTAAAGTACAATGAAAACACTATTACTTGTGACTAATTCTATTGGTATAGCCTAATTCTATACTCAAAATACAGCTCCAAAGATGAATACTGCATGATAATTCTGCTTTAACACCCGAGTTCCTCCCGGATCTGATTTGTCAAATGTGACATGTTAATGGTGAAATGTACTTTTTTTTCGAAAGTCCCTGTGTTGCCAGCAATGGATCAAAATCCAGCTGCCGTGGAAAAAGTGGAAACTGAATCATCACTTTTAGGAGAGCAAAAGAAAAAAAGACAAACACGTAAAACGCATTGCACAGATTTGATATGCAGCAGTAAATTGGAGAAAATTATTCATTTGAGATGAGGGCCTGCTAAATCTATCAGAGTGTTATTCTAAGAGACACTAAATAATGAAATAAATGTTCACAGGAGCCTCCAGAAAGCATAAGGACATATACCTGATGTTTGCCTTTTTTTTTTTAATCACACTGAGAGATTTAACAGGGGTTTGCATATTGCAGTGAGCTACAGGAGGGTAACGTTAGATCATATATCAGGACTTCTAATTAACATTAAGTGTATTAACATCCGTATTATGATTATTTTGCCTTTTGTCAATCTGGGGTGCCTTGAGTCAGATGATCACATCATCAGACAAAGAGCAGAGTCAATACAATATTAATTGTAAATAACAGTGGATCGCGAATGAGTGTTTTGCTGCTTTCAGTTTCTCACTCTCAGCCATCTGTAATGCACATCTTTGCCACCAGATGGCTCAGTGTATCATTCACTCAGGCCACCAAGAGACTATTAAAAATAATTACATTACAAGGTTTATAGTTTGCATTAGAGGATTGTTCAAATCAATATCCTTAACTGTGTAAAGCCTGACATATGAAATAATACTCAGAATACTCTAAGATTTTTTTCTTTAAGAAGTGTGCATAAGTGTTTTATGTTTTGTATCATATTTGATACATCAGGCTTTTATGGCTCATATAGTATGACATAGTGAGAATAGTGAGGAAAAAACTGCTCTATTTCATTCAGAGACCCAAACTGAGCAAAAATATGCAATTTAGTGCAGATGCTGATATTTATATGGACAAAAAAGTGAGATGAAATTCTGATGTTTGTAATGTAAATCAACGAGATCTTTATAAGAGTATACACTAAAAAATCTTGGGTAGTCCTGGGTTGAGCCTTTTGGGTCATTTTTTGGGTTATTTTTCAGTGTTAGTTTCAGTGGTAGTTTTTGTGTTACCCAGATCCTGGCTCAGACGTAACAACCCAGCGTTTGGGTCATTTTTGTGTTACCCAGATCCTGGGTCAGACGTATCAACCCAGTGTTTGGGTCATTTTTGCGTTACCCAGATCCTGGCTCAGACGTAATAACCCAGTGTTTGGGTCGTTTTGCGTTACCCAGATCCTGGCTCAGACGTAATAACTCAGTGTTTGGGTCGATTTTTTTTTACCCAGATCCTGGGTCAGACGTAACAACCCAGTGTTTGGGTCATTTTTGTGTTACCCAGATCCTGGCTCAGACGTAATAACCCAGTGTTTGGGTCGTTTTTGCATTACCCAGATCCTGGCTCAGACATAATAACTCAGTGTTTGGGTCGATTTTTTTTTACCCAGATCCTGGCTCAGACGTAATAACCCAGTGTTTGGGTCGATTTTTTTTTACCCAGATCCTGGGTCAGACGTATCAACCCAGTGTTTGGGTCATTTTTGTGTTGCCCAGATCCTGGCTCAGACGTAATAACCCAGTGTTTGGGTCGATTTTTTTTTACCCAGATCCTGGGTCAGACGTATCAACCCAGTGTTTGGGTCATTTTTGTGTTGCCCAGATCCTGGCTCAGACGTAATAACCCAGTGTTTGGGTCGTTTTGCGTTACCCAGATCCTGGCTCAGACGTAATAACTCAGTGTTTGGGTCGATTTTTTTTTACCCAGATCCTGGGTCAGACGTAACAACCCAGTGTTTGGGTCATTTTTGTGTAACCCAGATCCTGGCTCAGACGTAATAACCCAGTGTTTGGGTCATTTTTGTGTTACCCAGATCCTGGCTCAGACGTAATAACCCAGTGTTTGGGTCGTTTTGCGTTACCCAGATCCTGGCTCAGACGTAACAACCCAGTGTTTGGGTCGATTTTTTTTTACCCAGATCCTGGGTCAGACGTAACAACCCAGTGTTTGGGTCATTTTTGTGTAACCCAGATCCTGGCTCAGACGTAATAACCCAGTGTTTGGGTCATTTTTGTGTTACCCAGATCCTGGCTCAGACGTAATAACCCAGTGTTTGGGTCGTTTTGCGTTACCCAGATCCTGGCTCAGACGTAACAACCCAGTGTTTGGGTCGATTTTTTTTTACCCAGATCCTGGGTCAGACGTATCAAGCCAGTGTTTGGGTCATTTTTGTGTTGCCCAGATCCTGGCTCAGACGTAATAACCCAGTGTTTGGGTCATTTTTGTGTTACCCAGATCCTGGCTCAGACGTAACGACCCAGTGTTTGGAGTAGCAGATTGTGTGCGACAGGTTTATCAGCAAAGGTTTGATCAAATTGATTATTCAGAGGCCTTAGAAGCTCACGTATCAAATATGATACAGTAGGCTTTATAGGGTTAAATAATCTGCCAAACAGCTTCAAATCCTTCCCAATTTTTAAGCAGCAACAGTGCAAATCCCCCAATATCCACGTCTGAATTTGTTTCTGTTCACAACCATCACAGACGGTTCACGTCCTACACAACATCTTGACATGCGATGAGTCTGTGCTCTACAATAACACTCGTTTTTCTGCCAGCCGAGAATGTGAGCGCGAGTCAAGCTAATCCAGACACGAGCTGAAATTTACACTCTGTCTCCAATAAACTCAGTGACACAGAGAGTGTTTCTTCCAGAGCTGTTTATTGAAGCCATTGAGCAGCTCTTCTATAATAGGCAATGGGGATTGTGTGTTGTGTTTAGAGAAGGCATAAATAATTAACGTTTTACGGCACAGGTTGTAGAGACGGGTGACCCGGTCTGTCAGGATGTCACGGAGCTGCGCAGACAGACGACAGACAGACCGTGCTCTGAACAGGTGGCCTAGTGGTTAATGACCTGAGCTGGTAACTGATAGGTTGAAGGTTCAAAGCTGATGAGAACTGATTGATTAGTGCTGCACGATTAATCTTTAAAAGATTGCAATCTCTTTTTTAGTGACTTGTTTGGATATGATTTTTAAATTCTTTACTTATTTTAATTGTACATTTTTATGATTTAATTATTAGATTTTCTTCCCTGCAGTCTCTTCATGAAGCCCAGTTTGGGAAACTGTACTAAACATCCTCACAATGAAGAAGTTCCCTGCTCACAAACAGACACAAGGTGGCAGTAGAGACCAGCAAAGATTCGTGATTCTTTCTCTTTTTTTGTCTACAAGTGAGTTTTACATGTTTAGTGCATCCTTTCGTTTAGATTTTGTGTAAGGTTTTATCACTTTTTTTATATCCCTGCATTTCACTGCCTCTTTGTCATTCATAAAAGATCAAATGATAAACATACAAACAGCAGTGATGATGAGCTCAACATCAGATCTGCGGGTTTGTTTTTTAACACAGAACTCAAGACTGATTCTTTCAGATCTCTGAGCTATTACTGACTAAGATCCTCTCCTACATCAGCAGTTTTCAATCATTCAGATGCCACGGACCCCCAAACATGATCATCCTCGTTTGAGGGACCCCATCCTAAAATTCAAAAACACTCACAATTATACACTCTAAAAAATGCTGGGTTAAAAACAACCCAGCGGTTGGGTTAAATGTTTGCCTAACCTCCTAGGTAGTTTTATTTAACTCAACTATTTTTTTTTTAAATTACTGGATTCTTGTTTAAAATGAACCCAAAGTATGTTGGAAATTCACATTTATTAATATGTTTACAGAATAATAAAACAAACATTTATTAAATTGCTTATTAATAAATGTTCACCTTTTGATTATTATTATTGTCTCTAGTAATTATATGTCTGATTTTTAATTTCCAACCTATTTTGGGTTCATTTTAAGCCAGACATATAGTAATTTTTAAACAATAGTTGAGTTAAATAAAACTGCCCAGCATGCCCAGCTGGGTTTGTCCATTTTTAACACAACCAACATTTTTTAGAGTGTACACTAAAAAATTAATAATATAAATCTAAAATTAGTTTAAGTTGCATTATTATATTTTTTTCTACTCACTAATGTTAAATTTATATTATTTGTTTATTTATTTAATTTTAATAATTTTTTATTATTTTCACCTAATGTAATGTAATAGATTAATAACTAATATTTTTTATTTTAATAACAAATTATATTCATTTATTATTAAATGAAAATCATTCATTTTTTATTTTTTACAAATTAGTCAGACTCCCAAGAAACCAGTCATGTCTGTATTCCAAAGGGTTTATTTAGTCTGATTATGTCATTTTCACTTAAATGGTTATTTGAGGGAATATTTTCAGCTCATTTCCGCCACATAAGAAAAAAAAAGTGCTTTTGTAAATCGTAATTTCTGATTAAAAGTCATAATTATGACATTTCAGTTAAAATTATGACTTAGAAAGTAGAAATTCTGACTTAAAAAGTTGCTATGACAAAAATTAAAGTCATCATTATTACAAGGAAACTCATTTCGGTTTATTAATCTCATAATAATGGCTCATGTCTTAGCGTGTCATAATTTGACTTTTTATTTCATAATTTCGACTTTTTATATAATTATGACTTAGTATGTGATAATTTCGACTTATGTCATATAATATACCCAAGCATGATTTTTGTTTTATTATGTGGGAATGGGCTTTGTACTCATATGACAGGTGTCATGCGTCCACCTGTATTTCTGCAGCTTTAGATTACTCTCACTTAACCCAAGTACGCCAATTAACATAACTACGATGTAAAAACGAATTTTGACAATGTATATAATTTGTCGTTCGGTAAAACAGTCTTACCTCAGAAACCCGTCCTCCTGTCAGACTAGCAGTGCGCGGTTGCGCGCGCAGCTCCTGGCACTTTTAGCGGGAACAATTTGGCGTCTCGCGCGCCCGTTCAAAATGCTGAAATAATATGAATAATCGCGACTAACTTGTGTGATATACATCGCAGTTGTGGTAAATGAAAGATCTGCAACTAAACGAGGTCTATTTGTTAAAGTTAAAAGATGTAGACAAATAACGTTCCACAGACACGGTACTGAGGCCTAGCTGTTTATATTTGCCCTTGAAAGGCCTCAATTGAAATTTACAGCTTCTTAATTAATTCCTAAAAAGTGTGGTCTGTTTTGTTTAACAATAGTCTAATGTACACGTATTTTCGAGGAAAATGAATGCCTGATGCTGCCTGTGTATGTGTGAACGCCCCTTAAAGGTGCACTCAGTATTTTTCCCTCGTGATTTTTTTTACACACATAAAAAAATAACAATAATTTTTAAGTTAAAAAAAAAAGAGTTTAAAGTCACAAGATAGCTAGACTCAAAAAATCATGTTTACAGTAATGCATTTACAATGGAAGTATATGGGGCAAAGAACCTGGAGTGAGCATTAAAATACACACAGTTTCAAGAGTACATCCATAAAACTTAATTGCAATACGACATGTCAACAGGAGATATAACCTTCTCTGTGCATGGTTATATCCATTTATCCAGTCATGTTCTGCAGTGCAGGCATCTGAAATCACCGCCTCTGTTATCATAGTCTTGACTGGCAGCTCACCGCTCTACTCAGTAATGTAATGTTGTCATTTGGAGATAACTCACTGCCCCCAAAACAGCACAGCCATTATAAATAGCTCCTTTATTGTGACTGTTTCATGTTTCAGGCTAAAATTAGATCCGGGACATGTGGCTGGAACTAAACAGGGAAGCATCTTAACATTACATCTAAATGGAGAGCGATTTCTTCCAGCTATGCAAGGACAGATTTTCATTATGGCTCTCATTACAACGGAGAAACTTAACCTCTTGCTCAGTGCCAAATGTAGCCTCAATATTACTGCTTCTGTTTGCCCTCTGTTTACTGTGGATATAACAACCAACACACAAGTCACACACTATAATGTTGCCTGTAAATATTGAATGGATTTGTATCAAATAATTTGCTTCTAATTTGATTTTAGAAGCCAATAATATCAGGGCAGAATATTTTCCAATGTGATAATAAATACATTTTAATGTAATAAATAAACCGTTATACTTTTTTCTGTGCAAAGTGTGCATAATAATTTGATTCCTGAAGCTGAGCACTGCTTCTACAGCATATAGTATACACTGACGAATAAGGTTTTTAAAAGTGTATAGTTATAATTAATTTTATTCAGTGTTAACAATGTAATTATGTGGTTTTTATAATCAATAGACACTGCTTTTGTCATTTTTTACAAGATGGATAAAATTTGTCACCAAAAAAGTCATTCGTTTTAACCAAAATTTCGGTTTTACCAAATGACACTTCTGGTTATACCGAATGACGATATTTTCAAACAATGCTAACAGGCTCATATCTAGCTAGCTAGCAAAAGGACAGTCAAACCTTTTATATTTAGTACAAGTTTTTAAAATATTACAACATTTTCCATGTTTTATAGCGGTTGTACCAAATGACCTGATGTTTCGGGACATGTGGATGAGCAAATGAAAACATCAAATAGTTAAAAGAGAGTTAGTTACTTTGCTTCATGACCATGTGGTCCTTTTCAGGTGTCTGAATGATGTCGCATCCTGTCACATGATATTGACCGCATGACTTGATCCAAAATGGTCCCTTTATATTGGTTATTCCGAATGACATCAATGAAATTAATTTTTCCGGACATTTTTTTCTCATATCAAAGCAACGACTTCTACACATAATTTTAATCTCATTTTGCACTATGTTGATATATGATGTTATAAAATCATGCCAGAATAAAAAATATATACATTTATTACATTTTAAGATATTTTAATCACAAATGAAATGGCTGCATTGCCCTTTGGACGGTTAAACCGAATGACCTTTTGACATTTCAAAATCCTTAAAATACCTTTATATGTAGCAAAATATAATTAAAACCTTTTGGATTCAATAAAAGAGATCTAGTTGTACTACCTTGGATGCCATATCTGTATTATTATTATTATTAAGGCCTTTGGACAAAAAAAAAAAAAAAAGACCCGTCACGTCATTGACCCTTATATATAATCCACCATTATGTTAGATTATAATAAATAGACACTTTATTTAACTATTAATTTTGCCAAAATGTATAAGATATCTTAAGATATATCAATGTAGAAGTTTAATACTTAATAAACTTTAATAATGAGCCATTGCTAAAAAATTCTACATTCATAAATGTTGCACTGGAAGATTTGTTTTTGTCTCTAATCAAATGTCTGTCCGAGATACAACAAGGTATAAGCAGTGATTGCCGTTCCCTCTAACACACATTCATATTTCAAGAGCAATTTTTATCTTATGACCTGATTATTTTTGAACTGACCTTATGGGATTATGTGTCTTCATTGTAGCATTTTTAGAGTGTGATATACAGGCGGTGGTGTTATGGTCTGCTTGTTAAATCTGCAGCTGTTGTCTCGAGAGACGCCTACCAAGGTTTCATATAGAGCCACTTCTGAGTGAAAGTATCTCATTCCAAACAGGACAGACCCGGCACGCCAGCCTGAAGTGGGGCACAAAGACACAGAGCAACAGTAACTAGCAAAAACAGACTTACTGTATACATTAGGGTTTAAAAGTGGAAAGTACTTGTGACATTGTTTAAGAGCAGCGTGTCTTACTCTGTTTATTATAGCGTCTAACCAACAACCAGCAGAACATCTTAAAGTCACCAAAAAATCAAAATGGACAATTGTTATTTTTTATGGAATATTGCAGTTTATTATAAATGATCATAATTTTTTTTAATTCATGCACTCTCGTAATCTTGAATCAAAATAACTTCCCTTCCCTCTTGCAGCAACATCTCGTCTCTTCTCTCATGACGTGTTTACTGGAACGAGGGCGGGGCAACCTGTCACTCACATGAGATCCACCAATAGCAAACCAAGGCCATCCAATCAATTCCCCACTAACAAAATTAAGCCCCGCCCTATATTTGTTCTTGTTCCAGAAGCCGTTTCACTCGGATGTACATCACAATAGGGAAGAAAAGATCTGCGCAACTTCTGTTTAATGCCGACTTTAATCATCCATCTCCTTTATGATCTCTCAACAATCAGATAAGGGCCGTACAGTGACTGCACTGAAGGAAGTCAAATGAAGAAGCTTATTTTACCTCAGCATATCACACTTGGTCTCAGTTGTTTCTTCTGAAGTTCTCAAAACAGCAAACGAGTCACTTGATAGTATAGAGCTTTAAAATTAAACAATCAATCTTGGATGAATTTAATGAGAAATGTTTGAGTTCATATTGAGATATCTGAGTTTTAATTGCAATTTGTCAAATCTGAGCACTGCTTGAGACATTGTTGAGATCTGTCTTAAATTCTAGATGAGACACGGGACATTACTGTGGTCTTTTTCTCAGAATAAAATTCAGAGAAATTGGAGACACACTTCAATTTGCATTCAATCTCATTGCTGCCTATACATATGAGAAACATGAATATGATCTCATTTGGGATTTTTCTTTCTGACGGGGTAACAAAATGATTTGATTCGCTTTTCATTTTCCATTGCGTGTGTCTGTGTGTATATATATATTAGTTATTAGTAATGAGAATTAAGAATAAGTAATGTCAAGATGCATTACAGTAATGAGAATCAGTGTTATTTTTGTATTATTGAGAATTTTGTTGTTTTTTGTCTCCATAGTTTTTATTCATTTTTATTTCAGCTTTAGTTGTAGGTATTTTACATCAAGGTAAACTATATGAGAATAAGAATTTTAAAAAATATATTTTATTTTAGTTAAAAGGACTATATGTAAGAATTGTCATGTATTAATTGCTTTTTTATTGCCCATGTGTGAACAGCTTGTTACGAAACTTTAAAAAACGAGACTTTCCCCCATGACTTATGTTGTATATGAAAGCCTGTAGACAGATTTTTATGAGGACTCGGGACGTTTTTGCCGGGAAAATCAAAAGGAGTGACGGTTACGCGCGTTCCCGAGACCCTCTATTTTGTTCTAGGACAAATGAAATTAATTCTTATACAATGTTCAGGATAATGACTAAAGAGCTATATCTGTACTGTTATGTCAATGATTAATTCAAATAGTCTCACACAGCCAGATCTATATAGTCTCAAATATACTTCATAATCAAACTATCATAACAGTGCAATTTTAATTACCTCATCTGTCGACATGATGCCGGTGAATCGCAGAGCTGGTTCAAACATATCCACATCGCTATGATCAGATGATTTTTGAACTGCTGTTTTCTCACTGCTGCCATTTTTTGTTGTGTTTATTTTCTTATTAAGAGGAAAGCACTTCGCACATATTTACATATTCATCAGTCGCTCTCAGCAGCGTGGACGGCGTCGGGATGTTCGTTAATAGTAGGCTATATGCTTCAAAGGTATGGTATTTTCATCTTATTTTTGCGTTCGGATCAAAGGTTGCTCTTCAGCTCAAATTTAACGCGCGCAGTATGTGTATGGTCGTCCGCCGGAAGCTAGTTATTGGAATTTATAAAGTTTTAAATATGGATATTTTTCTTACAAAAACGCATCGCTTCGCTTCAGAAGGCCTTTATTTCATCTTTATGAGTCATGTGGATTACTTTGATAATGGATGGATGCATTATTTTATTTTTTTTTGTTGTTGTTCAAAAAATGCCCCCATTCACAACCATTATAAACCTTGGAGGACTAAGCGTATTTTGAATACAAGGATATATTCTTTTGTCTGAAAGAAATAGTCATATACACCAGGCCCGATTGGCTAATCGGGAGCACCGGGACAATTCCCGGTGGGCCGGTCTGTTTTTTTGGCCGCGAGGGCCGGTGTTGTCATGGCATTGTGTTGAAATATGATCTAGAATATGTCAACACGGCCAAATGTGTAGCCTACCTTTTTCCATAAAACCAGTCAGTGGCGGATTTAGGCATGGGCGGCATCTGATTATGTGATTATGTAACAAAGTAACTTTTTTTAAATAAACGTAATAGTGTAAAGTTGTGCAGTTTTGGGGGGATTTATGATATTTTTTATTTATTTTCCTCAATTTGTAATAATTTAAGTATACATTTATATAAAATAGCAAAATTTGATTGTTAAATCCACTTTAAAAAAGATACATTTCAGAATTTCATTCATAGTGATAGACATGAAAATGTGCCTGGGTTTAGTGTACGATTGCTGCCATCTACTGGAATGCAAACACTTTTTAAAAAAAAATTAAAATAACATGAATTTTTAACTACAGTCACTAGATGGCTATAGAATTAATCAATGGTTCACATTATAAAATCATTATTATAACAATAAAATGAATATATAAAATTTTTAGCATTTTATTGTACTAAAAATTTATTTTTATTTTTTTTTATGGATGGGTTGTAGAGAACAGTACAGTTGTGAATTAAAGTGGGCCGGTCTAAGGCATGAAACTCCAGGGCTGAAAATTAGTCTCACTCCGGCCCGGATATACACCTAGGATGGATTGAGGGTGAGAAAATCATGGGATCATTTTTGGGTGATCTAGCCCTCTAAAATGTATTTTATTTCAAGTAACGAAAAAAAATTTTTTATGATTTTTGTTTTAGTTAACTATAATAACTCTAATGAGAATTTGTGGTGAAATGGCATGAAAATGATGCCACAATGCAAAAAAAAAAAAAAAAAGTAGGCCAGACATATATACCTACATATATATGCAAAAATGATTTATTTTCATTCTTTTGATGTTGGGGTGAAATATGACTCACTGAAATATGATACACATACACCACATGCACAGACATACAGAAAGACACATGAGAGAAAAACTGGAGACTGGTAAAGGTCTTAGATCAGTGATTCACAGAGGATCTCCCAGATCAGATTCTGCCTGCCGTCAAAACAGTCTTCAGTGACACCGTCATATGTCAGTGCCAACTTTTCCCACTCCCAAACCACTTCTGACATCGGCATTGATTGTTTTGTTTTTATCAGTTTGATTACAGAAAAACGCCCCGAATTAAGACTCTAGCAATGTCTGGAAGGTGGGACATCCCCCAACAGCTGACCCTGAATCAGACACCCACAAGGGTGTTATTAAAGTCACATGGTTCATTTCCTGAACAGACAAATCAGAGCTTAGTGTCTCAATTCTTACTCACAGACAATGAGAGTTTATTCTGAAAAGATTTTCAGATTTTCTTCTAAAGGATACTCTGCGAAAAACAAGACAAAAACACTGAGGAAGAAAATCTTCAATCCTCAAATGCAGTGTATTCATGAGCAGCATCTGTTCAAACTTCACTGAAACATAACTGAGGACTCATGAGATATGAAAGAGCAAACTCTGAGCCCCTCCTCTCAGGCCATCGCTCTGTTGTCAGAGCTTCGCTTTGCCTAATACGTCCATAACACGGATCCCAAGGGCGGCAGCGCTGGGATCACGGCTATTCTAGTGCGGAAGACTGACAGCAACGATTGGACGAAATTAATGAGGCGGGACTCTCATCACTTCTAATTAGAAACCACACTAAAAACTATTTTTGGCCTCTGTTCCTACGGAGAGAATTCAAGCCACACACCCGGACAATATCACAGAACAAATATAGAGGGATACGACCAGCAGCAAAGTGACTCATGGTCGAGTGTGTGCGTAATGTTTAGTGCTGAGAATGAGTACTACACTTTTTCAAATATTTTAATGCTTATTAAGCATTACAAAATAGATTTTTTTCATGTTCTTAAGATAATGTAAGTGGTGTTTGCCCCTGCAGAACTCTGTTATTTTAGTATTATTTATATAGGCCTACTATTTTAGTATTTATTAATATTTTGAATCACCCATTATTTTTTTTATTTTATTTTTATATTATTTTCTTTTCTTTCTTTTTTTTAAATAATTTTTATGTTCTTTTCTCATTTTTATTAGTTTGTTCTAAAATATTTCCATTGAGCTTTAATTTTTTGGTTTTTATTTCAGTTTTAGTTTTAGTAATTTTAGTACATCAGCTTTAATTTATTTCAGTTATTATCTAATGTCTTATTTTCAGTTAGGTTTATAAGTTAAGTTTGTTCATTTAATATTTATGAAATGCAACTGTATATATATATATATATACACATTTAGCTTTAGTTTTCAGAATTTTAGTACTTATTTCAACTTTCGTCACTTTCATTTAGGCTTTTTTAAATGTAAGATTTTACATCTAATATTTATCGCAATGCAACAAAATGTTAATGGTCCTAAAATAGGCCACATATATGCAGTATCTATAGTACTTCAACTTAAACATACTTCATTTAGTTGTCAAAGCAACATTTCTAATTTTTGTTAAAGTTTTTTTAAGTTTAAGGTTTTTCATCTAATATTTGTGTTCTATTTTATTTTGGCAGCGGCTATTTACGCTAAGTGAAAATAGCATATTTTTTTAGCAATAGATGCTATTTACAGTAAGTGAAAATATCATTTTTTTAGCGATAGATGCTATTTACGCTAAGTGAAAAATCATTTTTTAGCTATAGATGCTATTTACGCTAAGTGAAAATATCAGTTTTTTTAGCTATAGATGCTATTTATGCTAAGTGAAAATATCATTTTTTAGCAATAGATGCTATTTATGCTAAGTGAAAATATCATTTTTTAGCTATAGATGCTATTTACGCTAAGTGAAAATATCATTTTTTAGCTATAGATGCTATTTACGCTAAGTGAAAATATCATTTTTTAGCTATAGATGCTATTTACGCTAAGTGAAAATATCATTTTTTTAGCGATAGATGCTATTTACGCTAAGTGAAAATATCATTTTTTTAGCTATAGATGCTATTTACGCTAAGTGAAATTATCATTTTTTAGCGATAGATGCTATTTACGCTAAGTGAAAATATAATTTTTTAGCTATAGATGCTATTTACGCTAAGTGAAAATATCATTTTTTTAGCGATAGATGCTATTTACGCTAAGTGAAAATATCATTTTTTAGCTATAGATGCTATTTACGCTAAGTGAAATTATCATTTTTTAGCGATAGAATCTATTTACGCTAAATGAAAATATCATTTTTTAGCGATAGAATCTATTTACGCTAAATGAAAATATTCTTTTTAGCGATATATGCTATTTACACTAAGTGTAAATAGCATCTATAGCATCTAAATAGCAGTGTAAATGATAATTATTACAATTATTCCCCTAACCCTACCCAATAAAAACATATTATTAAACACTCGTTCGCAGTTTATTTCCACTTTTAGAACATTATTTTAATTTTTAATGAAAATAAATGCAAGCTCTGCAAAAGGCGAATTCAAACCTGCATCAATTGCGTTAAAAGCCAGGTCTGCAAGCCTTACTCGCTACTGCAGCACCACTGAAGACACTGAATTCTACATGTCTTTTTTAAAACTTGAGTGGCCCAACCAGACAATGGTGGGCGGAGCTAGTGTAAATAATGTTTGCCAACAAGGGATGCTATTTGCACTTAGTGTAAATAGACACTCCGTTTTAGTTTTAGCTTCATTATTGCAAAATTATTTTTAAATAGTTTTAGCTTTAGTTTTGATTAATAATAACAACTCTGATTCTGAGTAGATTTTAGAGCAGTGGTCTCAAACTCAATTCCTGGAGGGCCACAGCTCCAACTCACACCTGCTTGGAAGTTTCTAGTAATCCTGAAGACCTTGATTAGCTGGATCAGGTGTGCTTGATTAGGGTCGGAGCAAAACTGTGCAGAGCTGTGGCCCTCCAGGAATTGAGTTTGAGACCAATGTTTTAGAGCATAAGTGTCGTGGCTGGTTGCCAGGGTGTTGCTATGCGATCGCTAAAATGTTTTTTTATCATGTTGCTGGGTAGATTTTTAGAGTTACAAATACAGTATGGACAATAGTTACAGTGATGCAACCAGTCGAGCAACCACTTGCAGTATAAACACTGAACAAGTCATACAGAATCGTTTCTTTTTGTCGTTTATTTCCAAACCCCACATTACAAAATAACAGTGTTTTGAACTCTGACATTTAAAGAGAGCTCTTGGCTTACAGGAAGACACTTTACCAAAGCAGGTCATGCAAAAACATTGTGGAAGGCCTCCAGCATCATAGCACCTTTGTGGGAAAAAATAATCAATAAAAAAAATTTTTAAAAGCTTCTTTTTTTTATTTTTTAAAGTCAGTGCAAAAATATAAACAATGCATAGAAATCCATTAGCAAATATGTGTACCGTCTGCTGCTGCAAAATGGGATGAGCGCACCCAGAGAGTTTTGCCCTTTAAATCCTTGAGCCGGATTCAGATGTTCCGGGTCGCGCTCGTACAAGCACAGTGAGACACGAGTGACATGAAACCAGCGTTTGAACAGAAGAAGACATTTTGCATCAGCTGAACATGAAAGTAACAGAATCTGCACCTTTAGCAGTAAATATACAGGAGAGCATAACATATTACAAATGTGCTTTGCATTCGGTTTTATCATCCAAACATTTCCATTCAATGATATATCTTGTTGATTTATAGAAAACTGAAGCTGCAGGAAGAACTAAGAAAGAGAAGATTGTTTTTCAGATATTGACAGTGTCTAATCTACTGCTTTGAATGTAACTATGTTTATTTCTAATAGCCTGATCAGTAGAGAGTGAGATTAATAAGTATGCTGGCTGGGCTTTTATTAGGCTATTTATATTAATAATATTAATAATAAAGACTGTGTTCACTGATTGTGAGGATGTCTTATTTTAAGTTAAGTCGATTGTTTGCTTGGCAAATTTTTAATGATTATATATACAGTAGTGGCCAAAACTGTAAACAAATTGTTGTTTCAACTTAAAAAAGTAAGTATTCATGCTGCCTTAAAAATGTATGTTTAGTCAACTCAAATATTCAAGTTGTCACTTAGTACAATTTCACATTTTAAGTTGACTAAACTTACCATTTTAAAGCAGCATGAACACTTACTTTTTTAAGTTGAAACAACATTTTTATTTATTTTTTTGTACAGTGGAGGGGATAACCATCAAAATATGAGGAAAATATTATATTTTTTACATATTTTAAATATAAGGGAAAAACAAAACACTAAACTTGATATCTGACAAAATAATTTGGCAAAAAAAAAAAAAAAAGTAAAACTAAAAAAATGCATAGAAAAACCAAAGGCTCACAGGAAAGAGCAAACACTGACTACAACATAATCAGTTATTAATATTTTGTTGTTTTTGCATGTGTTCATAATTAGCAAAAAATATGTGTTATTATCACAGATAAAACAATTGACTCCAAGCAATATGCTTACAAAACCTTTAACAAATGTGCAATAACATTTGGATGAAGGATGAAGCGATCAGGCTGGACATCATTTTTGGCCACTACTGTATATATGTAATATTGTATAAACAAATATAAGGATACAATTTCACTGAAACTGTTCAAGGTACCAATTCTAGTTGTACTTCTAAAAGCAGCAATTAATAAGCAATTTTTGTGTAAAGCTGACAAACTAAAATGTATTATTTAGAAAACTCCATGATTTTGACGGTGAAGAATAAGAAACTGTTGTTACACTTTGCATTTTGACATTTACACAAGCCCAGAGTTTTGTTATTTCACAGCGTTTCAGTTCTTTTATGAGAAATAAGAGCGTACTGTCCAACGCCCCGATTCAAAACAACACATAACCATGATAAAAATCAACCTTTTGACTTTTCTAGCACATTTAAAACTCACAGAAACACCCTTGCGCTACAGAGAATTTAAGAAGAGTTTAAAGCCGTTACCGTGTCGCACACTCAAAAAAAAAAAGTCACAAAATATGAATTAAGGCACCGATAGAGGCACAATTCTTACTGACGGCTGACGTGTGCGCAAACAAGCTGAACTCACAACCATCAAGTTTCTGATTTTAACAAGAGAGAGTTGAACCGAGATCATCGAAGCCGAAAACACAAATACATACAAGCATAATATATGTTAGATACTGTTCTCATGTGTTCCCACACACACACCTACAGAAGCAGAAGTACAAATATGAATGTGCAACAGTGACTTAAAAAACCAACAAAATATTAAAATCATCATTTACGCACTCTCGTCTTCAAGCAACTGGTTTAATCTATATTTTGATGATGATTTAATAGTAATATACTTTAGTTCTTGTCCATATGCCAGTAGTAAACATGCTATAATTTCTTTTGAAAGGACATTCAAATGAGGTTTGTTTTGATGTCAGTGATAACAAAGAAAACGTGACACGGGTGCCCAAACATGTATAAAGCTGGTTTCAGGTGTTTTTAAATGTGATGAAGAAGAAAGTCAGTGCCTAAACTGAACTTAAATGAAAAGAGCCGGAACAAAAACACAAAAGTAGGGCGTCTAACCGGGTGGGCCGAAAGTCTCACTGTCGTTATGTACACGTCACGCACCCGGTTGCTTTCCACACACAAATTATTGCACAGTGAAGCCACCTCAGGTGGTCGCTCTCCTGTATAAAAATAGAATAAGAAGACTGATAAACCTCACAAGCCTTCATTTTCAGACTCCTCTGAGGGCTTTAGCCAGCACCAGCGGCCAAGAGCCATCGAATGACCGCAGCACAGTGTTTGGCTCAACACTGACAGGACGGGACAGCAAAAAACGGTTCGTTTTCCTCATGCAAGTCTCCGAATCCTCGTCCGAAAGGGTTAGGATGCCTAAAATGGCAACGAGAAAGCATATTCCATGTGGAAGCAGATCCTATACGACAGTCTCGACGCCGATGAGTTTGGGCGTGAGTATACGAGGAGTGATGCCGTTGTTCAGGTCTTCTTCGAACTCTAAAAGCTGACCCATGAAGTTGAGGTTGGGCGAGATGATGGGCCGCCGGGACTTGACGAACTTGTAGGCGTCCGTCATGGTCATCCAGGTGTGTTTCATCAGGTAGGCGATGACTATGGTGGCGGATCGAGACACGCCGGCCTGGCAGTGAATGAGGAGCCCTCGACCGGCCCGGTGCGCCTCTTCTGAGGACAGAAAAACAAAACACTTCAGACGTCAGCTTGAACGGAACCGTTTGAGTCCGAGATGAAGCCATTAAACATGATGGAGCCGTTATGTTGAACAGGGCTGGACTGACGCCCACCGTCACTGGCTTTTAGGAAAGTGTCACAACAACTACTTCATCAAAAATGGCCTGATTTTATGCGTACAGGAATATACAATAAATGGATTTATTTTAATTACTAAAGCATTTGTCAAGTCACTAATGCTGCATCTCAAATTTCAAAAATATAATAAAATATGAAAAATATGTTGAAGAACAAGGGAAAATGGGACATTTTTATAATTTAATTATTACTATCTAATTATTAATTAATTATACATAATTTGTAATATATATGTAACTATACATAAATCGTAATTATTATTTTTATTATTAATAAAGTTATGAAAATTATAAACTATATAAACTAATTAAATTATAATTATTGATATAATTATGAAATTAATATCTTAATATATAATATATATATAAATATGTAATATATATTAATTAATTAACTTATCATTTATAATGTGTATAATTACCCAATTTGTACTTTTACACACATATATATATATATATATATATATATATATATATATATATAATAAAATATAAAACATTAAAAGTACAAATTACATTGTTATAAAAACATAAAACATTTAAAACACAAAATATAAAACATTAAAAGGACAAAAAAGTACATATTTTACAGAATTATAATAAAATATATAATTAAGTATATAACATTAAGTCATTAAAAAATCATTAAAAAGACAATTTATGAACAATTATATATATGTTATAATATATTTTGTAATTAAATATTAGAATTTATAGAGATAATATTATAATATATAATATTTAATTAATAAATTATATTGTAGAATTAAAATGAAACTGATACATTAAAAGTTCAATTTATGTGTATTTTTATTTGTTTGTGTATATATATATATATATATATATATAAATAATGTATAAAATATACAAAATTCTAATTGTGCAGAAATTATAATTTTAATGTTATATATGTATGTATATATATATATATATATATATATATATATATATAATAAAAATATAAAACATTAAAAGTACAAATTGGATAATTATACACATTATAAACGATAAGCTGATTAATTAATAACATTACAAGTCCAATTTATGTGTAACTATATTTTTACTTTATATATATATATATAAGTAAAAATATAGTCACACATAAATTGGACAATTATAATTATATATTATATAATTTATTATTAAATAAATATTATATATCCATATACAAATTCTAATATTTAATTACAAATTATATTCTGTATCATAATAGTGCATACATTGTCATTTTATATATTTATAATAATAATAAATATACACACATTTTTTCAAGGCTTATTAGTCATAAAAATAGGCTTCATTCTGTTTTACCAAAATGTAATTCCTCTTTTTCCTCTTGATTTTGGAGCTGAAATATGAGCCGAACATGTTCTTGACAGTTTCATTAGATTCCCCATCATCCCTTTGATCATATCATATTTGATGTCATACCTATGAACTCAAACGCCTCCTCAAAGTACTGCCGCAGGTTCTGTTTGTTGCTGTCGGTGGCGGGTAAGCGCTTGTAGTTGAAGAGGCCGAGGTCGTAGTGGTAGAGCGGCAGGTGCGTGGTGACGTTCAGGATGAAACCGATGTCCATCCGCTGCATCTGCTCCAGGTCTTGAGCGTCTCTCTCGTTGCCTAGGTACAGGAAGGGGAGGATGGCCGTCAGCTCTGCGTTCTCTATATCAGGTGTGGAGGGCAGGGAATGAGGTAGCGCCCCCGACAGGCCCATCGCGGTACTGCCGTCCTGTCCTTCCTCCAGGTGAAGAGAGTGTTCACACAGATCATCGTGGTTCTGTCGGAATCCAGAAAGGCCTCCTATAAGAGACAAATGCAGAAACATTCATTAGTTATTTGGTTGGGTTTACAATACCAGAAAAATACAAATATCACTGTACAACTATAACCGTAGCCGATATGTCACATTTAAATCTCAGAGCAGAAGCATGACGTTTTAATTTGCTTAATATAATAATGTTTAAATGAATTATTATTTTTTTATGTACAGTAGCAACCGTCTATAAAAGTCTAGGCAGTTGTGTGCTCATTTTTCTCATAAGAGATGTGTCCTGTTTTTGAGGTCAGGTGACAAACACACTAAAAATTTGCATGCAATTTGCATTTTAGGTTGACTAAATTCCAGATCGCGTGACAGATCTGTGTTTTTTGCATGCTGAATGATTAATATTATCTCCCAAGACCAGTCACTGCTTATCACATACCATATTAGAACATAAATTCATATTTAAGAAACATGGCTAAAAATATGACAAAGAAATTCCACATACATTCACACACACAAATATATATATACATTTATATTAGTCATAAAAAAATTCTAAATTTTTAAAAAATATATTTTTAAAGCAATTAATTATAATATAATATTACTATACAATATAAAATTCAACATTATGTATTATTATTATTAGATATTTCAAATTATAATTTGTATATAATAATTATATCTTTTAAAACATAATCTAATTTAATCTCCATTTCCATTTTATAATACTTCATGATGAATTAAAAAAATATTAATTATAATATTACTATGATGAACTATATAATATTAACTATATATGTATATATACATTATATATCATTATTTTAGGTATTATAAATTATTATTATTATAAGAAATATTATATTTATCTCTATAATTTACATTTAAGCATTTAGCAGACGCTTTTATCCAAAGCAATAATTAATTAAAACATTATTAATTCTAATTAATATTATATAATTATAATATAAAATTTAATTATAATATTATTAAATATAAATTATAGTATTGCTATACAATATAAAATACATTACATATTATTATTAGATATTTCAAATTTGTATATAATAATTATGTCTTTTAAAACATGATCTAATTTAATCTCCATTTCCATTTTATAATACTTCATAATGAATTGAAAAATACTGATTATTATATTATTACTATGAACTGTATAATACAACATTATATATAATTGTATTATTAGGTATTATAAATTATTATTATAAGTATATAATATAATATAATCTCTATAATTTACATTTAAGCATTTAGGAGACGCTTTTATCCAAAGTGATAATTAATTAAAACAAGATTAATTCTAATTCTAATTCTAATTACATTATATAATTAATACTATATTATTTAATTATAATATTATACAATATAAAATACAACATTATATATTACTTTATTATAATTGGTATAATTATATCTTATTTTTAAAAATATTATAATCTCCATTTTCCAAGTTATGTTATGAACTTCCACACTAATGTACAAAACTGTCTGGTAAACCTCAAGCCACACCTGAAGCCTGTGAGCAAACAACAGCTGTAACACACATGACAAAGAACAAACATCAGCAAACAACTTCTAATAAATGTTTAACCTGTCATACCGGACATCTGCGCTTCCTCCGCTAACGTATATCAGACGAATAAAGGGTGTGAAGTTAAAGTCTGTTAAATTTCAGTTAGTCAAATGTGAAACCTGTCACACCTGTTAACCTTCCTCTCATTCGAGTCGCTCTGCAAAAACAGACTGGATGATGATGATGATGATGATCATCATCATCACCATTATCATCCAGTGGGAGAAAACAGCAAGCTCAGTGTATTGAGACTGAAGGGGGTTCCTGCGGTGACACAATCGCTCATTAACTGCACACAGGAAAGCACCTTGAACGGTTGTTCATTTTTAGAAACCCACTGTGCCCACTGATATAGTTTCTAAAAGACCCAAGTTGAAAAGATCTCCCATTCAAGCTTCTCTGAAAAGCACTTAGAACAGTCTTTGATTTGAACAAGTGAAATTCCTCATTAATTCATACGTAAAGGGGTATTTCACTGCTGGCAAAATGGGATTTCAATAAAATTCGTCTGCCTATACAGTAGAAAGTTGTTTTTTTTTTTTTTTTTAAAAAATCTGTGCGACCTGACTTTTTTTGCCAAATAGGTAAGAAAACTTCAACACCCATAATGCACTGGGCATGTTGCCGTCCAAAGCCACGCCCACCAGTCTGCTATGGATACGCTTACCAGCGTCAAACACCGCCTTGCTTTAGTAGGAAATACTTCTTAGCAAACTTTTAGTCATAATGGTGTCGACTTCTATTGTTCCCGTGTGCAAAAATTCAAAGAGTAAACATTTTTTACGGGATTGAGCAGGATGACCACGAGTGTTTTACACCGTGTCCTAACCAGATGCGACGCCGCAACACACAATGAAAGGCATCTTTTCCATGTTAATCAGAGTTTTTATCCTAACCAGCCGCAACGCGACACGCGACGATTCTATTTTAGAAACGGTTTCTATTTCTCCGTGACGTCGCGGCTGGAACAGCAACACAAAGTATGCCAATGATAATATCAGGTACTGTTTATGTGCTTTATTTAATGTTAAAAGCATTTAATGTGAGTTTGAATATCGTTCCCAGCTTTTTAGCTGTAATGAAAACAACACTGGCTAATTCACCTCAGAAGAACGTTCAAACTGTCAACTCAATGCGAACAAATACAAGTGTATTCTATGACAAAGACTGGTTCAGTCACTCCGTATGTACTTTAAATAATGTTTAAATAGTGTAATATTTTTTAATTTTACTATGTACTTGCCCATTTCATTGTGTCTGCTGTGCTCTTGCCGAGAGAGCCCGCCCACACTCTCTTCTGATTGGCTGATTGATTTTATCGCTTCTCATTGTCGCGTCTAGTGTGGACAGTCAAATTGCTCGTCGCTGGAATCTTATCGCATCGCGTCTGATTAGGACACGGTGTTAGGCCAAAATGAAGGGAAAAAACTGAATGAAACTGTCGTTTTTTAGCTCCGCCCAATGCAAAACGCTGTCGCGTACAGGTAAGAAAGCTGTTGCCATTGTGGGACTCAGGCCAGGACTCTTATCAAACTTGTAAAGTTTGGGTCAGATCAGGCATTGTATGCTTGAGTTACAACAACTTCCTGTTTCATGGCGAAACATCGAACTTTGTCAGGCCGCCACGGTCACGCCCTTCAGCGAAAACTCTAGATCTTCGCAATTTAACGTCGCAAAGGCCTTTAGATTAGACTGACCAATATGATGTTTATCTGATAAAATCTTTAGGAGGACTTCGTTAAAATACAACGTCTGGAAATGGCAAAAACTGCTAAACTTTTGCAAAGAAAACTCAAAATATCTCACTTCCTGTTGGTTTTCAGATTTGGACTTTTTTGTAGGTATTGGGCTGTTACATGTGTCTACCAAATTTCATACCTGTACGTGAAACGTAGCGCGAAGGGCGCTTAATTGAAAATTTGTAGGCGGCGCTATCGAGCCATTTCGCCACACCTAATTCCGAAACCCATAACAGACGTAAATTTTCAGTTAATTTATTCGCATTTTAATAAAGTTATAGAGCTTTTTGATGGATGCTGAGGCTTTTTAGGTCGGGTAGAATCTGTGATATCTGAACCAGTTCATTTGCTGGCTTCCGTGGGTGCAATTCGCTGTGTTTTCTGCCAACTGGCAATATGTCAAAATACTATTGGGTAAATTGGCAGTGGGCGGAGTCACACAGACCAAAACAAAATTAAACATTCCAACATGGAATGCACATTTCAAAATAGAATAACTGGCTGTAGAGTAACAAGGACGTGAACTTAGCATGTTTCCTAAATAACTGCAAACATATTATGGTATTTTTACACTTTACTACAGTCAAAAAATGACATGCAGCAAATTCAATAACCCTCAATTAATCCGGCTGTCCTTGGCCGGGGATACAAAAATGTGGAAGTTTAATCTGTAGTTTTCACAAAAGCCCCGGAGCTGTCAAAAGGACTTTTCCTGACAAATAAACTCAGCCCAGGTAACATTTAGAATGACTAAACATTGTTCATTTACATACATACATAACAATACATAGTGGGTTGAAAATCGATACGTTTGTTCAAATGATTTTTAGATTTGTGCATGAAGCCATCGCACTCCACTAAAAAGCAACACACTGCCAAACGACATGGATACAGCATTGCATTACACAAGCAACATTTGGTCGCTCAGATGTTCCGAAAGTCTGTCATGCACAAACTGGCAAACACCAAATGATGAAGTGAACGATTAAAAACAGCAAAGTCTCATTACAGCGAGATCTTTTCTTCATTTATAAACCCTCCTGAAAGTTCAAGACCTCATATGCAAATTGATCCTCTTGATTGATGGAGGAATTATTAAATTCGTGGCCTTTTCCGCAGAGCTCCATGAGATTTAGGACAATATTGACTCATTCAGCACAAGTCTGCAGTCTGCGCTCCATTCTCTCACACAAACAGCTTTTATCTTGAAGTGTTATACAAGAGCCGTGATATGCTCGATCACATGAACACAGCGTATGAAAGTCTGATTAGCGTCGCATGTAGCCTTCCCAGAGAAAGCAATCCCAGAATGCAATACGAGAAGCTCAGTGAAGTACTGTAACACATTCAAGAGAAATTCAGTACTAAAATATTTTTAAAAAATTATTAATATAAAATACAATATTATATTTTATTGTATTAGGTCATGTAAATTATAGTTTGTATAATAATTTTGTTACAATCTCCATTTCTATTTTATAATATATATAATCTCCATAATTAATTATAATATTACTATATAATATAAAACACAACATTATACATAAAAAAATAGGGAATTATAAATTATAATTACATCATTCAATTTTATAATATATAATCTTAATTATAATTAATTATAACATTATTAATTATAATATATTACTACTATATAGGATAAAATACAACATTATATATAAAATTAAATTAGGTATTATAAATTATATATATAGTATAATTACCTCTTATAATATTATAATATAGCAATGTTAATTTACATTTTATAATATATATATATATTTATATATACATATAATTTAATTGGGTTTTATAATTTTATAATATATATATATGTAGTGTTCCAAATATATATATATAAATTATAATGCATATAATATAATAAAGTTGTAGCCTATGAAGAGCGTTAAATAAGTCAATTTGAAGACTTCATTTCAGACTGCTGCCTTAGAAGTAAACAGCAAGGCAGCTCTCTAGAGTTTTGGAACAGAGTCCTAATGTGTGTATATGCTGAAATATCGGCTGTGTTCCAAAACCTAGAGAAATGGAACCTCAAAAGTAACAGATTTGGAACACTACATACGCAATTAAAATTTTGTTTTATGTTATGTTTGTAAGCTAACTAATGCAATACTCAAAAGCATAAAAATAAGGATACAAATAGGCTGATGTCTACATTTTCAATTAAAGTGAAAGCAAATATTTCTATCTGACCTTTCTATGCACTTATCTACCATATCTTGGATTTCACCACAGAGCTTGTTGCATTGCTCTCTGGGTTTATCTTCTATGCACAGATTGGCCAAATCAAGGCAACTGTTGCTCCCTACCTTTTGGAAAGGAACGCACCTATAATTCTCTCTATGCAGGCAGCACTAGGTTTTGGAGCAGATCCACAAAGTGGTGTGTTGTGTTGCTGTTGTTCGATGGGACGTCAACTGACAGACACGCTCTGCCATCGTCCCTTGACTCTCCACACCAGCCAAACAAGGAAAAAGATGGCAACAGACTGAAGTGCTGCTAGAATAGAGCTCACTCTTTACCATGAGCTGCTGCCAAGGGACACAGGAGCTCAGGCATGCGGTGGCACATGGCCCTCGCAGCGAGAGGTCAGCTGAACGGAGCGGTGCCTTCGTGCTGGCAGCTGGGCATGCATGCGCCGTGCTGGACGCAAATAGTCAACAACCTACAGTGGTCAATTGTAGATGTAACCGATCTACTGTACTGTCTGGCTTGTTTGTTGATGCAGAACATATGGTTGATGTACAGCAAACCATTTATTGATCTACATGAGCCTTATTAACTCAAATAAATAAATCAAATGGTGCATATAAAACTCTCTACTGCTCACCAAAGGCTGCATTTATTTGATCAAAAATACAGTAAAAATTGTGAAATATTTTTACAATTTAAAATAACTGTTTCTATGTGAATATATTGTAAAATTTAATTTATTTCTGTGACCAAAGCTGAATTTTCAGCATCATTAATCCAGTCTTCAGTCACATGATCCTTCAGAAATCATTCTAATATGCTGATTTGCTGCTCAAGAAACATTTCTGATTATTATCAGTTCATGTTTTTGTAGAAACCGTGATACTTTCCTTCCTGCCCCAGTATTCTTTGATGAATAGAAAGTTCAAAAGAACAGCATTTATGTAACTTTTGTAATATTATAAAAAATTTTCTAATGCATTCTTGCTGAATAAAAGTATTATCATCTTTAAAAAAAAAAAAAAATAAAACAAACTTTTAAATGCTAGTGTACGAGACATACTATGAATACAGTCATGGCTAAACAGTGGCAAACATGCAACAACAAAAACCCAGGATTACACTAAAAAAATTTTAATGTAAAAATTCCCATATGATTATTCAGAAGAGTCGGTCCAAAAAATTCCAAGCAGAGGCACGTCTGAGAGTGTGCCATCATCTTTGAAAGTACAGATCAATGTTTGAAAAGTAATTTAGATCATATACAAGCGAAACAAAAAGTAGGCGTTGGATAACGAGTCATTTCTAGAAATGAAGAATTCAACTAATTCTAGTTTTGCAAGACTCAAATGACTGTGAAATTAAAAGTGCAGGAGTTGGATTTGCAAAACAATTCTTATGAACGAAAACTGCTATTTTCTTCTTATTTTCTAAATTACGAGAAAAGTCAGGAAATGTTTTGGGGAATAGTACAAAATGCTCTTTATTTTCTCAGAACGGACTCAATCTGAAAATAATTTTCTTTAAAAACATCGTAAATAACATCTTAAAGTTAGGATATCCTCTAATATGTCTTCCTAATAAAAAAAAAGGGTAACACTTCAGTTTAGGCTCCATTCTCACTATTAACTAGTTGCTTATTAGCATGCATATTACAAGGCGTTTATTAATACTTATAAAGCACATATTAATGCAATATTAATTCTGCATGATCATCTACATCCCTTAATCCTATCCAATACCTAACAACTACCTTACTAACTATTAATAAGCAGTAATTAGGAGTTTATTGAGACAAAAGTCATAGTTAATAGTGAGAATTGGACCCTAAACTAAAGTGTGACCAAAAAAAAAAGATATTAAATATTTGAGAACATCTTTTTCTTTTTCAAGAACTGCACTTACACTCTTAAAAATAAAGGTTCATTTTGGCATCGATGGTTCCATGAAGAACCTTTAACATCTATGGAACCTTTCCATTCCACAAAAGGTTCTTTAGATTATTTAAAACACTAAGAAAAATGGTTCTTTTAACAAATGATCACTGAGAGGTTCTTTGAGGGAACCAAAAATGGTTCTTTAATGAAAAATAAAAACTTTTATTTTTAAAGTCCCTCTGTAGTCAATCATTTTATCCCTTAAAACTCATCTTTGATCACCAAAATGACATATTTAAACGTTTTTTCCTGTGGAAAAAATAGCTTGAATATAACTCTACACCCTTGTCTCATTTATTATATGCAGATTTATGAATATGCTAATTAGCTCCGCCTCCACTCGCTCGCACGAGCTCAGAGATCCACTCGGTCAACTTACTGAGGTAAACGCTGCACAATGGTATCGCTTTTTACAACATCAGACACATAACGGTAATTAATATGATTAGCCTTTTGCTTCAAACAATCAGTATCCTTAGAAACGCTTTGAACAACTCAGAACGTCAGTGGAGAAAGACATAGTTTATCATAACATCGTAATACACCCGCTATATTGCTAAATCTACACGATTTTTCATATCAACAGACAGTTCAGTCGGTTAGTTAATGATATGCTAAAGCCCGCCGGCACATTGACGTGATTGGTTACAAGGCAGTTTGTGACGTCAGAAACCACCAAGTCACTGCAGTTTTAAACAGAAAATACTCAGCAATGGTGACATGAATTTGCACATGATTTGTCTTAAAGCATTTTTAAATAACATATAAACAACATGATTTCCACCACAGGGGGACTTTAAGAGTTCTAATGAAATTTCGTAACTTCTTTCTCTTTTCAGATGTTGTCAGAAACAGCACTGGATTGATTGGAAGGCCTTCTTCTTTTCTCAACAATCTCAAAAGCAGGCTTACCTTTAAGAACGATGGGGTCCTTTCCTTCCCTCCGCAGCGACTCCAGAACCACATGCAGGGGCTGAGAGGGCGTCAGCCGGCCCGGGTCCACCGTGGTTTCGTCATACACCACCAGCTCTTTGGAAAAAATCCCTTTGAAGGAGTCCTTGCTCTGCCGGCAGGAGATGAGGTCCAGCACGGTGATTTTGCCCTGCTGCAGCCGTCGGCGGCTGATCTTGTCCGAGCAGTTGATGTGCACGGCGCCCCTGATGTGGCTCTTGTTAAACTCCATGAAGGGCCGACAGTCGATGATGACGGGCACCGGCCCGACCGGGTGGCCCAGCGGGCAATGCGTCAGCTTCTTGGCCAGCTCGTTGGGGTGGATGACCCGCATGCCGCCCCTGCTCAGGCTGGAGGTGAGGCTGGGCGCGCTGCCGTGGCCCACCGGCGCGCTCCCGTGGACGCCATAGCCGACTCCGGAGTTCAAGTTGGGGCTGCTGGCGCTGACCTGGCCGTCTTTCTCGTAGGTGGTCACCGTGCAACAGCTGGCACTGCTGCATCCACACGTCAGCGAGCGCGTGGAGCCGCTGGACGAGGGCATATACGAAAGCTTGGTCGCCTGGATCTTCACCACAGTGGTGCTGCTGATGACCGTCGTCTCGCCGACGGTGCCCACGGTGGCTTCCAGGTAGCTGGTGTCCAGGCGGAGTCGGAGTTCCTGAGGTCGTATAGGCCTTGGCAGCGCCACCACAATTCTGTCGTCTAGAGGAGAAGGAGGCATGGAGAGACCACAGAGGGCGGGCACACCACGGAGAACTCGGACGTCCAGACGATTGCTGAGAAACACATGAGAAGTCAGACAACACTTTCTAGCATCTGCGTCGCGGAACGGACAGTCTGTACTCGTCGTGCACAGGCCCCCGACTCAACCCGATTTTACAGAACGGCTTTCAACTTACACTTAAATTACCCCAAATGCTCAATCTGCAAACGTGTAGACGTGTAGAACTTGCCTGAGACTCTCAATGTATTGCTGACCCCATTAAATTCAAAAGAGCACACAGCCCATTCCCAAACACAGCATGTGGACGTGCTGGGAATGAAATATGAAAAGGTTCTGCATCTATGGCTAGACATCATCATTATTTCATGCGGTGACAATGCATGCAATTTACAGATCATTTTCTTTTGCACAGCACAGAACCTGTCAAGGAGGCATCACAACTACAGCCTCACACATGACTGATAAGAGCAATGCATGGAAGTTAAGTTTGATTTCAGGGAAAACTGCCATTTTATAAGCATCTAAACGTTAAATATGAGATTTGCTATAGTAAAAAGGCATCATATTGGTCTATATTATAGGTGTGTACTCATATGCTCAGCAATTCAAACAACTCTTAATAGTTAAATATGACCGTCAGACTTACATTTAACGCGTTTCTCAGCAATGTCTTCCTTCCGATGCGCGCAGTGACAGTTATCGATCAGTCTGAGCCGCTCAGCCGGTCCCGGCGCTGCAGACCCGCAACATTTTCCTCCCGTCCTGCTTTGCTCTCTCCTCACTGATGTAGCTGGAGTTTGTAGCGGGTCCGCACTAGTATCACTTCAGACTGACACGAGCCTGAGCCAATGGAGCTCCGCACTGCCGTTAGTCATGCGGCGATGGAGAGTAACACCGGCCCAGAAATGGGAGGAGAGCAGAGCGGCGCGTGCGGAAGCGCAGGGTGATGTCATTGAGAGCCAATCAGAAGGCAGCTCGTTGAAGCCGGTTTAAAGAGACGGGACGCAAGTGTGAATGCACTGAAATAATGATGATACCGTGTTTAAAAATAACATAAAACAAAATAAGAATGCTAAAAATAAAATAAAACATATAAATGTATATCAACACCTAAAGGCAAAAATAAAAGTCATTAAAAATAAAATATAAACAGAAAGAGAATTTACTGTATAATTTGGCCATTTAGAAGGCAGTTCGGTGAAACTAGTTTAAAGTGTGAATGCACTGAAATAATGATGATACTGTGTTTAAAAATAACAAAATACATCAACACCTATAGGCAAAAACTAAATTAGTCATTAAAAATAAAGTACAAACAGAAAGAGAGTTTACATAATTTAGCCAATCAGAAGACAGTTTGGTCAAACTGGTTTAAAAGAGACATGCGCTGTAAAAAATCATAAATAAATACGGAGTTTAAAAATAAAATAAAATAGATAAATGTTTTGGGGTCCTTTCAATGTCAACATCTTAAAAGCAAAACTTAAAATAGACATTAAAAATAAAATGCAAAGAGAAAGAGAATTTACTGTATAATTTAACTAATCGGAAGAAGTTTGGTGAAGCTGGATTTAAAGAGACGGGAGGCAAGTGTAAATGTACTGTAATAAAATACAAAAAAAAAAGATAAAAAATGAAAATAACAATACTAAAAATAAAATTAAAACAAATGTTGCGGAATCCCTTCTATGTCAACATCTTGAAAGCAAAAGTTAAAATAGACATTAAAAATAAAATACAAACAGAAAGAGAATTTACTGTATAATTCAGCCAATCAGAAGACAGTTCAGTGAACTTGGTTTTAAAGAGACGGGACACAAAAAAATGATACAAAAAGATTTTAAAATTTAATTAAAATAATAAAATAAAATACATCAATGTTGGTCAATGAGTCCTTATGTCAACACTTTAAAGGCAAAAATAGTCATTAAAAGTACAAACAGAAATGTATATACATTGTGATAATTTTTTTAAGGAATAAAAGTCATTAATATTTGCAAACATTATATAACACGTCGATACTTTGAAACTTTGATTCATAGCATCTATTTCCGATTCATATTTAATGGCAAAAGACTTACTGCTCTGTTAAACATTCAATAATGTTGAAATGACTTATTAATGAAAGTTATTATTACAGGTTCTTATGGATCCACTGATAGGTCGACAGAGTTTGTCTCTGATTCACTCGTGTTGAGTAGAGTCCCATTTAAAGCCCATGACTGCGGTTCACAGTGTAGTTTATAGCAGTCGTGAGGCCTTGTTCTCTCATAAGGGCATGGTGACAGTCACTTATCTAGTCTCAAATGTTATAACATGTCTGTTATTATTCATCTCTGACTAATGAGATGTACTGTTATCTTTATATATATGATCTTACAAACAGGTGAGTGCTGCTCTAATGCAGTCAGTGGCATTTTCACCAAACAGGTTCTTATTATAAATTTCAACTAGCCTATTTTGTTTGCACTAGAAAGTATGATGAATATATTTTCCATTAAAATTAGTTAAGGTCTAACTTTATATGCTCGTCTCTCCTAAAAACGCTCATCTTGTTTTATTGCCCCAGTACAAGCATAAAATTATATTTAGATGCGTGTATGTGAGTATCAGTCAGTGGAAAAACTTACGTCATGCGGTGTGATATTTAGAGCCCTGAAGAAGAGGAAACGAACAACCACTTCCTCTTTTGCAGAGGTGTTTTGCTCAGTCCCTTTTCATAGCGATCAGCCTCGTTATTCTCCATGGTGATTCTCATTAGACTCTCAGTTCTGTAATACAGTCATTTGAATTTGAACATGAATTCAGTACAGCAATGCCCAAAATTCCTTACTTATTACTGTAATGTTGGGGGTGGAGGAATCACTTTTAAATTTGTAAATATGTGCAAAGTGTACATCACTGGTCAATAAATAATTAAATAATTAAGATTTTTTTAAAAATATTTTTAAAATTAAGTCTCTTATGCTCGCCAAGGCTGCATTTGTTTAATCAAAAATGCAGTAAAAACATAATACTGTGAAATATTATTACAATTTAAATATTACATATAAATATTATATTTTATGCTAATTTACACCTAATTTTACATTCTTTTGTACTATCAATAGATTTGCATTATTGTAATACAGTATATTATAGTCATTATTAAGAATAATGAGAATTCCCAAAACTAAAATATCTGGTGGCCACATTACATAAAGTGAATTTTGGGAAAAATGCATGAAAACAATGACATTTAAAATAATAATAATAATAATAATCCTAAAAATATGCTCCATTTTGTTCATTTTATACAGTATATATATATATATATATATATATATATATATATATGTATGTATATGACAGGGGCATTTCCTCCGAAAAGGCAAGGGAGGCAGTGTCTCCTCAAAAAAAAAAAAATAAAAAAAAGATGATAAACAATCGGTATTGCAAAAATAAAACTGCAAATATTACAAAATGTGTCATTAAAAGGTGTAAAAGTCTCTCGTTTTTATAAAGACTGTCCAAAGCCCACTGACTTTAAACCAAGCTGCAACCTCCCCCAGTTTCTCGTGAAGCCAATACGGAAGTGACTTAAACTGCAATTCATCGACTGGCCACTAGAGACAGGCTCTAAAAGAGAGCAGAATCTCATTGAGCCCCATGTTAAAATGGCCAACTTTACAGCAGAAAAAAAACATGTTTACAGCCTGGATCAAATTGTGGTTTTGGTCTATACTGCTAATTTTGCCCTTCATGACAACTCTGGGGAGGGTGAATTTTTTTATAATTCATCCGTTTAAATTATATTAAGCCTTAAAGTTCTGCACAATTAAGGGCGTGGTCACTTGAGTGACAGGTTTGCCGCTGCTGTCTTTGAGCCGTCACTTTACCTCAGCTAATTCCAGACGCTGAATTTGGCATCTCTGCTTTTTTTCTGGATTATTTTATACAATTATAAAATAATAATATATACAATTATAAAATAACATGGCTTGCTGTGTTAATGGTCGAGACTCGAGACAGATGTGCGTCTCTGTAGATGTGCACGCATGCGGAAGATAAACAGAACACACATTTTTGGATCGTGGCATTGGCTAAAAGTTTTGTTCCTGAGATTTACTACAATGACAATGGCGGGAGGATATAAAACTCCCACAGCACTGCCTGGATATTAACTGCTCCATTTTGAAAAATTATACTTTGGACGTGGGCTCATTTGTTTGTGAGATTTATCATATACAGTTTTACAACAAACGCTGCTCAGGTTGCATAATTTCTTGAAGAACGATGATGGAGAGCATATCATGCAGAAGAAATGTGATGCAAACAATGGATAATATATCAATATTTCATGGATTTAACGCTTTTGTGGACAAAAAGTACTGTTTTTTGTTTTTCAATGGACACTCATGGACATTTTACCCCAGTGCCACGGACTGGATTCATCTCGCGATTGCTATTTCATTATAAAGGTATGAAGTCCTGTTTGATTTTGCAACACAAATTACAATTACTGTTGCTGGAGCATCTATATCGTAAAAAAGACACCGTATATTGACAGTAAACATTTAGAATTTTCAAATGAAATAAGTTATCTTTATTAATATTTTAGATAGTATCTAAGATAGATAGATAGCTCCTTAGCCTGATAACATGATCACGTTGAGCTAGGCGGGTGTGGTTTCAGCAAGCAGTCACCTCAGTTCCAACCACGTCCCGCCTCTTTGCCCATTTTCAGTTATCCGGGAGTGACGTGCGGTGACGCGCTGCTAAGATGACAGCAGCCTCATTTTCGCTTCAGAAATGTTCTTCAGAAATCTACGGGTGACGTCACGGACACTATGTCCATATGTTTTTACAGTCTATGCTTTAAACAGACCGGGGAAAGTCACGTGAGTAGAGGCAATGCCTCCATCGCGCCATGATTGGATGTGATTGGTTATGATTGGTTCGCGTGATAAATCCCACCTCTTGATTCCGCACCTTCTCGAATTGGCCTAAATGAAGACAACAATCATCATCATCAAAGTAATTGTAATAGAATTGACTATTATTCCTTGTGAGGTGTAAAATACTGTAATTTCTTTCTTACTTTGCAATCTAACGGTTACTTTTCTTAAATGAGACCGCCTCGATGACGTATGCAGCCTTCAAATGCGACCTCCGGAGGACACAGCCCTCGAAATGAGACTAAAGATGGCGTTAATGTGAAGACTCGTTTAAAAAGTAAGTAAACAACTCAGCCACTTAGGCTACATATTACCGGCTTTATATCACGTCAAAATCAAACTCGAAATGGCCAGAAAACATGTTAACTGTGGGGATTTTTAGTACGCAATCAGCTTAGTAAAATTAAAGGTAGGCTACATCTTCGTGTCTACAAGCTTGATGACTGCTGAAAATAAATCGACTATTAAAAATAAAAGCTGAACATTAGTTGTTACTGCTTTTAGTTATTATTTTGGAATAAATGTAAAAATGCGTAAAAACAGGTGAAATGAAATGTACACTTGGTTTTAATAAATAGAACATTACAGTTCGTGTAAAAATACAAAATACAATAGTAGGCTATTTGGTCTCTCCTTTTTATGTAACGTTATTTAACCAGGAAAATTAAGTGTTTCATATATAAAAAATGTGAGGACTTTGCCTCCTCGTTTTTAAACACCACCGCAATATTTGACCGGAAGGGTAAAAATTAGTTATTTTGGTCCGTTAGTGCGTAAGATTTATTTGAATTCATTACACAGAGAGAGAGAGATGCGTGTGTGAATTACCTGTACAATGAAGCTGAGTTTAAAGTCCCTTTAAGACAAGTCATTTCACTCGGCGGCCATCTTTGAAACCATAATATTGCTTTACATCAAATCCTCCAAAGCTGTTTGCCAAGCTTTCGATTAAATTTCATATTTGAAATCACCAATGAAATCTGATAACTGCCTCATAAATTGTGCTTCTAAAAGCTCAAATCATGACAACAACAACAACAAAAAACCGTTTTTTTCTGGCGGGATCAAGCTAATGCGCATGCGCGGTTTCATTGCACACGTTCCAGACAATAAGAATCTAGTGTTCAAAGAGACCATGGTATAAATATAGCTACATATAAAATATTTGTATGGGACAAAGTGTGATCTGGATTCACCAATTAAATGACCCCAAATTATGAAAAGTGCTACTGATGGACCTGCAAGAAACTCACCTGGATCTGAAGGAGGATGACTCTACATTGAGAAACATCAGGAATGAGGCATGAAGCCTCCACAGGATTCAGTAATTCAGCATCATTCACTTGCATGATTCAGTTCTGAGAGAGTTAGTCTGCTTGAACAAAGTGTCCATCAACATCTTGCTCAGCATTCAGATGGTCATGATGAGCAACACAAACCTGCCGCACGTGACAAGATGTTGTTATGGATTTCAAACACAAACGATGGAATTATTACATCAATCTATGATTCAAGCTCTAAATTTATTTATACAGCAGGTTTAGAGAGTCGACTGGGTGAAGTCAACTTCAGTTCATACATCAGACAAGACAAAAGGTGCAGTTTCTTTCTGTTGAGTGATTTTAGAGATAAAGTTACTCTGAATATTAGATCTACATAATCTCTGTTGAAGATCATCTTACAAGGAATAAAAGACCAAAGATGAAGAACAATTAAAATTAGGCCTACAATTAAAAATAACACTTGAACAAAAACAATTACACTGTAGAAATGTTATATTTACAGTAAATAAAAAAAAAAGATTGAGATGTCATTTTGGTGACTGCAACTAATACAAACTTTATAGTACATTGTTAATATAATCAAACTAGTTGAAATATCAAACCTACTAGAATAAGATAATTCATATTTAATAATAAAAAAAACATCTTAAACTTTTAGAAATGTAGTCAGGTGTTAACCTGAAATTTGTTTTTGATCTTTTTTTTTTTTAACTTAAGTTACTTTCATATACTTTACTTTATATACACTACCGGTCAAAAGTTTGGACACGGTAAGATTTTTAATGTTTTTAAAAAGTTTCGTCTGCTCACCAAGGCTGCATTTATTTATTTAAAAATACAGTAAAAACAGTAATATTGTGAAATATTATTACAATTTAAAATAACCGTTTTCTGTTTGAATATATTTTATGAATTAATTTATTCCTGTGATCAAAGCTGAATTTTCAGCATCATTACTCCAGTCTTCAGTGTCACATGATCCTTCAGAAATCATTCTAATATGATGATCTGCTGCTTAAGAAACATTTATGATTATTATCAATGTTGAAAACAGTTGTGTACTTTTTTTTTCTCAGGATTCCTTGATGAATAGAAAAGAACAGCATTTATCTGAACTGCAAAGCTTTTGTAACATTATATACTACCGTTCAAAAGTTTGGGGTCAGTAAGAATTTTTATTTTTTTGAAAAGAAATTAAAGAAATTAATACTTTTATTCAGCAAGGATGCATTAAATCGATCAAAAGTGACAGTAAAGACATTTATAATGTTACAAAAGATTATATTTCAAATAAATGCTGTTCTTTTGAACTTTCTATTCATCAAAGAATCCTGAAAAAAAAAATTTTGTACAATTGTACACAATAAATGTTTCTTGAGCAGCAGATCATCATATTAGAATGATTTCTGAAGGATCATGTGACACTGAAGACTGGAGTAATGATGCTGAAAATTCAGCTTTGATCACAGGAATAAATTACTTTATAAAATATATTCAAACAGAAAACAGTTATTTTAAATTGTAATAATATTTCACAATATTACTGTTTTTACTGTATTTTTAATTAAATAAATGCAGCCTTGGTGAGCAGAAGAAACTTCTTTTAAAAACATTAAAAATCTTACCGTGTCCAAACTTTTGACTGGTAGTGTATATTTTATATATATATATATATATATATATATATATATATATATATATATATATATATATATATATATATATATACACACACACACATTTGTTTATTGTTAACATTTTTATTATATATTATTAATATATTTAATATATATTTTATTATATATTTTTATTTAATTTATTACAATATAATTTTCTGCTAAAGTTGTTACTCATAAAATATTTATAAACACAATTTTTTAATTAAATTTAATAATATATTATTTTTTAAATTAAATTTAATATATATTAAATTTAATTAAAAAAACAAATTTCTATATAAATATTTATAACTTGTGAGTAACTTGGTAATTTTAGCAAAAGTTTAAATTAAATGTAATAAATAAAAAATATTTATAAAGTATATATAATAAAAAAATATTAACAATAAACAAGTGTGTTTGTGTATATATTTATGCACACGAGTAACAAAACAAATATATACATTTTATATATAAATATGCCATTAAAATATATTTATTATTTTATGTTTTACGTAAAAAAATATTAACTTCATAGGAGCAAACCCACTAGTATAATCTCTTAAAATGCTGGAAATGATTAAGTAAAGGTTCTTTGTACAAATGTTCATCTTCACACCAGGCTTTGGTTCTTGAAAGCAACAGGCTTCAGAAACGCAGCATTTGCGCTCCCTGCTGGTCACAATCAAGACTGACAGTCCGTTCACTGCATTTCCATTATTTTAATTCAAAGTGAAGCTCAACATGAGCAGATACTCAGTATATCAAGCAGGGGGCGGCACCTATGACACGCTTGTGGCACAGCGATTAACTCAGAAACTCTTAAAAGAATGGCACTTCATGACAAAAAGGTTGCCGACCCCTGATATAAACAAAGAGTCTCGTGTCATACATGGACAAGTGAAACAAATCAAAAAAAAAAAATCTATTTTAAACGTTTATTATAAAATGCATTCTTCTTCATCTTCATCTTCATCTTTCTCTCCATCTTTTCCTATTCCTTCTCCCTGACTGCATTTCTTTGTTTTACTTTTAGACATATGTTTCCAAACAACTTTACGGTATGGTGAATCTGTGAACAGAAAACAAAACGCACAGGAACATATTAAATGTCATGATCAAAAGACAAACCCGGTTTTAATTCATGTCAGGAATCATCTGAACACACATTACAGACTCCACACATGAACTGAGACCCAAAGGTTTCTGTTCTGGTTCTACTGAGGACACCAAATGGAAACTTTTTATCTGGAAAAAGATAATCATGTACTTACTGTATTCACCTACTTCCCTCAGAAATTCTCTCTTGACCTTCACAAGGCTGATGTTCTCGACAATGTCCTTCTTGGAGATACAGGTTCTGAAGTGTAAGGGGAACCACAGCGGTCGCCTGGATTTCCATTCCTTTTTTATAGTCTCCTTGCATTTTCTAAACAAGTACAAATCAACATCAGAAGAAACATTAAAGGGGTCCTATGATGTTTTTTCCATGCTCAACTTTAGTGTGTAATGTTGCTGTTTGAACATGAAAAAGTTCCAACGACACAAAGTCTCTCCAGCAGGAGTTCTTCTCTATATCAGTGTCTGTTTCTGAACTCCCTGAAACGCCTCCATTGTAGTCTTGAGTTTTCTTCCGGGAACGAACACGTCACAATATTCCTCATTTAAATAACTCATATGCAGAATAAAGGGGCGGGGCCTGGTTGAGTTAGTTAGTAGTGTGTTGAAACTGGAGGTTATGGTAAGGGACGGGGCATTTCCCAAACACGCTTGAAGCTCTTGACCAATCACAACACACTCTTCCAGCCGACCAATCAGAGCACATTGTGCTTCATTTAACAAAAATGGGTGACAAACTAAGGACACCCTATGATTAGCAGCAATAACTTGAAGTAATTATTTCTGTATGACTTTATCAGTCTCTCACATCATTATGGAGGAATTTTGCTCCGCTCTTCTTTATAACATTGCTCCAGTTTATTGAGGTTTGTGGGCATTTGTCTATGCACAGCTCTTGCTTTTCCGTCGGGATGAGGTCTGGACTTCACTGGGCCATTGCAACACCTTTATTCTTTTCTTTTTCAGCCATTCTGTTGTAGATTTGCTGGTGATCTTCAGATCATTGTCCAGCTGCATGACATTTAGCTGTCAGACGGATGGCCTCACATTTGACTCTAGAATACTTTCATATACAGAGGAGTTCATGGTCAACTCAATTTTTGGCTACAAAACCAGCCCAAAATCATCACCCCTCCACCAGCATGCTTGACTTTTGGTATGTGTTGTTTGTATGCTGTGTTTAGTTTTCACCAAACTTGGCCCAAACATCTCCACTTTGGTCTTGTCTGTCCAAAGGACTTTGTTCAGATGAAACTTTGCAAACTTAAGCTGTGCTTAGAGAAACAGCTTTCACCTGGCAACCATTCCAAACATACCATACTTGTCCCGTCTTTTTCCAAAAAGCCCTCCATGGATCGGACTTGTTTGTTCAGCACATCCCACAGATGATCGATTGGATTGAGATCTGGGGAATTTGGGAGGTCAAGTCAACACCTCAAACTCATTGTGCTCCTCAAACCATTCCTGAACCATTTTTGCTTTGTGTCAGGAGCATTATCATGCTGAAAGAGGACACAGACACCAGGGAATACCGTTTCCATGAAAGGGTGTACATGGTCTGCAACAATGCTTAGGTAGGTGGTACGTGTCAAAGTAACATCCACATGGATGGCAGACCCAAGGTTTCCCAGAAGAACATTGCCCAAAGCATCACACTGCCTCCGCCGGCTTGCCTTCTTCCCATAGTGCATCCTGGTGCCATGTGTTCCTCAGGTAAGCGACTCACACGCACCCGGCCATCCACGTGATGTAAAAGAAAACGTGATTCATCAGACCAGGCCACCTTCTTCCATTGCTCCGTGGTCCAGTTCTGATGCTCACTGTTGGTGCTTTCGGCGGTGGACAGGGGTCAGCATGGTCACCATGACTGGTCTGCAGCTTTGCAGCTCCATACGCAACAAACTGTGATATATTCTGACACCTTTCTATCAGAACCAGCATTAACTTCTTGAACAATTTGAGCTACAGAAGCTCGTCTGTTGGATCGGATCACACGGGCCAGCCATCAATGAGTCTTGGCCGCCCATGACCCTGTCTCCGGTTCACCACTGTTCCTTCCTTGGAGCACTTTTGATAGATACTGACCACTGCAGACCGGGAACACCCCACAAGAGCTGCAGTTTTGGAGATGCTCTGACCCAGTCGTCTAGCCATCACAATTTGGCTCTTGTCAAACTCGCTCAAATCCTTACGCTTGCCCATTTTTCCTGCTTCTAACACATCAACTTTGAGGACAAAATGTTCACTTGCTGCCTAATATATCCACCCACTAACAGGTGCCGTGATGTTGTTTACAATGATTTATACTTATTTTTCATTCCTGTTCTGAATACCATTAAATGTAAAGGAACTAAAATATGTGTTTATAATGTCTGTAAATGTTTCAGTATTATACATTATTTCTGATATAAAATAAACTTGCCTTGCCTTTTTTTTACTTATACACCTATCTGACAAAGCAATTTTTACCCGGTGCAACTTATTTTCCACAATATTACAGTATTAGCCGCAACTTACTTCCGTCTGAGTATCTTCATAATATTCAGAAGACTAGACCAAGCCTTTATGTTACATCTCCAACTGGCATACTCCAGAAGGTCCATTGAAATGGAGAAAGCATCTTCTAGATCACTCATTAGCTCTGGAAAAAAAGCAGAAACTGATTTAAATCGAAGCCTTTTACTTTACACATTTCAATAGATGAATCTAAAAAACAAAAACAAAAAAAACACAACAGACTTACGCTTGTTTCACACATACACAACATCCACAAACATAACATTTACTCATTTTTTATTTCAAATCCAAAAGTTGTTACTGAACAAGGCTTGTCAGCAGCATTGCGTTTCTCTTTGTATAATCTACATTCATTCATAGATGTCACATTTAAACGTTTTATACAATTCATTACTTATATGAATACTTTAGATTTATATATTACATTGCTCAAGCAAGTAGCACAGCATTTCAACACAGACTATATGTTAAAATCACAAACATTTTAACTTAAAACTTACAATTAGAATCTCATCTTTTCTTTCGCTTTTAAATCTTTATATAAGAAATCCTGCAGGTCTTAAAGAACTTTTGTTTTTCCACCTCCACAAATAAAGTGCTATCCATTACATCTCCTTGTTTATCCAAAAGGTGTCGTTTCCCTTGCTTTACCTGACGCAAAAAGCCATTTGTTGACTTTGAAACAGAGTAGACTTTAAAATATATGCATCTATGGTGAAATGACTAGAATTTCACGTCAATACATGTTAATTTTAATGCAAACAATGTGCTGTCACAGCAAAAATAGACTCGTGCGGAAACGATCGCTGCACTGCTGCAGACGCGCCGCAACTGGAACACACTGCCGGACCGCATCCGCATGCAGTGTGAACGCTCTAATTCACGTTGGCACGGAAAAAAATATGCACTGGAAATGGAGTATGTGTGAAACAGACTTGCAGTGAAGGAGGATCCTGAGCCACCCAGAACATCCTTATAACCGCACAGCAACATGCTAAAAACAATCAGAAAAGTCTAGTTTTCATACGTACTGGTGTGCTTCAGGAGAGAGCAGAGCTCCAGCATCAGTTCATGACTCGGGACTAAAGTTTGCAGAACCTGAGGAACAGAAACCGGAATAAATTAATCATTTTAATGAGGAACTTTACGCACATTCTGATTGGCTGAACCATTTCAAACCTTTAATGAACCGATGAGTTTGGCTTCTGGGGCATTGTGTCTCTTGAGGAACTGGTACAGGTACACATGAGCATTGGGATTGATTGGGAAACCCTCGTTGTAAGCATAATTCTCCAGAATCTCCAGAGCGCCGTCCTCATCGTTGTAAAACTCCAGCATCTGCAGCGGATGACACATAAAGACAGCATGAGATAATGCAAAGTCTACTGTAAAATGACAGTATCACCATTTACTCACCCTCATATAATTCCAAATAAAATGAATGCATGTACATTCAATTAAAATACGACTTTCTTTCTCTCTTTATAATGCATTTTTTGGAGCTTTTTTGATTGTACAAAACTGTGCGAAGACTCACAAGGGTGAGTAAATGATGCCAGAATTGTCATTTTGGTTTAAACAAGCCATTTAAACAAAGAAGTTATCAAATTGCACAAGGTAAGTTGGTGTCTCACATCAATGAAACTCAACACAAACGGATCCCAGATTCCAGGTTGACTGATGATTTCCTTCAGGGTCACAGAAGCTTGTCTGAAGTAGCTGTGCATGTCACAGTTAGTGCTCGTCTCATCTGATGACAAGAATGCATTAAATTGATCAAAAGTGACAGTAAAGACATTTGTAACATTACAAAGGATTTCTGTTTCAAATGAATGCTGTTCTTTCATAATAAATAAAATGTATCACGCCATGGTTTCCACAAAAATCTGAAGCAGCACAAATGTTTTCAACAATGATAATAATCAGAGATATTTCTTGAGCAGCAAATCAACATATTAAGTTGTATCATGAGAGGCGGTGTCTCCTCAAAAAAACTGGATGAGAAAATAACCGATATTCCAAAAATAAAAATGCAAATATTTACAAAATGTGACATTAAAAATTGTAAAAGCACTTGTTTTTATAAAGTATCACTGTCCAATAGTGACACCCACAGGTCAAGTTACAGCGGGAGGCTTGTCTCCTTTATTCCCATTGATTTAAAACAGACCCCCTAAAATGTGTGCTGGTTTAGAGGAGGGTAATTGAGAATAAATGGGGAAAAGTCATGTGAGAGGAGGCAATGCCTATGATTGGACGTGATCGGTTATTATTGGATATAATTGGTTGGTGCAATAAATCCCGCCTCCTGATTTCGTGCAGACCTGAATTGGCCTAAATGAAGTCAACGATGGCCTTAATGGGAAGACTAATTTAAAGGGCACTTATTATGCCCCTCTTTACAAGATATAATCTAAGTCTCTGGTGTCTCCAGAATGTGTCTGAAGTTTCAGCTCAAAATACCCCACAGATCATTTATTATAACTTGTCAAATTTGCCTCTATTTGGGTGTGAGCAAAAACACACAGTTTTTGTGTGTGTCCCTTTAAATGCAAATGAGCTGCTGCTCCCGGCCCCCTTTCCAGAAGAGGGCGGAGCTTTAACAGCTCAACAACAACAAAGCAGGAGAATCTCACGCAGCCAAAATGACGAAAGTGTTCAGCCTTACATTGTTCAAACTGGAGTCGACACTGATGGAGAGACTCAGGAAGAAGTTACAACTTTTAGAATGAAACTGGACGTTTCTGAATGGTTAGTGGATAAATTTATGTAGTTGCTGTGGAGTTGATTCAACTCATCGACTAGCATGTGTCGTCATGTTAATCTTTTGTGCAAATCCAGTGTTGAATTGACCCTCATTTGTGAAGCAGTCCGGCGTAAAATGACTGCATGGTAACAACACTCTACTACAACAACTCTTCCTCTTCTCTAAAGCAGCCCAACCTGGCCTCACCCCCTTTGTTGTGTGTTCTCAGGGGCGGGGTTTATGTAAATTTTAGGGTTAGTGATGTCACTAAATCTGGAAGAAGCTTGTTGAAGTCCTTAAAGGAACACGCCACTATTTTTGAAAATAGGCTCATTTTCCAACTCCCCTACAGTTAAACAGTTGAGTTTTACAGTTTTCGAATCCATTCAGCCGATCTCCGGGTCTGGCGGAAGCACTTTTAGCTGAAGCTTAGCATAGATCATTGAATCTGATTAGACCGTTAGACACTGTTTAACTCTAGGGGAGTTGGAAAATTAGCCCATTTTCAAAAATAGTGGCATGATCCTTTAAACAGAGAATATCTTCCTTTGCATTGAACTTTAAGTGTCGTAACATTGGAGATGTTTTTATGCTCAAACAGCAACATTACACACTAACTAAATTTAAATAAAAAAGAAAAAAAAAAAAAAAAAAAAGCGAAACCATAATCAAGAACCCCTTTAAGTTTGGCTTAGGAAGAAACGAAAGCACGCCACTCTGAAAGAAAAAGAAGGTGCGCTGGGCGGAATGCATCAAGACTTCGATAAAGGGCATAATGGGTCCCCTTTAAAAATATTCAAATAGATTAGAGAGAGAAAACTGTGCTTCATCATTTAAGACAGTTGCAAGAAAGAAGACCCATTTTTTTTTTACTGTCAGTTTATTGTTCCACATAACTCCAATAAAATACCTTCCTACCGGTTCCAGGAACAGAGGACTTCTTCTCACACCAGATCAAGTAATCTAGGAAACCGCAGTAGGCTTGGATGAGTTTTTTGTTGTCGCCCTGAGCGATCGAGAAAGTGCCATGTCTCCAGCTCTGTCCGATGGACAACTGCCGCTTGGCTTCATCCATCTGCCCGTTCAGTAGGAGATGAAAGCAATGCTCCAAACAGATCTACAACATTCACATGACATCAAAAAAGCATGCCTTAAATGCAGTGTAAATGTTGTAAAAGGGAGGTTTGGGCTTCTAAATGCAATGCAAACCTTTGAGAAGTTTTTGATTCCATTGTTTTTCATCTGTTCATATACAGCATTGAAATCTTCAGGGCTGGCGTTAGGAAGATGACGCAGAATTTCTGTGCCTATTCTCCACACGATCTGTTGGACACAATTAAGCAGTCAGCAGTGAAACACTTCATCCATACAGTAGCAAACACACACGACAAATAGGAGGATCCAACAGGAAAATACAAACAAGTCAGCAGGCGCGCCGTTGACACGGGAGACAGGGGGTCATGATTCCAGCAGTTTTGAAAAGACAGCAATCAACCCCCGCACTTTTGATAAGGGCTGCTTCAGTCAGCCACAAACAGCTACAAACTCTGTACCATCTTTTGGCTTAGGATATTTTCTTTCAAATTAAACCATTTTCACATTTCTGTGAGCTTTCGCTCGTAAACAATCGACTGATTTGAGCGAATATACAGAACAGGAAATACGCTCTCGAACGGAGAAACGCGCGATCTCCAAACCATTGATCAAAGCATGCTAGCATTTTCTGAGGACATGTTGATGATAAATAAATCATGACTGAAATTCAGCGTTTGCGGGAACATATGTCAATCAAGGTAACCATCCATTCAGAAAACGAGAAATTTGAAACTTCAAGGTCAGGAGGCTGATCTCTCAGATTAGTTCCGGTTGACGCGCACAAGCAGCTTTGACTGAAGTTTTCGCATGGATTTATAGTTTATGGACGGTTTTGATTTCGATAGTTACATCTAGAAAGGGAAAAGCATCGATGGCATCAATAAAAGAGATCTTTGAAAGCGAAACTGAAAGCTAAAGTGATGATTGCCTCGGCCAGCGACGCACTGGAAAGGAGAGGACTCTGCGTTTGGTATGTACAGTATCTCACAGAAGTGAGTACACCCCTCACTTTTTTGTAAATATTTTATATCTTTTCATGTGACAACACTGAAGAAATGACACTTTTCTACAACGTAAAGTAGTGAGTGCACAGCTTGTATAACAGTGTAAATTTGCTGTCCCCTCAAAATAACTCAACACACATCCATTAATGTCTAAACCACTGGCCACAAAAGTGAGTACACCCCTAAGTAAAAATGTCCAAATTGTGCCCAATTAGTTATTTTCTCTCCACGGTGTCATGTGACTCATTAGTGTTACAAGGTCTCAGGTGTGAATGGGGAGCAGGTGTGTTAAATTTGGTGTTATCGCTCTCATTCTCTCATACTGGTCACTGGAAGTTCAACATGGCACCTCATGGCAAAGAACACTCTGAGGATCTGAAAAAAAGAATTGTTGCTCTACATAAAAATGGCATAGGCTATAAGAAGATTGCCAAGACCCTGAAACTGAGCTGCAGCACGGTGGCCAAGACCATACAGCGGTTTAACAGGACAGGTTCCACTCAGAACAGGCCTCGCCATGGTCGACCAAAGAAGTTGAGTGCACGTGCTCAGCGTCATATCCAGAGGTTGTGTTTGGGAAATAGACGTATGAATGCTGCCAGCATTGCTGCAGAGGTTGAAGGGGTGGAGGGTCAGTCTGTCAGTGCTCAGACCATAGGCCGCACACTGTGTCAAATTGGTCTGCATGGCTGTCGTCCCAGAAGGAAGCCTCTTCTAAAGATGATGCACAAGAAAGCCCGCAAACAGTTTGCTGAAGACAAGCAGACTAAGGACATGGATTACTGGAACCATGTCCTGTGGTCTGATGAGACCAAGATAACTTATTTGGTTCAGATGGTGTCAAGCTTGTGTGGCGGCAACCAGGTGAGGAGTACAAAGACAAGTGTGTCTTGTCTACAGTCAAGCATGGTGGTGGGAGTGTCATGGTCTGGGGTTGCATGAGTGCTGCCGGCACTGGGGAGCTACAGTTCATTGAGGGAACCATGAATGAGCAGAGCATGATCCCCTCCCTTCGAAGACTGGGCCGCAGGGCAGTATTCCAACATGATAACGACCCCAAACACACCTCCAAGACGACCATTGCCTTGCTAAAGAAGCTGAGTGTACCTAAACCCTATTGAGCATCTGTGGGGCATCCTCAAACAGAAGGTGGAGGAGCGCAAGGTCTCTAACATCCACCAGCTCCGCGATGTCGTCATGGAAGAGGACTCCAGTGGCAACCAGTGAAGCTCTGGTGAACTCCATGCCCAAGAGGGTTAAGGCAGTGCTGGAAAATAATGGTGGCCACATAAAATATTGACACTTTGGGCCCAATTTGGACATTTGGGTGTACTCACTTTTGTGGCCAGCGGTTTAGACATTAATGGCTGTGTGTTGAGTTATTTTGAGGGGACAGCAAATTTACAAGCTGTACACTCACTACATTGTAGAAAAGTGTCATTTCTTCAGTGTTGTCACATGAAAAGATATAATAAAATATTTACAAAAATGTGAGGGGTGTACTCACTTCTGTGAGATACTGTACATACACTGTATTACTGCATATACAATGCTTATACTCATTTTTGATATAATTATTATTATTTTGAAATGTGAAAACACAGCAACCAATCTGATAAACTATTATTTGACAAAAAAAAAAGTCAAAACTACATTTAGGACATGGCTGCTTGCACAGCAGTCTGCAAGTATGCAGACTTGAAAAATTTCTGTAAATCTACATTTACAGAACATGTACACTGTGTACATAAACAGTGATTTTTTTGTATTATTTCAGTTGCTGTTGAAAATTAGTGAGCAGCAGCAGCTGGCATCACATCTTCAGGAGGCAGCCGGGTGATGCTGAGGTGATGCTCAACACAGGTGACAAAAATTATGCACATATAAGGAATTATACAAATCTGGAGGACGTAGATCCTGTTTTAGATCACACACACTACCAGTCAAAAGTTTGGACACAGTAAGATTTTTAATGTTTTAAAAAGAAGTTTCATCTGCTCACCAAGGCTGCATTTATTTAATTAAAAATACAGTAAAAACAGTAATATTGTGAAATATTATTACAATTTAAAATAACCGTTTTCTGTTTGAATATATTTTATAAAGTAATTTATTCCTGTGATCAAAGCTGAATTTTCAGCATCATTACTCCAGTCTTCAGTGTCACATGATCCTTCAGAAATCATTCTAATATGATGATTTGATGCTCAAGAAACATTTATTGTGTACAATTGTACAAAATATTTGTGTGCAATATTTAGGATTCTTTGATGAATAGAAAGTTCAAAAGAACAGCATTTATCTGAAATATAATCTTTTGTAACATTATAAATGTCTTTACTGTCACTTTTGATCGATTTAATGCATCCTTACTGAATAAAAGTATTAATTTCTTTAATTTCTTTTCAAAAAAATAAAAATAAAAATTCTTACTGACCCCAAACTTTTGAACGGTAGTGTATAATGTTACAAAAGCTTTGTATTTCAGATAAATGCTGTTCTTTTGAAGTTTCTATTCATCAAGGAATCCTGAAAAAAAAAAAATTGTACACATATTTTGTACAATTGTACACAATAAATGTTTCTTGAGCAGCAGATCATCATATTAAAATGATTTCTGAAGGATCATGTGACACTGAAGACTGGAGTAATGATGCTGAAAATTCAGCTTTGATCACAGGAATAAATTACTTTATAAAATATATTAAAACAGAAAACAGTTATTTTAAATTGTAATAATATTTCACAATATTACTGTTTTTACTGTATTTTTAATTAAATAAATGCAAGCCTTGGTGAGCAGACGAAACTTCTTTTAAAAACATTAAAAATCTTACCGTGTCCAAACCGTATTTTATAATTTATAGAGTCTTGTGTCTCCTTAAAGAATAAAACCAATCAAAATCAAAAAGTTTTTTTGTTTGTTTATTATAGCACAGACAACATAAACTATAATATTTATCACTTTCAGCAGTGTTTTATGTAATTTCAAAGGGTTTTCTGTAAAATGACACTGGGATATTGCATTTAAACCACTGTATATGGGTATTGGGAGACTTTAGGTAATATTCTTCCCTTCAGGTGAATTTGAATAATAATTTGAATTAGACTTTCTTTGTAACTTGAATAAAGTCGGCGGTCTGGCAGAAGCTAGATATTTTACTTGTTTTTTTGGGGGGTTTTTTTACACAAATGCATTGCTTTGCTTCAGAAGGACTTTATTAACCCCCTGGAGCCGTGTGGAGCACATGTTTACGATGGATGGATGCACTTTCTTCAGCTCATACTCGTGAACCCTGTTCACTGCCATTATAAAGCTTGTATGCATCAGGATATTTATTAAAACATCTCCGATTGTGTTCATCAGAAAGAAGAAAGTCATATAGACCTAGGATGGTTCGAGGGCGAGTAAAGCTTGGGGTAATTTTCATTTGAAAGTGAACTAATCCTTTAATCCAGGGCACTAAATTAAAACCATATCGTTAGTGGGTAAACTTCAAATTAAAACATGCTAGGTGAAATAAATTTGTAGGTCATCATGAGGAATTGATTAAATCGGTTTGCTGCTTTATGTGACAGGCTATGGATGCAATGAACAGTGTCACAATAGAGATAATACATATGTTATGTTTCTTCAATGCAAGACAAGTGAATCAAGCATTTTAATATTGATTTCATAATTTGTAACAAGTCTCTAAGAAGCTTGTTTGACAGAGTATTAAACGTCTGCTGTACCTCAGAAGTCGTTGGATGCAGTCCTATGGAGCTCATGGCCTCCAGTGTCTGAATGCAATTGTTGTAATATATCGCAGCCTCCTTCCAGTTATGAAGGAGCATCGCATCTCTGATCTGCTTTAGACACTTTCTGTTCGTCTTGAGAAAGCTCATCGCTGTGGGAACACCTGAACATCAAAACATCAGAGGAACTGAGTTGCCTTGACCACATAAACACCAAGTAAATGTGATGAGATAACACCAGAACATCACCTTTCTCGTTCGTATGATAGTGGATGTAAACGGGCATTTGAAGCCGTTCCTGATGTGTGCTGTCATCCTCTGGAAAATCATGTGCGATATTGAGCTCAGCCTCTATATCATCCATAGCTCACTGCTTTACGAATACTTCCTCTCAAGAATATTATGAAAACCGTGTGAATAAAATAAATTAAACTTCTTAATACATGCTTTACGATCGCACGTCTCAACGCGTGGACGTTTGAAGTGAACACAAATATTCCTCATCAAGAAAAAATAAAAAAGAGTGAGTGTGCGCGGCTTACAGCGCCACCTGCAGCACTGGAGGACAATAACACCGACAACGCGCTTGTTGTTCAATCGATTATTAGACTTCGAGAAGTGCAAAATCTATTATTTCTGGATCTGAAGCTCTAAATTTATTTATACAGCAGGTTTAGAGAGTCGACTGGGTGAAGTCAACTTCAGTTCATACATCAGACTAGACAAAAGGTGCAGTTTCTTTCTGTTGAGTGATTTTAGAGATAAAGTTACTCTGAATATTAGATCTACATAATCTCTGTTGAAGATCATCTTACAAGGAATAAAAGACCAAAGATGAAGAACAATTAATTACGCAGTAGAAATGTTACATTTAAAAAATGTATTAATTAATTGAGATGTCATTTTTATGACTGCAACCATATACTTTATATCACTTTGTTATTATAATCAAACTATTGAAATATCAAACCTATCATTCATATTTTTAATTTAAAAAAAAAACATATCTTAAAATTTTATAAATTATTTAGTCTAGGTGAATTTTGTTTTTGATTAAATGAAACTAAGTTTGTGTGTGTGTTAATGGCATATATACAGGTGCTGGTCATATAATTAGAATATCATGAAAAAGTTATAATATCCATTCAGAAAGTGAAACTTGTATATTATATTCATTCATTACACACAGACTGATATATTTCAAATGTTTATTTCTTTTAATTTTGATGATTATAACTGACAACTAAGGAAAATCCCAAATTCAGTATCTCAGAAAATTAGAATATTACTTAAGACCAATACAAAGAAAGGATTTTTAGAAATCTTGGCTAACTGAAAAGTATGAGCATGTACAGCACTCAATACTTAGTTGGGGCTCCTTTTGCCTGAATTACTGCAGCAATGCGGCGTGGCATGGAGTCGATCAGTCTGTGGCACTGCTCAGGTGTTATAAGAGCCCAGGTTGCTCTGATAGTGGCCTTCAGCTCTTCTGCATTGTTGGGTCTGGCATATCGCATCTTCCTCTTCACAATACCCCATAGATTTTCTACGGGGTTAAGGTCAGGCGAGTTTGCTGGCCAATTAAGAACAGGGATACCATGGTCCTTAAACCAGGTACTGGTAGCTTTGGCACTGTGTGCAGGTGCCAAGTCCTGTTGGAAAATGAAATCTGCGTCTCCATAAAGTTGGTCAGCATGAAGTGCTCCAAAACGTCCTGGTATACGGCTGCGTTGACCTTGGACCTCAGAAAACACAGTGGACCAACACCAGCAGATGACATGGCACCCCAAACCATCACTGACTGTGGAAACTTTACACTGGACCTCAAGCAACGTGGATTGTGTGCCTCTCCTCTCTTCCTCCAGACTCTGGGACCCTGATTTCCAAAGGAAATGCAAAATTTACTTTCATCAGAGAACATAACTTTGGACCACTCAGCAGCAGTCCAGTCCTTTTTGTCTTTAGCCCAGGCGAGACGCTTCTGACGCTGTCTGTTGTTCAAGAGTGGCTTGACACAAGGAATGCGACAGCTGAAACCCATGTCTTGCATACGTCTGTGCGTAGTGGTTCTTGAAGCACTGACTCCAGCTGCAGTCCACTCTTTGTGAATCTCCCCCACATTTTTGAATGGGTTTTGTTTCACAATCCTCTCCAGGGTGCGGTTATCCCTATTGCTTGTACACTTTTTTCTACCACATCTTTCCTTCCCTTCGCCTCTCTATTAATGTGCTTGGACACAGAGCTCTGTGAACAGCCAGCCTCTTTTGCAATGACCTTTTGTGTCTTGCCCTCCTTGTGCAAGGTGTCAATGGTCGTCTTTTGGACAACTGTCAAGTCAGCAGTCTTCCCCATGATTGTGTAGCCTACAGAACTAGACTGAGAGACCATTTAAAGGCCTTTGCAGGTGTTTTGAGTTAATTAGCTGATTAGAGTGTGGCACCAGGTGTCTTCAATATTAAACCTTTTCACAATATTCTAATTTTCTGAGATACTGAATTTGGGATTTTCCTTAGTTGTCAGTTATAATCATCAAAATTAAAAGGAATAAACATTTGAAATATATCAGTCTGTGTGTAATGAATGAATATAATATACAAGTTTCACTTTTTGAATGGAATTAGTGAAATAAATCAACTTTTTGATGATATTCTAATTATATGACCAGCACCTGTATATTACATTTTAAGATATTTTAATCACAAATGAAATGGCTGTATTGGCCTTTGGACGGTTAAACCGAATGACCTTTTGACACTTTAAAATACCTTTATATGTTGCAAAATATAATTAAAACCTTTTGGATTCAATAAAAGAGATCTAGTTGTACTACCTTACATACTTTGGATGCCATATCTTTGTTTTTTATTATTATTAAGGCCTTTGGACAGAAAAATGACCCATCACATCATTGACCCATATATTATAAATAATACTAAATGAAATAATAAAGTAAAACGCAAAATTAATATCATATTTTTTTTAAAAAAAAGCTTTTATTGTGCAAGATGGTAGGCAGAACGAAACTCCACAGTGAAGTCTCCTCTGCATGTGACCAGAGCAAGTCATCCGTCCTGTTTTCGTGCCAGGGTTTGTTGTTTTGGTGCTACTATCTCTTTAAGCGCTCTGTAACATGACTCCAGTCTTTTCTCCTCCTCACTGAAGCAGCTCAGCTCGCCTCGGATCTGCTGACGTGTCGGCAGCGGCTCTCCGATCAACAGCTGCCAGCATGGCTGCACGAAATGCATATTTTTATTATGTTTTTACGCTTGTTCTTTACACATGTTTCCATAGAAGCAGCGCGGACCGACGCTTTTCCGACCTGAAGCGATGCGCCGATGATGAATGTAGCAGTGAGTATCACACTGTAACTTTGAATCAGGATGCTGACCATAAAACTTAAGTGCTGTTGACGTCATAAAGGCCGCATCGCCGCCACAGCTGTAACTTTGTAATATTCTGTAACAGCAAAAAGAGGGGTTTCATGGTGCAGAGAGGGTAGATATGACGGGTGGCGTCCTTGAAGATCCTGTCTGTTGATACTGAGCTCAGTTTAGCCGGTCGAGCTAACAACATGAAGAACCCTGTGCAGGGAATACTGCTCGATGAGACCTGGTCTTTTATGCTCCTAATATGATATGTTCACTTGCTGCAACTGTTAATAATGTTAAAAATAAGGCCTGGTTTCATATCTCCGGCTGTTTTCATGTAAAACACACCGATGGCATGGTTGGGAAGGTCGTTATTTACAAACAACATGATTCGATTGAACTGTGTTTGACCCTTTTTTCCCCCTCAGACTCAAGATATATATAATATATATACACACATATATTCTATATGTATATATTTTTATGTGTGTGTGTATATATATTATATATATATATATATATATATATAAACACACTATGTATATACATCTAATACTATATGTCAAATCGCTTAAGTGCATCTAACATAAAAATTTGTTTATATATATACTAAATATACACAGTACACACATGTATATTATGTAAACACAAACTTTTATTTTGTATGCAATTATCGTTTAACAGCACTAAAACATATATACATATATAGATTAATTGCATACAAAATAAGTTGTGTACATGTATATCAGTTTTATATATATTATAATAAGATTATAAAGTTTTATATATATATATATATATATATAATATGTATACAATTTTCTGAATTGAAAATTTATGCAAATTTTGTACACAGATTTTTAAATTAATTCAGTAAAAATACTAAACAAAAAATGTGCACTGTGGTCATCCAGAGATGAATGGGATAATACAAAAAATAATGCCAATGTTGTTGAGATGTTCAAATGTTTACTTTCAGCATATACATACACTACCAGTCAAAAGTTTGGAAACATTACTATTTTTAATGTTTTTGAACAAAGTCTCTTATGCTCATTAAGGCTGCATTTATTTCATAATGAATACAGAAAAAAACAATAATATTGTGAAATATTATTATAATTTAAAAGTATGGTTTTCTATTTTAATATACTTTAAAATATAATTTATTTCTGTGATCAAAGCTGAATTTTCAGCATCATTACTCCAGTCTTCAGTGTCACATGATCCTTCAGAAATCATTCTAATATGATGATTTATTATCAATGTTGGAAACAGTTAATATCATTTAATATCATTAATATCATCTGCTTAATATCATTTTATAACCTGTGATACTTTTTCAGGATTCTTTGATGAATAAAAATATCAGCATTTATTTAAAATAGAAATCTTTTGTAACAATATACCATTCAAAAGTTTAGGGTCAGTAATTTTTTTTTCTTTTTTTTTTTGAAAGAAATTAATACTTTTATTCAGCACGGATGTGTTAAATTGATAAAAAGTGATAGTAAAGATTTATATTGTTAGAAAAGATTTATATTTTGAATTAATGCTGTTCTTTTTAACCTTTTATTAATCAATGAATCCTGAAAAAAGTATCACAGGTTCCAAAAAAATATTAAGCAGCACAACTGTTTTCAACATTGATAATAACTGAGTATCAAATCATCATATTAGAATGATTTCTGAAGGATCATGTGACACTGAAGACTGGAGTAATGATGCTGAAAATTCAGCTTTGATCACAGGAATAAATTATATTTTAAAGTATATTAAAATAGAAAACCATAATTTTAAATTGTAATAATATTTCACAATATTACTGTTTTTTCTGTATTTATTATGAAATAAATGCAGCTTTAATGAGCATAAGAGACTTTGTTCAAAAACATTAAAAATAGTAATGTTTCCAAACTTTTGACTGGTAGTGTATATGTACATTTTAAATATTATTTCTTGATTAAATTTTACTATCAATTTGGCCAAACAGTCCAACATTTCTCCTGAAATAAAAGGGAGATTCACTCATATTCCATTATATTCTGTACTGGCGACCTGTCAAATGCACTGTTGATCCTGGTGTGGTCGATACGCCATTAATAAACAAACCAAAAAAAAAAATCAAGTCATCATGTAGAGAATGCATGTTAATCAAACAACTGCAAAATATTCAACGCATGGAATGCACTTCAAAATAATTAGTAAGAAATTAAAATGATATTTTGCTTCAGGAAAAATAAGTGTATTTTAGAACCTATTAAGATTTGTTACATTGTGGGTTAAATATGCTTCATTTTGTAATGCACATTATAATTAATTCATCGCAGCGTTATTTATGCAACATTACATTCAATTTTAAGTCGTTCGCATTGTAGGCGCTAATCTATGGGAACATTTTTCATTCTACTCTCATGCAGAACACTGTTTTGATCTTACCTTAAAGTAAATGCTAGATTATAAAAGCTTACCATATCCATGTTATTTGTGTCTCTTTAGTGCTTCTCGGCAGAGGGAAGGCTGCAAAGGATTTCATAGGGCCGGACTGTCGGTTTCTCTCTTTCAAGAAAGGAGAGACGATATATGTATATTATAAACTCTCAGGGCAGAGGTCAGACATGTGGGCTGGAAGTGTAAGTTCATGATTGATTGATTGATGCTTATGGGTTTTATGCAAGTTTTGCTGTTTTTATGATTGAATGTTTTCTGTAAACACTGTTCTAAAATGTGACATTTATTTCTTCTTCCTCTGTCTGCATAGGTTGGAAACCACTTTGGTTATTTCCCCAAGGACTATCTTACTATAAATCATGTATATACTGAAAAAGAATTGGAGGTGCCTACAGAGGTAAGTCCATGTGCTTAATATTGACTGACGTCTGGTCATTTTGATGTGACATTTGGTTAATGTGAATCGTTCTTTCTCTTTCAGGAAACAGATTTTGTTTGCTTTGAGACGGGCCTTGATAAATTTGAAAGCTATGATATAGATGTGCTGTTGGGCAGCACACTGTTGATAGAAAGCGAGAATTCAACAGAGGAATCAAAAGAACCAGCTCAGAATGAAGATGAATCTCAACTGCCTTCTGAAACGGAGGCAGAATCAGCGGAGCTTCTTGAATCAGAGTCAGTCGATTCAGAATCAACATCGCTTCTTGAAGCAGAATCAGTAGGTTCGGAATCAACATCGCCTGTTGAATCGGAGTCCGTAGGTTCAGAAGAATCAACATTGGCTGTTGAATCAGAGTCAGTCGATTCAGAATCAACATCGCCTGTTGAATCGGAGTCAGTAGGTTCAGAAGAATCAACATTGGCTGTTGAATCAGAGTCAGTTGATTCAGAATCAACATCCCTTCTTGAAGCAGAATTAGTAGGTTCGGAATCAGAGTCAGTACATAAAAAAGAATCAACATTGCCTGATGAATCAGAGTCAGTAGATTCAGAATCAACATCGCCTGTTGCGTCAAAGTCAGTAGATTCAGAATCAACATCACGTGTTGAATCCAAATCAGTAAGTTCAGAAACAACATCGCCTGTTAAATCAGAGTCAGTCAGTTCAGAATCAACATTGCCTGTTGAATCAAAGTCAGTAGAATCAAAATCAACATTGCCTGCTGAATCAAAGTCAGTAGATTCAGAATCAACATCACGTGTTGAATCCAAATCAGTAAGTTCAGAAACAACATTGCCTGTTGAATCAGAGTCAGTCGATTTAGAATCAACATCATCTCTTGAATCAGAGTCAGTCGATTCAGAATCAACATCACCTCTTGAATCAAAGTCAGTCGATTCAGAATCAACATCGCCTCTTGAATCAAAGTCAGTCAATTCAGATTCTGTAAAAGCTCCTGAAACAGAGACATTACGTTCAAAATCTACTGAAGAGGACTCTGATATCTTTCAGCCAAAGACTGAAGATGTCTCATCAAAACCAACATTGGAAACTAAAGATGCAGTAAAAGAAGAGATGGAAGATATTTCAATAAGACAAGATGCCAATGTCATTTTAGAAGATGTAGAAACAGAGCCATCAGATTCTGATGCACTAGATACTGATTATTCTGAGCTTTTGCTCAACCGAAGTGACTCTGATTTTGAGCCTCGGGAGCACTCACAACTTACACATGAAACACAAACAGCAGGTTTAGATGCAGTACATGAAGAACCTGCGAAAACAGAGCTAAACGATAAAGATATACCACTACAAACACCAGAGAAAACACTTGAGGATGAGAACAGCCAGTCGACTTTGAAGGACTCTTTCAAAACGGAGCGTGAAGGTGAATCGCAAGTGACCGAATCCCTTCAAGTACTCACCAAAGAATCAGTTGCTGATGTCGAAGAACAAGCTGCACAAAGTGATGCTGATGTCAAAATCCCAACACTTTCTCATCTGCCACCAGACGCTAAAACCGCTTCAGATGCACGTGAAGTCGTCCCATCTGATTCGCCATTAAATGTAGACCAGATGCATGTAAGTGAAAACACTGAAGAACACGATCCAAAGAAGTTAGACACAAAAGAAATGGAAAAACTTCAGAAGGCCAGCATGAACAAGAATGAAAACGCACACAAAAACACTGCAGATGACGATCCTCAGAGCGCACATACAAACAAGATCGAAAAAGCGAATGAATCCATTGACAAACCGGAGAAGGTAAATGCAACCAAAAGTGGGGAATTTGTTTCAGAAAGCCAAGAAACTGCACCTATACTTGACGAAACAGATGAACAGGTTGATAAAGTGAAGAATGAACTCGTGAATCTACTGAAAAACACACTGGAATCGGAAAAACAAAGTCATGAAGATGAAGACGAAGAGGACGTGAGCGAAGACATCGAAGAGCTTTTGGAGGATGAGAACGCTCTTCATTCGTCTTCTACAGAAAACATACATGAGCCTAAAGAAAATCCTCAACCTGACGGCGATGAATTGGTTGTCACCCAACAAAGCGAAAACATCACAGAACAAGAAGAAAACGATGAGGTTCATCTTCCTCCGGAAGAGCCCGAATACAGCGACAGCGTACTGAGACTCACAATTTTACGAGATCACTTGAAGGACGAAGAAACGGAGCGCATGCAGAAGTATTTCGGACTGAAGAACCTGTTTAAGATCGAAGCCATGTTTTATGATCTAGATCTGGAGATGAAGTCTGCGAGAGAGCTGAAGACGGATACGGAGCAAATCGAGCAGACACTAGACCAGATCATGGAGGCCTCGGAGAACTCCATTCTTGATGCGACGGAAGAATTATTTAATGAAAGAGATCGGAAAGCTCAGGAACATGGACAGGAGAAGGAGCCAGAAATGTATGATGTTGAGGCTACAGTTTTAGACGCTTTTCAGGAGATTGTTTTCTCTTTACGACAGAAATATTCAGCCGCCAGTGACAGCGTCCCGCTGGTTGAGGAAGAACAACCTGCATCTGAAACAGGTGAGGAACATTAGTTAGATGTTTGTGTGAATCTCAAACTCTAAATTTAGCAGTACTACAGCAATGCTTGCCTCTGCAATCCACTAATTGCATTCATTTTCTTGTTTCAATGAGTCATTTTAGGTTTTTGCTTAGATCAGATGCTGTTAAAATTGTTTTAATTAGGGATGCACGATATATCGGCTACAATATCGGTATCGGCCGATAATGTGTTCATTTTTAATGTTATTGTTATCGTCCCAATAAGAAAATTTGGCCGATATATTAAAGCCGATAAATGATGGATAATTTGCTTCAGCTGAGACACTTCAGATGCACACTGTTCACAATGATAGTTTTGAGTTCACTTAAAAAAAGGAAAATAGAGTTAAGTGCAACATGTGCAGTGCAAGTCTGTAATATTGGCTACATAAAATTATAATGAGAACATTATAATTGTGTGCTTGGGACATGACTTTTGTTTTTGCAATCAGGCTCTCAAAACTTATATATAAATTTGGATTTAGATTTATCAGCCAATATATCGGTTATCGGCTTTCAAATATAAAGAATTATCGGTTATCGGTATTGGCCGGAATTTTCATGTCGGTGCATCCGTAGTTTTAATCCTATAAAGCCTGATGAATCATATTTGATACATGAATTTCTAAGTAGGGATGCACCGATATGTATATTTTGGCCGATACCGATAACCAATAATTCTTTATATTTGAAACCGATATATTGGCTGATAAATCTAAATCAAAATTTTTATATAATTTTAAGAGTCTGATTACAAATCAAAAGTTTCACCATTAAAAGCCATGTCCCAAACACACATTATAATGTTCTCATAGTAATTTTATGTAGCCGATATGACAAACTTGCCATCATGCGCATCTAAAGGAAAATTATCCATTATCTATCAGCTTTAATATATCAGCCAAATTTTCTTATCTGGCCGATAATGACAACATTAAAAATGAACATATATCTACCGATACCGATATGGAGGCCGATATTTCGTGCATCCCTATTTCTAAGGCCTCTAAATGATCGACATGATCAGAACTTTGCTGATAAACCTGTTGCACGCAATCTACTACATGCCTTTTGTCATCTGATTGATAGTTTATACTTTTTTTTTTTTAGCAAGTAAAAGGCCTTTTAGTATAATTGTACAAACCTCCACCTTCAGATCGTGCTTCACATGTCTTTTTTGATGTGAAATCTGACTTTTATAAAGTAAACGTAAGAATAACTTTTATATTGGTAGTAATATTTCAAGATGAACACTTACTGGACTGAAACAACTTAGGTTTACTGGATTATCCATACATAATATTTTAGAAAAATCATGTTAAAATAATGTTTATTATTGTTCATCTCTTAAACATCATTGTTTTACATTGCATTATATATATTTTTTTAAACTACAGAGCTTTTAACCTAAAAGTACAAAACCTAGATGCATTTACTATATAAGTAAAATTGATATTGTCTTGTTTTCTGAAAACAATTAAGTGAGTTTTTGCTTAAAACGATTATTTTTCTTGCCCTAATGGCAGATAATTTTGCTTGTTTTAAGCAAAAACTCAATTTAGATTTTATTTGTTTCAGAAAACGACAATTTCTTATGTAATTTTATGTAATTGTCTAGTAAATGCATGTTGATTTAAGAATTTTTAGATATTTGGACTGGAAACAAGACAAATACTAAGTAACAAAAGCATTTTTTACAGTGTAAGAATTTATTTATCATCTTACTAAGACATATTGGCAAAAATAGAGTGACGACTGATACTTATAACATTTAATTAAGTATTATATACTGTTATTAAGATCTCATTGATTTACATTACAAGCATCAGAATATTATCTCACTTTTTGGCCATATAAATATCAGGACCTGGAAATTTGAATAAAATTGAGCTGTTTTGTTCCCTCCATATTCTCACAATATCATACTATATGAGCCACAAAAGCCCAACGTATCAAATATGATACTCAACAATAAACACATATGCAAATATATTATGTTTGGTCTTCAATAAACTCTTCCATTAAAAAAAAAAAAAAAAAATTTCTGACTATTATTTCATTTGTCGGGCTTCACAAGGTAATGTTTTAATAAAGATCTTTATGCACTTTTTTCCCAGATGAGAAAGTTGACTCTGAAGAGGTGAAGGGTTTGGACAGTAACATCGAAATGATCGCTCCACCTGAAAGTCCTGAAATGCATGAGGAGCACAACGAATCTGAACTGATTCAGAATTCAGAATTAAATACGAATGAAGATTTGTCCCACAGTAAAGACGCGGGTCTTGAGGAGGACGGAGGCCATTTCAACAGAAATAAAGATGCACAAATAGGGTTTGAGGACGCTGAGGAGATTCAAAAGGGGCCTCATGCTATTTTGGAGAAACCGGTGGACATCGGCTTTCACTTTGAAATGGATCAGTCTTCAGGTTTGTGAATTTTTTTATTCTGTTTTTTCTAATTTCAATAATTGTTGTTGCATGTGGCTGTAACTGTTATTTTCTGTCTCCAGGTTCACTGGAGTCTCCAGCAGTCTCTGATTTCCATGACACTGAAGCAGGCAGTGATTCCTCCAGCTCCTCGACTTCAGATGAACTTTGGGGTTTGCTGCTTCCCGCCAAAGAATGTCTTGGGGTGTACGGAGAAATTGTGAGTAACGCAATATTTTAAGACATTAAAGCCCAAAATATATTTTACACAAGAACATCAACGCAAAAGGCTTATAGTTATGCAACATTTGCGCATTCTGAAAATGTGTTTCTTTCTCAGGCATTGCATTAGTGTACATTTCTATAGTCAATGCAGTTAATAAAGAGAGTGGTTTGAATTTTGGGACGCAGAAACTCATGTTGCACAAGTAGCTGGTTTGAAATCAATACCAGGATTGTTTTCTGTTGGAGTTTACTTGGTTCTGAAACGTTTCTGTAATGGTTTTTGGAGTCATTTGTTGTGCCGCCGCCTTTTTGTGGTTGTGTTTGTTCATGTTGTTGCTGGTGATTTGGCCTGAACTTCTATTCTTTGGTTTGAACTGCCTATAAAACACCTAAAATTGGTTTCATATGCAAAATATAATTTTATTGTTCCTAATTATCTTTCCTATATTTTATTTGATTTTATGATGTTATTTGACCTCGTATTTGTATGAACCTCACAAAAATAATAGGGTATTTGTTGTTGACAAATATAAAGGAATGTCTGTTCTATAAATACACCTATTTATTAGATCTGCCATGTAATATAATGATTTTGTTTTGAGGGAGTCACTTCTGCTTATTAGCACAACTACATGATAAATCCAATAGGGCTCCATACGAGACCAATATGTGTGTGAAACCCTAACTAGATTAAATTCCAAATCGTGTAAATTAAATATTAATATCTTTTATAGCACATATTAAAGCTATAACACTGAAGCGTTGTTTACTCAATTTGTTATTCTTTCAAAACCGTTAGCATCACTGCTAAATACGATCCTCTGCTCTCCTCTCACCCAGTGTGACCAATCAGAGGCCGCCGTCAGCATCACATGACCGCGCGCGTACAGAGTGGAAACACTGCTCTTCGTGAGAGACTCTTCGTTTTGAAACGTTGACGTGTTGAAAGAGATCAACACTGATCTTCCTCCAGCCACGATTTCAAAACTTACTAATTGTATATACTTATTATCCTTCTGTGTACATTATTATTCGACTTAAATATATATTAGCGTTGAAAGACAAGCGTGTCAGAGCTGTTTTATATCAAAATAACACCGGCTTCCCGATATGAACCAACGGTCCGCCATTTATTCGGTGTTCATCGGCTTCAACCTCCGTCTCTGAGCGCTCGGTTACCCTGGAAAATTAGTTTAAACGCTTTAAGAGGATGGAATCACAGCCAAGTCTTACCTCTACACCAGCTGAGATAGAAAACACAGCCTTTTTCGTCTTCATTCTGTCCAGACTTCAGGAAGTAAGTGTTTTCACTCTCTAGACTCGGTCGCTGTCTTCAGGAGTGAGATGTGTGGTTTTTAACGACTTAAACTGCTTGCAATTGATCATACAGTGAGTATAGATAAGTATAATGTTCATTAAGTAGTAGTGTAATAATGGCATAGTGCTGTATTGTGACTCCTTCTTATGCATGCAGCTCTCCTTAATTCTCTTAAGTCCATTAAGGATCGGATAAAATCCCAAGGCGACTAAATTGGTTCATTTAAACTGAGTTGTAAGTGCTTATTATATGCATTAGGTTGACTGGGTTTCATTAGAGGTGAAAGTCCAGTAAACCCCTGGTGTTGTGTTTCTGTTGCATGTGGCTGGTGATAAGGGTCAGTGCTTGAACAGACTTAGATTAGTCAATATAAGTCTAAAAGAGTGCAGAAATTGATTTGAAACAGTCTAAAAGTGGCATTCAGGCCCCTTACTGACTAAACCCAAAGCTGACAGCCAGTGAAACTAAGTTGTCAAGCAATGAACTGTATCTGGAACTGATCTTATTTCCTGTGTTTTTGTGTCAACTAGCTGATCACTGCTCTTCCAGAGGAATGGCGACCGGGTCCCAATTTCCACGGAGTCCCTTGGGAGCCTGTGCTCGTCACAGCGGTTGTCGGGACCCTCACGATACTGATGTTCTTCTGGAGGACGGTGCTCGCTGTAAGACATCGCCTTGTTTACATGATGAATGTTTTCATTCTTTTGAGATCGATTCAATCAAATCTGTGTCACTCACCTCTTCTTTTCTCTTCTAGATCAAAGGCAGAACCTATCAATGTAAGTCACTTCTCAGCCTCGCCATGATTGAGATATCAGCTAAATATGTTTTATTTTATACCAGTCTCTTAGGGTTGGTGATATGATGGCATATACATGCTATGGCACTATATATAGTATACTTTTATCATTTATATTGACTTTACTGTTTTTAGTCTTCTCAATTTGAGATTTTTACGTCATGGGAATTAATTTTGCACTAATGTCCGATTTATTAATTTAAGACTATGCTGATCTTTTGGTTTTGAGTCCATCAAATAATCACATGTACTTCTAATTTATAAAATATTTAATGCACTGGATTATCTGAAAAATAGTCATTACTCTACATGATTATATAATATGAAAACCAGCAAGATATCATTGCTGTGATAAAAGATTGCTCGTGATACCACAGTATGAGGTATGGAAGCTTGTTTCCGCCACTAAATATTGCGAGATATAAACACACAATTGCGTCTTATAAAGTCAGAATTGCGAGATATAAACACAATTGTGTCTTATAAAGTCAGAATTGCGAGATATAAACACAATTGTGAGTTATAAAGTCAGAATTGCATTATATAAACTCAAAATTGCGTCTTAAAGTCAGAATTGCATGATAAACTCACAATTGCATCTTATAAAGTCAGAATTACGTGATATAAACACAATTGTGAGTTATAAAGTCAGAATTGCATTATATAAACTCGCAACTGCATCTTATAAAGTCAGAATTGCGTGATATAAGCTCAAAATTGCGAGTTATAAAGTCAGAATTGCGAGATATAAACACAATTGTGAGTTACAAAGTCAGAATTGCATGATAAACTCACAATTGCATCTTATGAAGTCAGAATTGTGTGATATAAACACAAAATTGCGTCTTATAAAGTCAGAATTGCAAGATATAAACACAATTGTGAGTTATAAAGTCAGAATTGCATGATAAACTGACAATTGCATCTTATAAAGTCAGAATTACGTGATATAAACACAAAATTGTGTCTTGTAAAGTCAGAATTATGTGATATAAACACAATTGTGAGTTATAAAGTCAGAATTGCATTATATAAACTCGCAATTGCATCTTATAAAGTTAGAATTGCGTGATATAAGCTCAAAATTGCGAGTTATAAAGTCAGAATTGCGAGATATAAACACAATTGTGAGTTATAAAGTCAGAATTGCATGATATAAACTCAAAATTGCGTCTTAAAGTCAGAATTGCATGATAAACTCACAATTGCATCTTATAAAGTCAGAATTGTGTGATATAAACGGAAAATTGCATCTTGTAAAGTCAGAATTGCATTATATAAACTCGCAATTGCATCTTGTAAAGTCAGAATTGTGAGATATAAACTCGCAATTCTGAGAAAAGAATTCTTTTTTTCCCTCAAAATTGGACATAACATGCAATTGTGAGTTTATATCTCACAATTCTGAGAAATTCTGAGAATAAAAAGTTGCAATTACCTTTTTTTTTTTTTTTTTTTTTTGGGGCGTAAACAAACTTCCATAATGAGGTCAAGTCACCCATTTCTACTATCTCTTAAAATATTTTCTTTACTGCTTTAATATATTTTGCATTGTATTTTATTTCACAGTAACAGAAAAGCAGCTCAGAGACAAGATCCAGCAGCTTCTCAGTGAGAAATCTGATGCTGTTAACAAGATCACAGAATTGAATGATAAGGTAAACCTCTCTCGACTTTGGTTGTGTTTATTGTTTCCGGTAAAGGCTGATGAACCCGATCAGATGTAAACGTTTCATTGTCTCCTCGCAGATAAAAGAACGTGAAGAGCAGCTGAAAAAATCTGAGAAATCACTGAGTTCCAGCCAACAAGAAATGAAGGGGCTGAAGGTGAATCACAGCAGCAGGATTCATCTGTTACCGTCCCAGTTTCATCACAGCGCACATTTGTTTATTGTGGTTTGTTGTTTTTACTGACTAGAATCATCAGCAGAAGCTCCAGAGTCAGTGGGAGGGGATGTCCGGGAGTATTTCACAGCTTAACCAAAAAATTGTGGACACACAGGAAGAAAATACAAATCTTAATGAAAAGGTAGGCTTTAATTTATTTTAGTTTTCTTGCCGTTGTGATTTTTCTGTCAGATTTTTCATAACTGTTCTGTTTTCCATCAACCAAAGATTGCCAAAATGCACCAGAGAATTGAGAAATACCAGAAAACACTGAAGAACTACGACGAGGAGCGTGCAAAGGTAATTTGTGCTGACTGGCTGATCTACCGGTTGAAATTAGAAACCAGTAATAATTTCTCAAGTGTCATTTGTTACGCAAAACAAATATATGTAGTGATGGGAACAATCATTCCCTAACAAGCATCATGAATTGCTAACAATGACAGGTTATCCTACAAGGGCTGTCACTAAGGATTATTTTCGTAATCGGTAGATTATTTTGACGATTAACTGAGTACTCTATTTTTGTGGTAATAAAAATAGACCTAAGCCTTTAAAATGACTTAAAATGCATATATAATAACAATGAGGCAATAATATTTGGCTCATATAAAGTATCAAAGCAAGTGCTCATATGGTTTTATAAAACAACATTGTTAAAATACAGAATATACATAATATATAAACAATCATCTTTTTATGTACATCATGTATTATAACAACTGCCTGCAGAGGGCGCAAACGGCCTGGTGTTATACACTGGCCAAACTATATTTAATTCAAATGTTTAGTTAATCTTTTAATATTTGTCCACTTCCTTTATGATAGAAATGCTACAGCCACTGTAATTTCTTGAATATGAATATGTGGACATAAAAACATGCAAACTCAGAGCGAGGGTTTAAACGTTTATTTTGAAATCTTGAACAGTTTGCATATTTAGAAATACAGACATACATGGCGTATGTTTATAAATCATTTATCTTACAAATCTGATGAAATGGCGCACATTGCGTTCCCAGATGAATGTTATGAGCAACCCAAACTCACAGCATATATAAAGAGATGGAGTTTGAGATGCTCCACGCATGTAAATGATAACAGTTCATGTGGAGCAGCATTTACTGTGACCGGAGCCGCTCTGAGACGCACATAACCTACACACATGCAAATAATTCAAGCACTGATAAACATGGAGAGAAAGAGAGCAGCAATTTAATTGAGAAAATGATTAAATACAGGATTTCCACTGTCATGGAAAACTGAGTAAAATCAGCATTTTATGATTTCCAGGCTGGGCAAAGTCATGGAAATTAATAAAATCTTGAAAAGTTGTGCAGATTTCTTTAACGGAACAAACGTTTTTAATTATGCCTAGCTCGTAAATATTTAATCAGCTAGAAGTTGCTTTTGAGTGGTGCAATTTTGATTAAAAAAAAAAAATCAAATAAATGTGAAAGGAAAGTATTTATTTGAAAATTGTAAATGGCAATGAAACAAATTTGTCAAATAATTCAAATATTAAATATAAAGACCCACTTTTTCGTAAATTTTTAATCACTCTTCCAGAAATGTTTATATCATCATTGAATATTAAAGTCGGCATGAAACGGAGGTTGCGCTAGTCTTTTGTTCCCTATTGTGACGTACATCCGAGTGAAACGGCTTCTGAAACAAGAACAAATGTAGGGCGGGGCATGATATTGTGTTTATGGGGAATTGATTGGATGGTTGGATGGTTATGGTTTCCTATTGGTTGATCATATGTGAGTGACAGTTTGCCCCGCCCTCGTCATCAGAGAAGAGAAGAGATGCTGCATTATTCTGATTCAAGATTATGAGGAACATGAATTTAAAAAAAAACAAAAAAAAAAACATTTATAATAAAAACTGCAATATTCCATAAAAACAAGAATCGTAATTTTTGATTTAGTGTTGTCTTTAATTATCAACAATTCATGACAAAATATCACCTAAACCAGGGTTTGTTTGTTTTTTCTAAATGATCTTAATGGTTTTGTAGTAATTTCACCCTGCATCTGAACATTTGTATTAGTCCCCTCATGTCCTGAAGATGAAGATATTAAGTGTTCTGTGTGTTTCTGGGGTTTGTTTTGAATTGATAACAGGTTCATGTCCTCATGGATGAAGCTAAACTCAGAGAAGATGCTCTTAAGGCTCAGGTGATGTCCTTTGAGAAGGAAAACGGCGCTTTAAAAGAGCAGAAGAAATCTGTAAGTCCTGCTGTCAGAGCTGTGAACCTGCCAAGCTTGTCCTTCCATCAATGTTGACGTGACTTAAATGATATTATTATCTGACAGCTCCTTCGTGATGCTAAAGACTGGCAGGAGAAGCACAAGAAACTGAGTGAGGAGATCAGAGTTTATCACAAATCCCAGAAAGAGCTGGAGGACTCGCTTCTGCACAAGGAAAATGAGATTGATGTGAGTGAAACTTGTTGCATGTTATAAAACAGATGCTGCTTGCTGAAGATCCCTTTAGCCATGACTGTATTTGCAATTTTTCTGCAAAATGTCACATTGTAAATGCATGACATCCCATGATATTCTGTGTGTTTCTCTGGTTTGTAGGTTTTGTCCAGCTGTATTGCAGAGCTCAACCGTCTGGGAGCCGATGATCCTGCTGAACTACAGAAAGATGATGCTAAAATGTCTAATGGAGAAGATGCTGGTGAGCGCTCCGTTTATAACTCCAGTTTTACTTTCTCGGCTTGGTATTTCAACGTGACTTGTTATAACAAGAATATATACGGCAAGAGCTCTTTTCAGTCGCTGCATTATTTTCCTCATGATTATTTTTGTTTTCCTTTTGCATTCTGCTGTAATAGTATGAAAAAGGACAGCATATACTGCACATCTGTGGTTTGTTCTTCCGATTTAATTTACGATTTATCCCCGAATTGCGAGTTATAAAGTCAGAATTGAGTGATACAAAGTCAGAATTGCGAGAAATAAAGTCAGAATTGAGTGATACAAACTCAGAATTGCGAGATATAAAGTCAGAATTGCGAGATATAAAGTCAGAATTGCGAGATATAAAGTCAGAATTGCGAGATATAAAGTCAGAATTGCGAGATATAAAGTCAGAATTGCGAGATATAAAGTCAATTGAGTGATACAAAGTCAGAATTGCGTGAGACAAAGTCAGAATTGCGTGAGACAAAGTCAGAATTGCGTGAGACAAAGTCAGAATTGCGTGAGACAAAGTCAGAATTGCGTGAGACAAAGTCAGAATTGCGTGATACAAAGTCAGAATTGCGTGAGACAAAGTCAGAATTGCGTGATACAAAGTCAGAATTGCGTGAAATAAAGTCAGAACTCCTCTATGCTGAACATCAAGTGTCTGTTTTCTTTCAGAGAAGAAGATGGACACCACGAGAGTACGGATCAAACAGATGATGGACGTCTCCAGGGTACTTCTGTTCTGGGCAGATTCTTTTGGAGGATAATTTAACACTCTTCTTATTTCTAATGCTGTTTCTGTTTCACAGATTAAAGCAACTCTCAGTATTGTTGAAGACGAGAGGAATCGTTACATGGAAAGTCTCCTCGCCGAACAGAAATCCAGACAGGAGCTGGAGGGTATGAAGACTGTGATTGTGTATTTAAACACCTTCCAGTTTGCTTTCCATCTCTTCATTTAATCGTGTACTTTTTTTTTTTTAAATTTAGAGCAATATCAGAAGGTCATGCACGACCAGATGAATCTGAACAATGAGAAAACGCATCTGGAGAACCAGTTCAAGAACCTGCAGCAGAGACTAGAAATCACCACTGAACTCTACCAGCAGAAAGAAAACGCCCTGCAACAGTGAGATCACATGCATTACTCACACTGCGCACACTGGCCTGTGTTTAATTTTACTGCTAAAACTAAACAAAACAACTCGAGTTGGATGTTTCAATATGGATCAAATATGTGCTTTCCATGTGAACAAAGCCTACGTGGTTCGGCTATAAAAATTCACCATTTCCTCTCTTAATGAACTTCCTTTGTGCTCAGGAAATTGACTCAGGAGGAGCTGGAGAGACGTGAGAAGGAGACGAAGCTGTCGGAGGTGGACAGTAAAGCCCTGCGGTCGGAAGAGGAGCTGAGAGCGCTTAAACAGAAGATCAAGGACATCGAGGAGGAGATGCAGCAGAACGAGCGCTCGCTGAAGTCTGAGGTGAGAAACTCTGAGCCTGTTTACTGTACAACATCAGTCTGACACTTCATAGGCCCTTTCCCAAATGGCACACTTCATAGCACTTTTGATCTTGTGGATTTACAATGGCTGCCGCGTGCGTGTGTCCCTTAAGTCCATGAGACCATAGGGTGTCCCATTTGTTAATTTTAGGTCACTTTTTAAATTAGCTTTTATTTTTATATTTTTAGTTTTCGTGTTAATTTTAATAATTTCATTACGTGCTTTTTAAATATAGATATTTCGGTTTAATTTATTTTTAGTGTAGTTTTTATTTATTTCAAGTTAATAATTTTAGTGCTTAAACTTATTTCAGTTTATTGCCAAGGCAACAATCCTAATATATTTTATTTTATTTCAGATTTATTTCATTTAACAGAAATGTTTTTTTAATAGTTTTAGTTAAAGATAATAACCCTGGTCGGAAGCGGTGCACCAGGACTTTTATTTTGACAGCGCTGAGAATGCAGTGCCTGTATTATTAGTAATAGAAAGTCAAATGCAATAATACTTTCTCATATACCGTCGGCATTCAGCAAATACGCATCTATATAATTTAAACAAGTTTTTGTATATCTAATAAACATTTTATTTTTTATCAAGTTTATTTTTTGCATATTTACAGTTTCCAATTAATTATTTTGAATTTAGTAAATATGTAAAATCATCATTTTTATTGTAGCAATTGTTTGCATGTGCTATTCACTATCTTTAAATAGATTAAATTAAATAGTGTGATATTACATATAGCCTATTGGCTTAATATCAGTCACCCTGCTCTATAAGATATTGGCCATAAAAAAATCCATATCGGTTGATCAATAGTTCATTCTTATCACCCTGCCATCTTTCCTATAGGTGGCAGTCCAGGAAAAGAAAGCCCATGAGAACTGGGTGAGTATCATGTTTTGTTAGTCTTTGTAATGTAAACTGATATATTTAGTGATATATTAATCATGTCTACTCGTTGATCTTCATTAGTTGAAAGCGCGCGCCTCAGAACGAGCTCTGGTGGAGGAAAGAAGAGAGTTGGCCAACCTTCGTCAGAAGTGAATATTCATCAAATCATACTGTTCAAATGCAATTTCTCAACATCGTTGCTGTTATTTTTATGGTTGTTTCTGAACTCTGATGTTTGTGCATTTATAAAGGCTTGTGGAGTACAGAGATAAAATCTCAGACATGGAGCAAAGTCTGTTCAAACTCAACTCCGGACCCCCGGATCGCCACATGCCGCCACAGCGAAGAGGTGAGTAGTTGTTGTTCTCTAAATCACCTTTCACAAGGTCTTTAAAACAGAACCAACCCACAGAACGGCTGCTGTTGCTGTCCACATGCTGTCTAAAAGGCTTTTGTTTGTGTATAATGTGGTGTTTTGCGAAGTGTTTCTTCCTCTTACTTGGCAGTTTTTTTTCCTGATTGTCATGGTTTGGTCTGAACAGGTGATTCGTATGGGCCGTCTCCTGTGAGTGGGGGGGCTCCCTCTCCTCCTCTAATGATAGAGGGTCCCGGACGCCCCCCCTCTGCACCTGTGGGGCGACGGGGTGAACCGTTTGGTGAGTCGGCGCTGCTTCCTTTTCGCCAATCCCGGCTCCAACTTTATCCTCCTCCTTTCATTTTTCCAGATTTCCTGTGTTTGAGTCACTCTACGTTTTAGGTCGCCTGTCATTTCCCCCCTCAGTTTCTCTTCTCAAAGCATTTCCTTCTGTCTTTGTCACTGTTGTCATTTGAAAAAACTCCTGATGTGTTCGCTTCTGAGCTCCAGATGTTTAGGCCTCAGGCTGAAATGATTGATAACAGCTCCTCATATCACTTGTGATCTTTTCCAGGTCCACGACCCCCGTCTGACCCTCACGGACGCTTCTCAGACCTTGGACACCCGCTGCCATCCCGACCAGGTACTTTTGATAAAACCTGTTACAAACCAGCAATGAAGGCTGCATTTGCTAAAAAAAACAAAAAAAATCAAAACAGGTATATTGTAAAATAATATTTCACATCTTGTAAAAAGGGACATATAAAGTCTCAGGTGTCACCAGAGTGTGTATGTGAAGTTTTAGCTCAAAATACCCCACGGATAATTTTCTTATAGCTTGTTAAAATTGCCACATTTTGGGGGTGAGAAAAAAAACACACCGTTTTTGTGTGTGTCCCTTTAAATGCAAATGAGCTGCTGCTCCCGGCCCCCTTTTAAAAAGAGGGCAGAGCTTCAGGAGCTCACGCTCCGGCATACTGGTGTAGGTCAGATTGAAATAACATCAGCAACAACAAAACAGGACAATCTCACGCACTGAAAATGTCAGAAACTGTCAGTAGCGGTGTTTAGTTTTATATGTCCGAACCGGAGTCATTGAAAAGACCCTAGTTTGTGAAACAGTCTGGCACAAACGTATATGACTTTACTGATTTTCTTCGTGACATTTCCGTCGAAAATGAAATTTAGTGAATTTTCAGCATCATTACTCCAGTCTTCAGTGTCACATGATCTTTCAGAAATCATTCTAATATGCTGATTTGCTGCTCAAGAAACATTTCTGATTTTTATCAATGATAAAGTCATATTTTTGTTAAATATTTATTTTATTTTTCAGGTTTCTTTGATGAATAGAAAGTTCAAAAGAACAGCATTTATTTGAAATAGTAATGTTTTACTGTCACTTTTGATCAGTTTAATGCATCCTTGCTGAAAAAAGTATTAATTTCATCATCAAAAAAATCTTACTGACCCTAAACTTTTAAATGGTAGAGGACTGTTTTTTTTACACTCATTACCCGTTTATTACATTAACATTTAAATACTCCATATAAAGAGTTTATTGAAATTTAAATCTAATACTGTAAATAGAATAAATATTTCAACATTTCAGATTTTTTTTTATTTTTTTTTATTTGCATTGCAGTTTTGAGTCTCATGTTTAACTGTCTGTCATTTTGTCTTTCAGAAATGTTTCCTCCGATGACATCATCTCCATGTGCACATGACGGACCAATGGTAAGGATCACAGTTGTCATGTTTTTCTGTTTGTAATTTGATGTACAGTGTTCACATGTGAGCAAGTAGATCTCCAGTAAATGTCTATGAGACAGTCATGCATATCTAGATGTTGTTCTCCATTAAACCGCAGTGGGTGTGTTTGCTTTAAAGCAGACCGCTCCGGTCACAGAGACGGCCGAGGCCTCAGAGCAGGTCTCGTCTGAGCCCGTAGAGCCTGTGAGTACAGCGGCTGGTGATGGGATGGAAGGGACGGGTTTGTGCACAGTGGCAGGTTGCTGATAACACATTTGGTTGTGGCTCATGGCTTTTGGGTCTTCAGAACCTGATTAAACAAGTTTTGTTCACCAAGATGGGTTTCTTTTCACTTTCTAATCACTGTGTGGGTCTTGTTCTCAGAATGCTATGGTATGTTTAACAAAACTCATGTTCATGAGTGGTTCTAGCATGTTGTAGACCTGAAACATACTCTACGCAAGTATGCATGCCAACGATTTCTAACTAAACTAAATTAACTCTTGTCTAACTTGACTAACAACCAAAACCAGAAAAAACCCCATTTTCGTTACTTGAAATAATAAACGTTTAAAATCAAATTATTCATTGACAATAGCTGTGGCCCAACAGTATGCAGAATAGAGCAAAGGAAATAGAAAGAAAACACAAAAAACATGTTGAGATTCAACAGAGAAATGGGTCCAAATTAAAGACTAATTTAGTAATGCGCAATAAGAACAATGTGCGTCAGGTTTATTTTATTTACACATTCAAATTTCCAAGATTTTTGTAGATTGAAATGTATAGTATTTCACCAATATTCCACCAAAATAAAAATTGAAGAAATTAAGAGATTAAAATTACTATTAGAACTGCTATAGTAGTGTAAAATAAAATTATTATAATTAACAAATATTCATTTTTTATTTTACTGTACAATTGTAAGACGCTAATGTTTCTTTTGTTTTTTTGTTTTATTAAAGTTAGACTAATAATCAGCACTTTATTAATTAAGCTCTAGATTTAAGCTTTAGGGTTTGAATGTTTGAAAGTGACGAATTAAAGACAAATTATTAGTTTTTAACTTGTAGTATAAAATTATCAAATTAAATGTAATTTACAACAGTAATATATTTGTCTTCATATAATTAGTTGGCTTAATACTTACCATTATAATAGTTGTTATATAAATAATGATTTTAATCAATAATTAGAACTGATATAATATTTTTATTATATTAAATTTGATTGGATTCCTAAAACACCAGTATAACTAATAAACATCAGAGAACCATGAACATGCTAATGTGTCGTTAAATTATTGAAGAAATAACTTAAAATCTTCAAGTAAATATTTAGTGTCTGCTGCTGCGTTCTTGTATGAAGTATGTTTCTGGTCTTAAAATGGTTCACTGACATCTGCTTGGGTCAGTTAACAGGAATCCACCGTTAAATCACCCCAGTAATCATTTTTCCATAACCTGTTGTTCTTCTCTTCCAGCTCTCCAAGTCTCAGAGTCAGGGATCCTTCCTTCCTTCTCCTATACGGGATTCTCCGGTTCCGCCTCCCAAGTCTTACGGACCCCCAATCATGCCACCCAATGGGCCGCCAATGATGATCCGACCGCCCAATGGCCCCCCTCCCATGATGCCCTCTGAGCCTCGCTTCAGACAGCCACACATGGATTCTTACGGCCCTCCTCCTCCGATTGGCCCGTTTGGACCTGTACCGCCCCCTTTTGGTAAGTTATCCAACACTTATGGACTCTATCTTTCAAACATACCTTCTGATGTTCATGCATGTTTATTTGGTGCTATAACTAGTAGTAAAGAGGAAGAGATGATCGGTCCACAAGCCGAGCTACAGCGATCTGTCACGCCACTTTAACCACAAAAACACATTTATTTTATTTATTGAAGTTAAAAATGACAGAATTTGAAAGCTAAGACATAGTTTCATATCAAAAGTAATTTTATTGTGATTATTGGATTGCAGGCGAGTCATAAATGGAAAAGTCACATTTATCTTTATTTTTTTTATTCCATGGTGAAAACAAGCAGTCAGGAAAACAGCATAGACTAAAAGATCTCTGTTTATCAAAATGAAGATTGATTAAAAACAGTTACTTATCCACTTGGTTTATTATTCACTTTGCGGCGCAAAATAGATGCTGAACACAGTCAAAAAGCGCCAACAGAGAAGCGCTAATAGACCTTAGTCAGGTTAGATGCCATATTGAATTTAACACAGATGAAAACGAGGCTGTGAGGGATAGATGTCTTCACAGTGGCACGCACGGTTCAAAGGTCCTAGATCACGTAATTTTCACAACTAGTGTTATCAAATTTCAACCCTCAGTACCAATACCAGTACAATTTTGTGGTTCTCTGTACCAGTTTTGAACATTTTTTTTTTTTTTTATGTCATGGATTTCATTAACAAAATTAACGCTATAATCACTAAGGCTGTAAATCTCTAAAGCACACTCTCGCAAAAACAATAAAATAAAAAATTAATCTGTCCAATGAATCTCTTATTTACATCTCATTTACACTTTGTTGGAAAGGATTCGCAAGTGTGCGGCTTGTGTTGAACAAAACAAAACCTTGTGCGTTTTCAGCAGTGTTAAGTGGATTTTGACTAACTTACCGACTAGCAAACCTCTGATTGGCCATTGCATTCATGCGCTCAGCAGGTATGACTGTGATTGGCTACATTTCTCAACGCTTGTAAAAACACGCTGTAAATAGAAACCTTTGATGCTTAGAGGAAGCTCAAACACGAATGAGAGTTTATAGTACCGACTGGTATGTTTGACAGCCCTACAACTTTTAAAACTGTTTTATGGAGCTTTAGGAAACATGTTTCTTCAGTATAACAATCGGTATGATGTTAAACAACAGCACAATCCATTAAATGCACTGTTCTATCTCTCACAGCTTAGTCAAAAATTAAATATGGTGCTATTAAACCTTATCGTTCAAATATTATTTTTCATTGCATCACTAACTGAAACTTTACGTTGCATTTTGTTTGATCAGTACGAGGCCCACCGTTGGGACCACTGCCTCCACCACCACTCGGACAACGTGACATCCCGCCCGAATTTTTCGGACCTCGCGGGCTTCCCCCTCGTTCCTTCCCTCCCGGGCCTCTGCCGCCCCCTGGAGCGATGATTCCTCCTCCATACGCCACACGCGGTTTCCCGGGACCCCCTCCGCTGATGGCTCAGAGCTCCAGAGACGGCGACGGGAACGTCGCACCAGCTAACGTCCCGCCAACGGACGGCTCGCATCAGAACGCAGGCGGCTCCACAATGACTGAGCCTTGAGAGAACAAGCAGTTTTGTTCACTTGACTTTGTTCGGTCCTGATTCTTTTCGATATTTAAACATCAAAATGCCACATCTGGTCTGGGTGGGAAGATAAACTCAAGTTTGATTTGTGCTTAATTTTGTTTCAATAACACATTTGTGACAGAAATTATGAGGGTTTTGATTTTATACATTAGCAAACCTTTCCTATGGAAATAGTTTGATTTAATTTTCTTTTTCCAGTGGTTGTCATGTGGTTAAAATATAATATCTACCACTCGCCCAGTGCTGATGCATTTTGGGATATCAAATATTTAAGTGAGAAGTGAGAGACAAACCCGTCGTGAAGCCATTTCCTCATGCCTTTAATGTGAGAGGACTCTGAATTTTTATGCCTTTTCACCATTTTTGAATGCACATTTTCCTGTTGGGTCGCTTTTAGTCATGATTCGCCAGCTCACCTGTTTGTTTTAACGTTGATTCGTCGTGCGTCTGCTCTTATGATTTCTTTTCCTAGCGGAAAGGCACATATGATGTCATATTGACAAAGTATTTATACATTTCTTTCAGCTGCGTATACAGTAAAATATTCTCATAAATCATACGTCCCTAATGTAACACATGAGCTCAATGGAAACAGATGAACCTCTCTTTGTTGAGTTTTCATACAGCCAAATGTATTAATCAGTGTTGGACTATAATGTTTGTTTAGAGACGGTCATCTCACGGGAATCGAAACACAAGCAGAATGAATTTGTGTGTAACAAAAGGTCTGAATTATTCTTATGTAAATTGCTGCATTGAATTCAACATGAACATTTACATAAGAATGATTTTATGAATGATGTAAAAACATTTGTCTCATTCAGTTCACAGGAGCAAACGATTCACTGAATTGCAATAATTTACATAATGTTTTTATGAACCATTTACTTTCATCTTGTTTAATTCACAGAATGGTTTTACACATGAAGTGCACAGAAAATCATTCTGTCATGTTTAACGAACGAGGCCCGTGAATGATGTTCTCTGGGTTTTTGATGCAATGCTCTTGGAAACAAATACTCCAGTCCTCAAAATCCATAACTTCTTTTTTCTTTTTTTTTTGTGGCATATACTGTTTTGTTGATATTAGAGTAAATTATTTTAGTAAGTGTGTTGAGAGGATGCATTTTGTGCGCAGTAAGAGTGTCTGCATCGTGTTGAAATCTTAGGGAAGAAACGGTTTTAAAAAATAAGTGGCATTGATTTTGTGGGAATGAATGATTTGAATAAAGCTGCTTTTTCCTGTAGTTTTGATGAATGTGTTTACTTTTTTTGTCATCTTTCAAACTCCCTGAGGAGATGTGGACTAATTAATCCAGGACATTAGAAGTGAGTAATTAATCATGTAAGCGTTTGCCTCAGAGTATTTAGACACTTAAAAATATCTGAATGTCATTGCTTTAGATACAGATGGCCTAAAATGAACACTTCCCAAATGCATGTGAAAATTGGTGTTGGCAAGTATATGAAATGTCAATCCGTTAATATTTTTATGAATTCTAGCAATGCAGTGTTATGAGAACATGGAACGTAAACGACGCTCAGGACAGTTGACGGGTCAGTGCTGCATCATCATGAAAGTTTAAGCCTTGCCAAGTGAAATATTCAAACACAAGAAGACGCGAAAGGGAACTCAATTTGTTACTCACATGCCCAGAAATACATGTCTCGGTCAGCGAGCGAATACTGAATTGATCTCTCATGTCATCTTGTGCTTGAAAATGCCTGTTATGTCTTATGTGAACATAAACAGTTGAGAAACAAAATGCATGTATTATCAGTATATTGGATCCATGCATTAGCTCTTAAAGTGACAGCAGCCTAATATATTATTCTGCTGGAAAAAAAAAAAAAAAATATATATATATATATATATGGCCAATAAATTTTCTTAAGTCATGGCCATTAGCTGGTGTGGCAAAAAGCTAGTTTTAGGACCTGGATACAAAATATCAAGATATCTATTTTAAGAAACATGCACAAATTTAAAATAAATGACAAAAAGTAGTTTGCATGGTTTGAAATGCTAAAATGGTAGCTGTGGAGTTGCAAATGAGGAATGCAAATGCATTATTGTGTGATTTTTAGGTTTGTGGTTAGATCATGTTGAGTTAATGTGATTTACTATACCTGTGTGAACTGATTTAATACATCCAATAAAAATCATCAAAACACCAGCTGATTCAAATACAAATCGGAGATAAAATGTTATTCTAATGCAATAGATTTGTACTATTTGTGTGTATATAGTGTGTTTAGATACTTTTAGGGATCCTTAATCTCAGCAAACTGGCAGGAAGTCGCATGGGATTTTACTCTGGACTAATGCACTTTCCATAAATCTATATAAATTTGCATTTAGTAATTAATCATGCCTGGATGTCCTCATTAAATCATATATATGAACTTTTCTGAACAACATTAAGTGTTGTAAACCATGAACACTAATGAAGACTGAACTTTATTGTCTCGATGCTTAGGGTTAGGTTAGGTTAGGTCAGTTATATAGATATAAGTATATAAGATATTCATGATTCAAGCAGCATTGTCATTTATTAGAAATGAGACATTTGAAAAAGCCGTGTAATAATACACACCATGATTGGCAAAGTCCGTCTTCACAGAAATGCAATACTTTTTCGCCATGTAGTTGCTTTTAATACAACATAATTAAACAGTCTGATGGGAAAAGCATCTGTAGTTATTTATTTCCTTTTTTTTTTTTTTTAAACCTGGAAAGATCCTGTCAGAAACTGAAGAAATTAGAAAATGTGGGTTTTTCCCCCCCAAGTCAATTTTCCACAGAAATCCTTTAGTTATGTAGTTAAAACCGTTTCAGAAACTAAGCCGGAAGTAAATTACAAATTTAAACGACAATTTCCCCAAAACCGAACTATTAATCAAAGCGCAAACTGTGAAGCTAATTACAAAGTTGGCATGCTAATACTTCATTTGATCGACAGTTTCTCCCTTCATACAGTCAAGTTCCATATATTTAGTTTTTCTCTGACTCATACTCAAACTCATTAAATATCCATTACTGTGATATATTTTCAATGAGCCAAAGGACATATTTCAAACAAGTATTGCTAAATCAATATTAGCCAACTGCTAAGCAGTTAGCCAACAGAACTGTTTAAAACGAGTTAAGAAAACCTGAAGATATCACAAAAAACAACATATTTATATTACTGAGTTTGTCAGTGTTGTTTCTTTAGGGTTTTTATGTACTCCATGTGTGTATGTAGCATAAGATGCACTTCATAAAATCAACAAGAATGTCTGTTAAACAACATTTATAAGTAACAGTTCACCCACAATGTAACTTATTTTTATTTACTCACCCTCAAATAGTTCCAAACTTTTATGCTGTTTTTCCCCGACAGAATGCACACATACACAACAAACCAATAGTTATTAATTAAAAATCTCAACATGTTCAGATTCATTCTGTTTAACAGCAACTGAATCTTGCACATCATAACTGAACCAAACATAACGCACTAGTCAAATGGGCTATTTTTATGTTTTATGTCATTTTTCTGAAGCTTTACAGACTATTAACTGTCATTGCATGAAAAAAAAATCTTCTTTCCAATTATAACAGCATACAGGTTTGGAACATGAAAGTGAGCCGTTTAATCAAATAAAAATATTAAAACGTAATAGGAAGTGTTGCGTAAACAAGTTATAACCCTTTTCATCAGAAATCATCATACAGAGCATTTGTACAACATTCAGTTTTTAAAATACTCGTCTCTCTTTCAGATGAAGAGCGGTGGAGACATCAGACTGTGTCCCAGACTGGAGATATGAAGAATATGTGTCCGATATTGCAAGGAATGTATCTGAGAGAAAGAGCCTCTGCCGTCCTCCCTGTAGGATCTTTGTTTAGTCTTTGTGCAAAGTCTGGTTAAGGTGCAGGTAAAGTGGTTTCTTCGTCAGGAGGTTGAGCTTTTTCCTCTTGAAGTCAGTTGGTTTCTTGTACCTAAAACCAGATTGCATTGCATATGAACTAGGGGTGTAACGGTACATGTGTCAGGGTTCAGTTCATACAGTCAGTCACAGGCGATCCACACTCCAATCCAGAAGGGGGCGCACACGGTAATGCAACGCTGTTTGATAACCGACGTAACAGGAAAAAGTGCAGAAGAAGAACAGACGTTCTATGCATAGATATGTTTACGTATAGTCTCTCAACCAATGTTTACAATAAAACAGCTTGAGAATAATATCTCACGTAGCATTACATTTACCTCAGGCGAATCATTCAGTGTCCACAGCATGTTAGTTCACTAGAGAAATGAACTCTAGAGGGAGCATTTCACTAAATAATGCACTATATTAGCTTATATATTCATTATTTTTACTTTACCTGTTCGTAATATCTTAATTATTTAATATTTAAATAAATTTGTCATGAAAACAAGTTATGACAGTAACTGTGTGAATGATCATATTTCAAAAATGAATTGGAGTAGAAAATAATTTTATAATTAGATTTAGAAACCTGCCTTGTGTGCAATTTATATATATATATATATATATATATATATATTTTAGAGATGCGTCAATATATCGGCCAATAATCGGTATCGGCCGATAATAGCAAATTTTTTGATGTGTTTATAACTGATGCCATGAACTGATTACTTTTTGAGAGAATAAAGTTTTTATTTGCATTTCTTTCAAAATATAATAATTAAAAATATAAATATTAATTAAAATGAAATTATCATTAATTCAAAAGGCAGAACCCCCAAACTATCGGTATCACTATCGGTATCTGCAGATATCACTCTGAATAATCGGATATCGGTGGAGAAATTTAGTATCGGTGCATCCCTAATATATTTAATAAAAATTTAATTTAATAGTTTGGGCTCTGTTGTGAATTGTAACCTTTAATATTACAGTAATGTGCAAGAAAGTGCTCCCTGTATATAGTTTAGATGAGATAGAATTTATCCTTACGAAAATGTTCATTATAATTGAATTCTTTTTGAAGAGAGACACAATGTGTTCAATAAACCACTGTTTAATGAAAAAAGCAAACTTATGTTTAGTTTTCTCCCCCCGGCTGTACCGAACCATGACTTCAGTACTGATGTACGTCATGTCTGTGTACCGTTACACCCCTAATATGAACTATTTGTTAATTAAATGCAGTTGTACTCACAGTTCTATAACAATGGGACCTGGTTTGATTTCATCCATTTCCATGAAAGCAAAACACTTAGTGCTGGTGAATCTTTTCTTGGGTTTGTAGTGTTTGAATTCAAAGAAAATAGCTGCACCTACAGAAGAGACAAACGCCATAATGATTAAGCGCAAAAATATAGTGCAATGCTAACACCTTACAATAAGGTTTAATTTGTTATCTACATAATTTACCATGAAAAATACCTCTAAAGCATTTATTAATCTTAGTTAATGTTAATAATAATGTATTATTAAACTCAAAAGTTGTATATGGACCTGAATTAACATGAAATGACAAGGAACCGTCGTATTTGTTTTAACTAACATTAATATTATTGATTGCACATTGTTAATGGGATGTATTGAAAATTATTACCAGTGTAATATATATCATGCAACATCCAAAACATGCACGACCGCAACAAGCAATGCACAATAATATTTTTTCCATCACTTCAGTTACTGCAAAGTGAGCAAAATGAGACCTTTTGGTAGTTTTTCTAGGTGTTTCTGGATTTCCACTTCCACACTAAAATGAATATACGTGTCCTCCTTCCGTGTGGCCACTGGGGTGTCCTGAACTGGATTCAAGTCGATACCGTTCAGATCTGGAGAGGGGAAAAGGGAGAATATGAATGAGAAGGTCAGGGCAGAAAACATGATGTCAAGAACCGCTGCTGAGCTCTACCTTTAACACTGACGGTGATGTACGGGTCAATGCACTGTCCTGCATCCTTCAGACCGATCTTCTCTATCGTCAGCGTCAGCAAAGTCATTCCAGGCTCCGAGGGTAACCGTGGCAACAGAGTACCTGTCAAAGACGTCAAACTTTCATTGAAGCCATGACCAAAAAACAAATTAACAAATGAGATTTTGTTTGCTTATTGACAAACAAAATGGATCAACTGGCTCTTCTTAAAGGTTTCTCAGAAAGTGGTTTATGGGGAAAACAAACAAACAAACAAACAAAAAAAAACAGTCAAAAGCCATAAATGTAAAAACAGCTAAGTTCATCTACTGTTTAGTCCAATTAGATTTAATATTGCAGTAATAAAGCCAGGGTTATTATTATCTTTAACTGAAACCATAAAAAATGTCCTTACTTGAAATTAAATAAACATTAACTAAAATAAATATTAACTAATTTTATTTCAGCTAGTTGCCAACATTTCTCATTTTTGTTTGGTTTACGTTGACATAGTAAAATAACTCAAACAAACTACAACCTAATGAAAAGTATATAGACATATTTAAAAATAAAAATGACAAAAACACACAACAAAATTACTAAAATTAAAAAGAAAAGAGAAAATATAACACAATTTTCCTTACTTGAAATTAAATGAACATATCAACTAAAATAAAATACAAATTAAAATTTGGGTAAGGCAACAATTCCCGTATCTAATTAATTTAAATTATTTTTTTTATCCCATTCGGTTTGAGTGAATGATTCAATGACTCATAAAGACTTCACTTGTTTCATTACTGGATGAATCCGCATTTTTAAATGAATCTCTTGAGTGAATGATTCAATGACTCACTCATAAAGACTTCACTTGTTTCATTACTAGATGAATCAGCGTTTTTGAACGAATCTCTTGAGTGAATGATTCAGTGACAGATACAATTTTTTAACAGTCACTTGTCGCCACCTACTGGTGTAATGATGCAATTGATACAATCTTTATTTGAAGCATCAAGTTACTTTCAAAAGGTGATTTACTCGCTACTGTAGACATCAGTGTTTATATCTGGACTATAAACTTTTATCCCAGTACTTCTGTGATCATCTGAATTACTGTAACGCAGAAATAATGATACTGTGTGATTGAAAAGACTGTTTGTGAAGCTGTTTCATATCTATACATGACAACGGCTCTCTCTGGATTAGAACACATATCTGAATGTTCGCTGTGATTGAACTTGTTAAAAGTTTTATAGACAGAGCCGTATCACTGCCATTTAGGAATAAGATCACGTGGGTGTTCGATTCGAACGTCTACTATGCAGTGAATCACCTGGAACCCTTGATGGGAATGATGGAGTTGAACCTGCTCCAGTACCAGCGTCCAGCTCCTCCTCAACCTCAAGGTTTTCCTCCTCACCTGGTGCAAGAATCTTCCTAAAAACACACAGAACTGTTTCAGCAAAAACATGTTTCATCTGTGAAAAGTAAATATAGTAAGTCTTGTAAATATCTTTGAGGTATAATATTGTGTAGATAATCATTATGGAGTGCAAGTAAAAACTCCATTCAGTTTCTCTGTAGGATTTTTAATGATAACTTATAAACCTTTAGAGACAGTACTGTGAGCAACGAGGTTGTTAATTGATGGTATTTGCTTCTGCGGTCAGCCCGCACTATTTCAACATAATTTTGAAATAATCGTGTTTAACAGCCGAATTCATGGTGGAAAAACTACATTACCCATAATGCTGTACAGAAAATTCCACCAATCAGAATCGAAAAAGCAACGGCAAAAGAGCTCTTTAGCTCCGCCCACTCACATGAAGCACTGCGTATGTATATCAGCATTTCTAAATGAGTAGTTTTATATTTCTCTAACATTTTTAATTTGATTATGCTGTTCTCAATGCTTTATGGGATTGTAGTTCTAAAGCTGTTAAGTTCACAGTCTTGTACTTTTGTATTTTTGTCTGATTTTTAAATACATTTTGGCTCCAAATCAAAGTTTGTAATGTTATGATTCTCCTCGTAGCTGATTGGCTTTGTTCATGCTTTAAAAACTTTTTTAAATCCCTATGAATGGAACCAACACAGCTGAAAAAGGGGGCGGGCACTAATGCACTCTATAGTCAGAATCACTGGATTGACCAATCAGCATCCAGGACCAGAACTATCCGTTCCATAAATAAACACAGAAGAATTACCTCAAAGGCACTGGTTGGACATCAAAAGGGAAATCTTTGTTGTAAGTCAGGATGTTCTTAATAACTGTAGAGAAACAGAAGAATAGCAGTGATATATAAACTATTTTAACAGATATCAGCACTGTTGTTGTTTTAAATGAGTTTTAACCCTGTAAAATGGGTTATTTTTGGAAATGGAGCAGTTTATTGAACCTTTAGACAAAATATAAAAAAAAAATCTAAAAAAAGAAAAGAAAAAAAAATTTTGCATGCCTGTTCTGTTTTGTATATAAAAAAGTATTTATTCAGGGGCACAAACTGAGCAAAAATATGCAATTTATTACATTAAATTAATTCATTTCCACGTGTACATACTGGGTTCCAGTTTTTTCAGGTCTTCTAACTTGAACTCCTCTTGAGATTGTGTGCACTGACAGAGACAAACAGCAGAATTAGTTTAAAAACTCATTAAAAAGAGCACTGATAATTTATTTATTATTATCAAATATATTCACAATGTGAGATAATAAATACACTGCTGGTGGGGTGATTTTAAAAATATCTTCAGCAAAATATTTACATTTCCTGAGGAAACTGTAAGTGGTGTTTGGCTGTGCATAAGCCGTGATAATGATTCAAAGATGTTGTGGATGGTTGTCAAGGTGTTGCCATGCAACTGCCTTAGCAACATCACTAATTAACTTTCACATCGTCCTGTAGAGTCGTCAAAAACAATACTAACCTGTAAGGCTGCACTTCGCATTTCAAGGCATGTTGCAAACTTTCCCAGGGTTTTCTGGAAAATAAAAACATTAATATTGTGAGATAATAACAGACAGAAGATCTTAAATTAGCCTGACCACAAAATATCTTCACTTTAAATAATTTAAACTAGAGCTGTCAAATCGATTAATCACATAACATAAAAGTTTGAATACATATGTGTGTGTATGTTTTTATATATATATATATATATATATATATATATATATATATATATATATATATATATATATACACACACACACACAAACTTTTGTTATGTGATTAATCGAGTTATAATTAAAATATAACTAAAATTACATTTACTGTCATGTTGACCATTACCGTCAACATGAAATCATTTTTTTTAATGAAATATTGCAGTGTTTATTATAAATGCACATCATTATTTTTGATAAATTCATGTGCCTTATAATCTTAAATCAGAATAACTTCCCCTCTGATGGCGAGGGCGGGGCAACCTGTCACTCACATGAGATCCACCAATAGCAAACCACAACCATCCAATCAATTCCCCACAAACAAAATCAAGCCCCGCCCTACATTTGTTCTTGTTTGTGAAGCTGTTTCACTTGGATATACATTGCAATAGGGGGAAAAAAGACTATCGCAACTTCTTTTTCATGCCGACTTTAAAAAAAAAAGTGATTGACAGCTGTCAACACATACCTTCTGTTCCTCTGTAAAATCATGCAAGTTTGATGACTGCACCTCTTTCTGAAGTTGCCTTGCGAGTCTGATGAAAAATCACAGTAATACGCTAGTAAATGACAATGTCGCTTTCATTTTAACACAGTATTGTTCTATTCACATGTTTCTGTTTCATAGCTCAGGAAAAATTCAAATTGAAGAATTAAAACATTTGAAAAGATAACTTTGTTTATGGACAAAATACATGTTATGGATGAAAATATAAGAGAATAAGAGTCAGTTTTCTTTGTGGATATCAAATGCAGTTTGTGTTCCAAGAACAAAATGCACATAATCTATGTTAAAGCCACAAAGAAAAGGCAAAAGTAGAGTGTAAAGAGCAGATATGCTGAAGCTCTTGTGTCTGATGGCTCTCAGCATTGACCTAAATGGCATGAATTCAGATGAGGACAGACAGTGAAGCTCCACCCAGCACTGGAGGGTGTGGCGCGCAACATAATGCAAACAGGCTGTCAAACACTCAACAGTTATTCACTCACTGGTCTGATGCTCACCCAGAACATATTTCATGCATTAAATAGAACAACGCAAGATCATGCAAAATGAAGTACAAATAAATCCATAATGCGCTCTTGTGAAGGGAAATAAATTGCAACTTTGTGTAATTGCAATGCATCACTTGTCATGCCTTGTTCGATTTTATTTTATTATTTTTTTAGAGTAAAATCCAGCTCTAATCCAGCTCTGATCCAGAGATCGCCAAACACATTTTTTTTTAAAATTTTGATCAGAAATGCGCAACTTACATTTGATATTCATCGATGGCTTCCACCAGCTGCCCCCACGAATCAAAGTCCGTGCCCTTTTTAAAACTCGCGTGCCATTTCTGGACGGTCTTGGTGACATCTGACATCTTCTCGGGTTAAAGTCGCGCGAAAGCTTTGAGTTCTGACATCGCTGGTGAAGTTTTATCTCCAGCGCCGCATTGTTGCGCACCGCCGGGAAACACACTGGGCTCCGGATGCACCGGTGGCACCGCCACACACCGCCACAGGCCTGATGCGAGTGCAACCGAACTACCTGCTACTGCACCGGAAGGCGCGCTCACTAGTGGAGTTTTCAAAATAAAAGTCCTTATTCGACTTCAAGAATGAAGACACGAGGGAGGGATCTTATCATTATAATTTATGAGAATTCTGTTGATTTGTGATAGTAGTGTAAAACTAGCATGTAATTGCGTTATATAAATAAAATGTACTAGCCTTAGTCAGTAATGCGTGATTAATATCACATCCATGTGAATTTCGTAAACTCAATGCGAGTGCAATATATATATATCCGTGCAGTTAAATCAATTAATTACGATTCTAACGTAAAAGTTGGTATATGTGTGTTTGTGCGTGTATATACAGCATTTATCTGAAATACAAAGCTTTTGTAACATTATACACTACCGTTCAAAAGTTTGGGGTCAGTAAGAATTTTTATTTTTATTTTTTTGAAAAGAAATTAATACTTTTATTCAGCAAGGATGCATTAAATCTATCAAAAGTGACAGTAAAGACATTTATAATGTTACAAAAGATTATATTTCAAATAAACGCTGTTCTTTTGAACTTTCTATTCATCAAAGAATCCTAAAAAAGAAATATTGCACACAAATATTTTGTACAATTGTACACAATAAATGTTTCTTGAGCAGCAGATCATCATATTAGAATGATTTCTGAAGGATCATGTGACACTGAAGACTGGAGTAATGATGCTGAAAATTCAGCTTTGATCACAGGAATAAATTACTTTATAAAATATATTCAAACAGAAAACAGTTATTTTAAATTGTAATAATATTTCACAATATTACTGTTTTTACTGTATTTTTAATTAAATAAATGCAGCCTTGGTGAGCAGATGAAACTTCTTTTAAAAACATTAAAAATCTTACCGTGTCCAAACTTTTGACTGGTAGTGCATATGTATAATTAATTAATTGCATTTAACAAAAGTTTGTAAATATATAATGCGTGTGTGTGTATATATATATATATATGTATTATATATTTACAAACTTTTATGTTAAATGTGATTAATCATTTATAAATGCACAAACACACATATACCAACTTTTATGTTAGATGGGATTAATTGTGATTAATCGATTTAACAGCACGGATAAATATGATTAATCACGATTAATCACATCTAATCAGCTATTAATTACATTGTGTATGTGTGTGTGTGTATATATATATATATATATATATATATATATATATATATATACACACACACACACTGGTATTTGGTCCTTAAAAATTTGATTTATTCTGTGTAATAAAAATTTAAGAAATTCGCAGATGTGGTAAAATTCGAATGTAAGTTGAATTAATTGGATTCATTTTGATTTTTTTTTTCTTCTTTTATGTTTTTATGTAACTCTTGTTCTTCCTTGCACCTAATCATTATATATATATATATATATATATATATATATAATTATTATTATTTTGTGTGTGTGGTTTCTGTTCAGATATAAGTGAATATTTGTATCCATTTCCTTTAGGCTACATCTACTTGCATATACAAATTATTTTATTTCACATTCAGGTTACCAAAACACGCATCAAAATAAATTACGTAAGCGGGGGTTTAAACTCAATGGGCGTGTGCATGACGTCACCGCCCGAAACACGTCATACAGGAAGAGCGTTCATTGTTTTGGCGTTTCCTGTTCTACATCTTTGGAGTATCGCCGATTAAAACAACAAACAACAAACATCTGACAGTCGATACATTTCTGGTATAAACACATATCTCTTTCATTTAAAACAAGCGTTATAAGTCTGTTGTCAGGTTTGAGCCGGTGCTGTGTTTACTCGAGGACTGCTGTTGAATAGCGACGGTTGATTTCTCTCAGGTTTTATTCATATTACGGACAGTGTTAAGATCACAGATCAGCGTGTTTATATAGATGATAAAGCATCAGCAGTAGAGTTTTTAGCCAGTGTATTGGTTCTGTGTCTGTTTGTATTCATATAGAGCTGTTGAGAAACAAGGCCGAGATGTTATAATGGACCTGCCTTATCAAATGACTCATTCAGCACTTCAACCGATATACAGTAGTTTGATCTTTTGATCTGATCTCTGAAGTGATCTTTTGTAAATTAAATGTACTGAATATTAATCGATGTGAAATATGCTCAGGCATTTAGTTGCCCGTAACTTGTCACAACCATTGAAAATGTCAGTTTAAAGGGGCAGTTCACCCAAAAAATGAAAATTCTGTCATTTATTCACCCTCAAGTTGTTCCAAACCTGTTCGAGCTTCTTTGTTCTGCTGAACATAAAATAAGTTATTTTGAAGTATGTTTGTGTCCAAACAGTTGTGGAAAACAATACTATGGAATCACAACTGTTTGGTTGAAATGCTATTATCAGTTTCTCTTTTATTAATGCATCTTTCTTCTTGTTCAGATATCTGGTTCAGGTCACCATGACTCACTGGTTCCACCGAAACCCTCTGAAATCCACAGCGCCCGTGTCCTTCAACCTGTACGGGGTGGCGTCCAGCCCCGCCGCCAATAAGATCTGCAAGTGAGGATTGTATTCTGCTGGTATTACATACATTTTGTGGGCCATCATGATTGTTATGGTATAAATGTTAAATCTCTGTCTCAGTGACCTGAGAACGACGCGGGCCAGACTGCTGGACATGTTCACAGATGCCACATGTACACCAGAGATTATGAAGAAATCCAGTGATGAATATTTCGCTCTTTTACAGGGTTTGTGAACTATTATATTTCATCTCTTGTGGCTCCGGTCAGATATTTCCGTGACGCAGCTTTTATTCATTTGCATTTATTTTGCTCAGAGGCAGATTGTTGTTGTTTTTGTTGGCATTGTCATAATTTCTTAATGCATGTAGGATTCATTTTGCCGCTGGATGGTACCACACAAGAGAACAAGCTCCGGTTCATCCAGAACTTCAAATGGACTGACACTTTACAGGGAAATATCCCAAGGTAACTATCATATTTTACTGGCGACTCAAAAGTGTTTTATTGTGCGAAAGCAAACCAAAATCACTTTACTTGAAGCCTTTATACATAATGCACTATTAAAGTGTTTAATGCATCAGTTATGCCTTGTATTACACCTTATAATGCATTGTATGATCTCATGAATAATTGTAAACACAGTTATAATACAATCTGTTCATTGTTACACCTTTAGAAAGTATAATGCATTAAAACACATGACAAGAAACCAATTTCACAAGTAACAAGGAGTCTGGAAATATTATAATGCATTTTAACTTTGGTTACAAATATTTATGAAAAGATATAAAGCATTAAAATGTACATTATGAATACCTTTATATTGCATTAGACATAAAGGCTTCACGTTCTTAGAAGAAAACACTGAAATGTATTATTTATTATATTTATCAAGTAGTAATAATTAGGGCTGTTAAGCGATTACAATTTTTAATCTAATTAATTTCACGATGTGGCGATTAATTTATCGCAAATCTATCAAATTTACTCCCAAAAGATAATTTAAAGTCATTATTGTGTTAAATGAGAAAACTTTTAGGCTTCAACAGCCATGAGGGTGAGTAAATGATGACAGAATTAATTGCATACCTTTTAATGTTTTTTTTTTTTTTTTTTAATAATATGGAAATATGAATTGATTGAATGAATTAATTGCACAAAAGTTTTCTGAACAAACTTAAGTTCGTCTTGCAGATGAACCTGTATTTTCTTTTATCTTGTGTATTTTTGTTCATGGTTTCTGAGGATGAAAGCAGGTCATGTGACGTGTCCATGTTGACATCGATCTAATTTGACGAGCTTCTACCCAACGACAGATGAATTTGAACTAAAATAACATGGTTTGATTGAACTGAAACTGTTGAGTAAGAGGCATGACCCTTTTAAAAGACATTCTGTGTTTTTCAGTGCGCAGCAGGATGCGGTTTTTGAGCTGGTGTCTATGGCGTTTAATGTCGCCATCTGGTACACCAAGTTTGCCTCAAAACTGGCTGGAAAGGAAAAGTAAGTTATTGGTCAGTGACGGCTTTTAGACAGTTTGTAAAAAACAAACAAACAAAAAAACCACACACACATGCAGACAGGCATATCTGATGTTTTCCGAAGTTCAAAATAGATTTTTTTATTAATTTTTTTTCACATAGTTGTGTGTGAAACACTAGTTTCATTTCTTTACAGCGTTGGTATTGTTAACTAAAATAAAAACTATTAAAAATAAAAAAAAAATGATTTGAAATAAATAAATAAAATAAAATTTAAATATTAGAAGAAAAACTTAAACTTAGAAAAAATTGAAATGTTGCCTTGGTACTTGAAGTAATAAAACTAAAAAGCTAAATAGAATAAAAAAGCTAATAAAAATGCCAAAAGTACATAAAATTTAAACTAAAATGAATGAAAATGATCATTAAAAAATGTAAAACTATTGGTAACTAAAATTAAAACCATTAAAAGTCACATTTTTTTATTTTATTATTTGAAATAAAGTCAAAATAAAATAAAAAAATATATATATATATATTAGATGAAAAACTTAAACTTAGAAAAAATAGAAATGTTGCCTTGGTACTTGAAGTAATAAAATTAATAAAAATAAAATAAAAATAAATTAAAGCTAAATAGAATAAAAAACATACCATTTAAAATAAATGAAAATGAATGAAAATTAAAAAATGTAAAACTGAAAATAATTAATTATAAATAATAATAAATATTATAATAGTATATAAAAATACTAAACTCTTATATCATTTTGTTCTTTTTCTTCCCATGTAATAAAATCATTTTAATTTCAAAATCGATATTTAATTTATTCATTTTGATAAATAGCCTTGTAATAAATGAGATTGTGTACTCTAAACTCATCATTATCGCAAATTAAACTGACTGTACATCACCCCAGTCTGTAAAATACAGAATAAATTCTGTCAGGGTTTTTAGTTTCAATATTTCATTAAAGGCATTTTTACAAGTTTTTGGTTTTTACATTGTAGCATCACAGAGGACGAGGCCAAAGACGTTCACAAGAGTTTGAAAACCGCTGCTGGAATATTTAAAACCCTCAAGGTAAATTGTGCCTGACTTATTTTGTGGTGAATTAAAGCAAAAGGCCACGTGCATTACGGTTAGTGCCTAAAACCCCTTAAACGTGACAAAAACACTGTAATGCGTGGTCACGAGTGGCTTGCTGTTTGATCCATGGTAATATTTCGCTTCTTTCCTGTCAGGAGACTCATATTCCTCGGCTCATCACTCCAGCAGAGAAGGGCCGAGACCTGGAGCCCCGAGTCATCGACACCTACATTGTGCAGAGTCAGGCCGAGGCTCAGGAGGGTAAAACATGCCTTAGTTTATAGTATTGCTCTCTTGTGTGTGTGTGTGTGTGTGTGTGTGTGTGTGTGTGACGGTTCTTGTGTGTGTTTTTAGTGACCATTGCCAGAGCCATCGAGCTGAAGCACAACGTCTCCCTCATCGCAGCGCTGGCATTCGAGACCGCAAACTTCTACCAAAAGGCCGGTAGGTTTACTACTGCTACTGTGTAATTTACTTTTTGCTTCTCTCTATTTAATTCTGCATTATAATTTGCCTGTATTTAAAAATTTTGGGGTATATATTTACAACATGTTATTTATGCAAACAAAAGTTTGTGATCAAAGAAATTAAATAGATCAAAAGTGACAGTAAACACGTTTGTAATGTTACCAAACAAATAAATGTTGTTCTTTTGAACTTTCTATTCATCAAAAAATCATGAAAAATAAAATGTATGACAGTTTCCACAGGAATATGACTGTTTTTGACATTGATAATAATCAGAAATGTTTCCTGAGCAGCAAATCAGCATATTAGAATGATTTTTGAAGGATCATGTGACACTGAAGACTGGAGTAATGATGATGAAAATTCAGCTTTGATCACAGGAATAAATTACAGTTTACTATATATTCACATAGAAAACAGTTATTAAAATTGTAATAATATTTTACAATATTACTGGTTTTACTGTACATTAGCTAACATAAAATAGCAACAATTTTTCATAAAGTATAGCAGTACTAATCATTTAATAATTTACTAATACTTTAGTTGTATCTGTTAAGATTAATAAATGCACTATTAACAAACATTAATGAATTTCACATGCTTGTTGTACATAGTTAGAATATAATCATATCTGAAATAAATACTAAAAATAAATAATGTAAATGGTTGAGCAGTCAGTTGTTGTCTTACAAAAAAATTAAATACAGATGAAATATTGATTTGAATTGAAATAATTGTATTATGTGAGAAACACTGTTTAGTATTCATCAAACACTTCAGAGAGCCGTATAATAACACATTATATATCATTTAGAAGATCATTGTTTTTCATATTATTTTTCAGATCACACTCTGAACACTTTGGATCCAGAATGCAGCAGTAAATGGAAGAAATACCTGCAGCTGAAGCAGCACTTCTACATGGCTTATGTGAGTCCATCTGAACATAAACACATCAGGCTGTCTGTGATCATTTTAAATGAGGATCAGTCTAATAATAATTTATTATTATTATTCTTTTTGGGATTTGATCTTTCATGTAGTGTGTAATAGAGCTGTCTGTGAATGTAAAAGGTCTGCAAAGATCAAAGTGCATGACAGATAAAGAATCGATTCTGAACTGCCTGAAACGTCAGTAATTCCAGTCTTACTTCCTGCTGAACCTACATAGGTTTGTAACTAATTTGCATAATGCCAGCCTGTGGTCTTCATTGGCTGTCGGCGAACAACGTCTCCTTTGCCCCGCCCTCAAACACTGTAGCTGTAGCTGAGAAGAGTTTAGTTTGTGTTGTTCATGTCGAGAAGACTTCCAAAGGATTCAGACTCAAATTGATTCGGTAAAACTGACGCCACCGTTACTGTGTATCAAGCTCTGAAATTCAGATATGCTATTGAGTGTTTGGTTTCCAACACGCACTATAAGCGGTCGACCAATCAGAACAGACTGAGCGGTCTGACCAATCAGAGCAGAGCAGGCTCTCAGAAAGGCGGGGTTTAGAGAGACTGAATCCTTTATTGAACTGATGCTGCAGTGGATATTGTGGGAAAATTAAAGTGTTTCTTGGCCTTGGATGCATGTAAATATGGAAGCTCATTTCCGCCACGGAATAAAAACAAAGTAAAACATAATTACGACTTTTTAACTAACAATTCTGGCTTTTTTTTCCCTTAGAATTGCATGATATAAACTCACAATTGCATGTCCAGTTCTGAGGGGGGGAAGTTAGCTCACAATTCTGACATTTTCTTAAAATTGCAAGTTTATAATCTTGCAATTCTAAGGAAAAAAAAGTCAGAATTGTGAGATAAAATGTCGCAGTTATCTTTTTTATGTTTTATTCAGTGGTGGAAACAAGCTTCCGTAATGTAAACCCATTGTAGGAACCTTTAAAATGGGGCATTTTAACATTCAATATTGACACAACTAATGGTTTTAGTTTGAGGCGGGACTTTCTGTTGGTTTGAACAATGGCAGACGAGTGGAATGATTGAATGTGACCACTATTTTTGACATTTGGCAACACTACTGCAATCAATATTTTACTGTGTGGTTTATATGATTTGCAGGCGCACTGCTATCATGGACAGACTCTTCTTGCGGGTGATAAATGTGGAGAGGCCATAAGATCCCTGCAGGAGGCTGAGAAATGTACGCAAAATATGAATCCCTCAATAAAGCATCAGACATTTCAGTCAGTTATGATGTACTGTTAGGTATTTTAGTGGACATATTTTGGTAACACTTTACAATTATCTTAAGGATTACTAATGCATTATTAAAATCAAGTTTCTGATTATTTAGAGGTTTTGATGTGTGAAATCCTGTCTTCTAATGGTTGTAATGGCGGCAGGTTACTCACGCGCTGAAGCCTTGTGTAAAGAGTACCGTCAGATGAAGGGTCCCGGCAGCACCGCCAAACCCTCGGAGCAGCTCTTCTTTAAGAAACTGGGCTCGTTCATCAAAAACACCCTGGAGAAATGCCAGAGAGAGAACGGCTTCATGTGAGTCAACAAACACATCTGGAGAAAATATTGTATGCTTCACATAAAGGGGCTCTGTTATGCTTTTTTTTTTTATCTTTCTTTAGTGTGTATTGTTGCTGTTTGAGCATGAAAAAGCTCTGCAAAATTCCAGTTCTTCTCTAAATCAGTGTCTCTGTTTCTGAACTCCCTGAAACGACTCCATCGTAGTCTTGAGTTTTCTTCCAGGAACAAACACATCACAATATTCCTCATTCAAATAATTCATATGCAGAATAAAGGGGCGGGGCCTGGTTGAGTTTGTTGAAACTGGAGGTTATGCTAAGGGGCGGGACATTTCCCAAACACCAATCACAACACACTGCTCCAGCCGACCAATCGGAGCACATTGTGCTTTTCAGAAGGAGACAGGAGCTAAACAGAGCGTTACTGACAGACTGAGAAGAGAGGAGCTGCAACAATGGAGAATATGAGGAAAATAACGAACACTCAAGTAGGGCTGCACAACGATTAATCGTTTGCAAAATAAAAGTCTGTGTTTACGTAATATATGTGTGTGTTCGGTGTATAATAATAATGTATATATAAATACACACATACATGTATATATTTAAGAAAAAAATTATATTTATATATAAAATATTTATATTTATATGCAATATAAAATATATATTTTTATTTATACATGCATATATGCGTGTATTTATATATACATAATTATTATACGCCGAACACACACATATATTACGTAAACACAGACTTTTATTTTGCAAACGATTAATCGCGGTTAATCATTGTGCAGCCCTACATTCAAGCATGAAAGCCTGTTCTAGTAGGGTAGACTTTGCATAATAGGTCCTCTTTAACATGCATGATTATGATTAAAAAAAAAAAAAAACTTTACTAGAAAACTCTATTTTCACAGCTGAATTTCTTTGTCAGTTACTTTCATAAGGTTCCTGCTGAAGCTCCTGCTCTGGAGTTGAAGGCCAGTTATGGATTGGCTGAACCGACTCCGTTCGAGCTCCCGGCTCTCAGCGCTCAGTGCACACCTGAAGTCTACGCCACCTTTGACCTTACCAGAGGACCGAAAGACGACAAGGTGAGGAGATATTTCCCTTCTCGCTAATATATATAGTCAATGGTAACCAAAACAGTTAGGTTACCAACATTCTTCAAAATATTTTCTTTTATGTTCCACAAAAAAAAATAAAGTCATACAGGTTTGAAACAAAATGAGTGTGAGTATATGATGACAGAATTTTTAATTTTTGGGTGAACTATCCCTTTAATAATTTTTTTTTTTAATGAAAACGTTCTCTAAATAAGAAACTAAAAATGCCAGTAGGTGGCGGTAAATGTCTGAATGACATGAAAATATAACTTTTTATTTATTGAACTGTTGTATATAATCAATATCATTTGCACGTGTTATTTAGGACAAAAACAGCACTTGTGTGATATTGCTTAACTGTATAATATGATATAAAAACTCATTCAGCGGCATTTTTGCTCTGATATCTTGAATTTTAGGGTCGTTCTGGCTGTATTCTATCATGCAGTTGTTGCTCATGTTCGTCACCATTACAGGGTTGCCAGGTTTTCACAACAAATCCCGCTAAATTGCTACTCAAAATGCATTAATAATTTTAAGACGTTATTTTTTCCACAACTAATAACGCGTTAAATCGACAGCCCTAAAATATTTATATAATAGTATACTAAATGCAAATACTTTATAGTATTTATTTACATATGCAGTTTTATGTAGTTTACTGTCATAGTGTCCTATCAGCAAAAGAAACCATTTTAAATCAAGCTCTACACTGACTTAAGCACTAATCATTTTTCCTTCCTTCCAGGCAAAAGCGAAGCATGACGAGGAGATCAAGCCAGTGAAGGAGCCGGATCTGAAGCCGCAGAAAGACACGGGCTGCGTCGTCTCTTAATCTCATCGACGGACAGGTTCAGCATGATGTCCGGCATATCTAGAGGAGTCTGTAATCTTCAACACAACTGCTCTTCTTCGTGTCATTCTCTCCCCTGCTCAAATATATAACAATATAACATAGTGATATAACAGTGGCGTCTGTCTCGTGCTCGGATTCTGTTTACGGTGTTTTATCTACAAACGACAGATGTTATAACGAAGGATTGAGTGAGTTTGGGTCATTAATCTGATGAAGAGTTAATCATCATAACACAGAATTAATCTGAATTACACGACCGTTTGATTATCTTTCTGTAGCATTATACAGATTTTATTGAGATTTGTAAGGTTTATTGAGTCCATTGATTAGAGAATACATTCTTTTTTTTTCTCTCTTAATGTTTATAATTTGGCTCATAATGTTGATGCTGGGTAATGATCCGTTGTTCAACGCAGATGCTCATTTTTAACAGTCTTTAAACCAGGTAAATTGTCATATTTCACCCCATCTAAAGAAATCATTTGTGCATAAAGACAGTTTTAAGACCATAAATATTCTGCATTAAGACATTGTTTTCAAAAAAAGTGAATATATATATATATATATATATATATATATATATATATATATATATATATATATATATACACTCACTAGTCCCTACAGTGAAATAAGTATATATTTGATATTAAATTATAATATTAAGTATATTTATATTTCACTTTTATTTATATATATTCCTACAGTAAAAAAAAAAAATATATATATATATACTCACTAGTCCCTACAGTGAAATATATAAATATATTTGATATAAAATTGTAATATTAAATATATTTATTTATTTCAGTTTATACATAAATATATTAAATATTATAGTTTAATTTAATATATTTATTTTATTTTATATTTTTTATATTACATTATATATATATATATCCTACAGTAAAAAAAAATAATAAAATAAATACATATATTTTATATTAAATTATAATATCAAATTTACTTGATTATAAATATATATATATATATATATATATATATATATATATATATATATATATATATATATATATATATATATATTAAATTTTTTCCCCCTGAAAATAATGTCTTAATGCAATAAATAGGGGTCTGAAAAACTTCACTAAACAGATTATTACCTGTAACTCACTTTTTGCACATGAAATATCTGCTGTATGATTAATATTTGTTAGTGGGAGGAGAGGACAAGCACAATTTTATTTGGGTCGTGGTACAATGATGGAACGATATTTTAGTTCATGAAAACATCCCAGATCAGGGATTCGTCAACTAGGTAGCAGAACTAAACAGGGTGATGTAACGTGCCATCTGATTATAATCTCACCATCTATAATATCAGCTTTCAGTGGATGTAGTTTCCATATGTGTATATATTTACAGTCATATTTTCATTTGCTTCTAATTTGAAACCAGTCCAAGTAATCCAAATATGGATCGTAGTGAGGGTCGTGCTGGACAAAACTCATGTCTTGATACCATCTGCTGATTTTCCCAGTGGTTTTGTGCTGGTTTGATTTGATAGGTTGGTTGTTTTTTTCTGTACGCTCAACACTGATGTTTGTCCGAGTAAGTTCAACCATCTTCAGGTTAGTAAATGTGACATTGACAGGTGCTTAGAAAAACGTATGCACTTTCACAGTAAACACGCGCAGGCACAGAAATGATCGCTAAGATTGTCGCAAAAACTGTATTGCGCTTGTTATTTCGCTCCCCGACTTTAATTCAGACATGACGGCACGTTGAAAATCAAGAGTTCATGTACTTATCAAGGGTAAATGATTGTCAAATATTTTGCTGTATATTTATTTAACACAATTCTGCAGAGAACAAGACTTTCTTCAGCGTTGTAAAATGACACTCCAGGGTTGCATTTAGTTTTTGTAATTATTTCTTTTTCCATCTATGCAGTTGTATGGATATGTATTCATCATCGAATATACTCACAGATTATGATGTCAACCTGTAACTCACTGTCATGCATTTAATGGTTTTTCCCATTAAAATGTGTGTTAACTACACGTTGCATTGCTTGTTTTGTTTGTGATTCCTCAAATACTTCTTTCTGTAATCCCGGTGATACCAGTATATCAACATTTATGAACTGCAGATGTCTACGTCAGCAAACATGTGCTTCGTCTGTCCTGGAACTAAGTTAGACAAACAACATCCGTGTACATGAAATTTACTTCCTCCTTTGATGGTGAAGGAAACTTTCTGCTGACTGTGATGGTGTAAGAAAAATCACTATTTGAGGATTTTTATTTTTTTTGAAAAGATATTCTCACCAAAGGAGCACAACACAAGAAGGTTCTGGTAAAGTCCCAGCATGCATGCAGACGTAAGTGTGTTTTTTCTCTCAGACATTAAGTCATTAGATCAGCCGTCTTATCTCAAGAGCAGCAGGTCTGTAGTTTTAGCTAACTTTTAACCAAGGCTTTATTTAATGTACTTGCATTTATTGCAGCACCTGCCCTTGGTAAACACACCTTCACACTGCACTCAAAAAAGGGCTTAATTTAAGATTTGCACTACTAAAGTTTTGATTTGTTCATGTTTCTTCTGCTCACCAAGGCTACATTTATTTGATAAAAAATACAGTAATAATTGTGAAATATTATTACAATTTAAAATAACTGTTTTCTGTTTGAATATATTTTATAAAGTAATTTATTCCTGTGATCAAAGCTGAATTTTCAGCATCATTACTCCAGTCTTCAGTGTCACATGATCCTTCAGAAATCATTCTAATATGATGATCTGCTGCTCAAGAAACATTTATGATTATTATCAATGTTTAAAACAGTCATATTTTGGTGGAAACTGTGATACATTTTATTTTTCATGATTCATTTTCATGATGAACATCATTTATTTGAAATTGACTATTTTATAACATGTCTTTATTGTAATTTTTGATCAATTTAATGAATCTTTGCTGATTAAAAGTATTAATTTCTTAATAAAAAAGAATTACTGACCCCAAACTTGCATATAAAATGTCCATCTATTTGGATTACACAGTTTTGACATAAACTAACATACTTGTTTCATATGCAATATTCAATCTCAGACATTTTAACTAATTAAATATTGCTTGTTCATACTTTTTAACTGAAATTTAATTGCTTTCACAATGAACAGATACCCAATTTGAAAATATGCATTTTAAAAATATTATTATTTGAATAAAATCAAACAAATGCATATATTTAGTAATAAACTCATGATTTTTTGAGTGCTGAAATGTTACATATTGTACTTGTTTCATTTATGTATGACTGGCAATTATGCATCACATTAAATTTATTAGTTTATGTTAAAACAGTCTAAATGAATGGATAATGTAGTGATAGTCTTTTCATGCCTATTGTGACGTATATCTGTGAAACTTTCTCAAACAAGAACAAATGTAGGGCGGGGCTTGATTTTGTCTGTGGGGAATTGATTGGATGGTTGTGGTTTTCTATTGGTGGATCTCATGTGAGTGACAGGTTGCCCCGCCCTCGTCATCAGAGAAGAGACGCTGCAAGAGGGAGGAGAAGATATTCTGATTTAAGATTACTAGGAACTTGAATTTAAAAAAATGATGTGCACAGATAAATAATTTATTATAAATACTGCAATATTCCTGATGTGCAGGAGCCGGCGGGAGACGTCAAACCCCGACAGGTGATTCATTTCTCTAGTGGAGAGATTCTGACAGAAGATGACAGTGAGGAAGAGGAACAACATCAAGCGTCCAGTGCTTCTGACCAGGTCAGACTCAATAACAGAACAATAGACCTTTTCTAAAATCCATGTCAGATATGAAAATAATATAAGGTTGTTTCATATTTTACCTTTCAGAAAAACTGGACATGGAGGGATTATTCTCGGTTTTGGGGAACGCAGATTTTAAGAACGTCTTTGAGATGTAAGAATAACCTAAACAGCACTTTTATTTCAAAGGTCACTGTTTATTTTTTCAAGAAGGATAAAGACAATAGCAGTGATACTTGCTTTAGTAAACCGTAAACTAATTCAGCTTTTTAGTACAATACATCCCAATATGTATTCAAATTAAATCACTTCATTTCTTTATAGTTTGTGATATTCTTGGAGAGAAAATGGCTGGTTTACTGGGACTGAATGCTGCCAAATATCAGTATGCTGTCGACCAGTATCACAGAGAACATAAGGTAGCTAACATAAGGGTCAATAACGTGACGGGTCATTTTTTTTTTTTGTCCATAAGCTTTAATAATAATAAAAAAGATATGGCATCCAAAGTAGTACAACTAGATCTCTTTTATTGAATCCAAAAGGTTTTAATTATATTTTGCTACATATAAAGGTATTTTAAAGATTTTGAAGTGTCAAAAGGTCATTCGGTTTAACCGTCCAAAGGCCAATACAGCCATTTGTGATTAAAATATCTTAAAATGTAATAAATGTATATGTTTTTTATTCTGGCATGATTTTATAACATCATATATCAACATAGTGCAAAATGGTATTAAAATTATGTGTAGAAGTCGTTGCTTTGTTATGAGAAAAAATGAATTTCATTGATGTCAATCGGAGTAACCAATATAAAGGGACCATTTTGGATCAAGTCATGTGGTCAATATCATGTGACCACAAGGTTAACTAACTCTCTCTTAACTATTTGAAAACTTGTTTTCTCTTCCTCATAGGATACACATGTCCCGAAACATCATGTCATTCGGTACAACCGCTATAAAACATGGAAAATGTTGTAATATTTTAAAAACTTGTACTAAATATTAAATGTTTGATTGTCCTTTTGCTAGCTAGCTAGATATCAGCCTGTTAGCATTGTTTGAAAACGGTATAACCAAAAGTGTCATTTGGTAAAACTGAAATTTTGGTTAAACCAAATTACTTTTTTGATGACAAAAATGTCAAAAGCAGTGTTAATTGATTATAAAAACCACATAATCTCATAATCTCAGCAGAGTCTAAACCACAGCTATATCGATAACAACACAGAGGAACGATTTCCAGAACGATCAGCCAATCAGAATCCATCCTGCTTTAAAGAGCTCGAGCATTTAAAGCGACAGACGACAGAACTGCAGCAGCGATAAACAGAACGATATTGTAAGCTTGTGTGGGACGCTAATAATATAGTTAAACGTTATTGTCCACGGTGCATTAAGAGGCTAAAAGACACTTTTGAAAATGTAAGTACAAATGGATAACTTTGAGTGTTTTGTTTGTGCAGAATGAAACGGAAGGAGAGGTTTTGTCTTCAAGCACCAGCGTGAATGAGGAGAATATTAATCTGTCAAAAATAGTGAGCAAACAGTATGGAGCCACAAAAGTACAGGACCCGATAGAGCAACAAACCCTGAAAGAAACACTACAATATAAAGGAGAGCAGAATGAAGGATACAATTCTAATGAATAATGGATCTAGAAGATCTAAAAGAATGTGAATTGTAAAACTGTTGTTTCCTGTTTAATTTATGACCAATAAACTAAATATGAAAGGCATTCTCTGGTACACTTGGTTCCTTCATGTTCAAAGTCTCATAAGGCTTCTAATACCTTTGTTGTCTCTTCACAGAGACCATATAGACTACATTGTTTTCATTTTCAAACATAAAATATTGTTATTTTAGTTTTATAGTAGCCTAGTACACTTTTAAATTTTAGGCTACTTATGTATACTACATTTCCCAGCGTGCGCTTCGGTGACGCAGCCTGTGACTGAAGAGTACGCATGCGTGGGGCCCCTCAATACTTCTAAAGTATGGCAACATAAAATATGTATCTAACATTATATCTGATTTGTCAGGTACGATGTGTCCAAATGATAATTCTGTTATTTTAAATTCAACGTTCAGGTGTAAATCACCGTCAAGACCGTTATTGACGCAGACATCACGTGGTACTTGTTACTTTTCTCAGCGCTGGTTATAATGAATCAATCACAGCCGTTTGTGATTATTAGATAAGAATTATTTAACAAAATTGTATAGGGAAGCGGCTAGGACAGATTTCTTATTTGTTAAGCACATCGCAATTCTGATAAACAATAGATTAAAAAGATTATACATATTTTTGGTCAAGCTTTTGTAATAAGACAAAAACAGTGCTGAAATTTGAATAGAACCCAATGGGAATGCGGAATTGTGGGCCACCGATCGCCCTCTGGAGGAACCACCGGTCATACCTCAAAAGACACAGTTATTAGCTAGTAACATTTGCCGCCCAATGCTAACAACAATGGAGGAGAGGTTAATAGCAGCGGTGTCCGACTATCCCGAGTTATACAATTCTACAATAAATTCATATAAAGACGCTGCTAGAAAAGCCAAAGCATGGAGAGCCGTGAGTTTACAAGTTGAAATACCAGGTAAGACTTGAGGTTTCTGAAGTTGTTTCTTGCTTACTAAACTGCTAGCTATCTGCTGTTAGCTTGTTGCAGAGTAGGCTAACAGGAATCCAGATTTAAAGATATAATTAATACCTCATTGATACTGTTTTCATCATCATACAGCTAACAGAACGTGTTTATGAGCTGCAAAAGCATTTGATGGGTTAATCGGATAGATTTGACACTTTATTATATGAAAACCTGAGTTGTTTTGAGTTTGATGACCTGCTCACTAACTAGTGAGATTTGATTCCATCCAAAGTTTGAGTTGCAAAGCTCAAAGAGAGCATATTAACCAGAGCTGCATCAGTCATATTTGTTTTTGTATAGTCAAATAATAACAATGTTCAAAGTGATACATGTTCAGTAACGTTTCTGTCAAATATGATGTACATGCATGCATGCTTTTTTGATTCTGTATAATTTAGATCATAATTTACAAAAGTACATTACATATTATGTTTATATATATATATATATATATATATATATATATATATATATATATATATATATATATATATATATATATGCTGGGAAAGTGTTACATATTCAGTATTACATTTTGTAAATTATGGTCTAAACAAGACATTCATACATTTTCCATGCATAAAACTTTTGTTATTGTTCCACTGTTTATTTTTATATATTTTTAATTAAATATACAAACGCTTAATCGACTATTTATTGATTACTGTAAAATGTATTGTTAATTATAAATTACTATGTATTGATTTATTGTTAATTATATTATCAATTTAATATACATATGATTTAATTAATATATGTATATATAATTGCAAAGTTTATTTATATTATTAATTAAATATACTTGTGCTTAAATGACTACTTATTGATTATCATAAGGTTTGTTAATTATATTAATTAAACCTACATATGTGTAAATCGATTTATTGTAAAATGTATTGTTAATTAAATGAATAATTAAATATACATATTCTTAAATTTCTATATTTATTTATTGTTAATTATATTATTAATTTAATATGCATGCTTTGATTGCTTGCTACTTATATTATTGTAAAGTTTAATTATAATGAATTAAATTTACTGCTTAAATTACTATTTATTGATTATTGTAAGATTTATTGTTAGTTAAATTAATAATTAAATATACATATGCTTAAATTACTATATTTATTGTTAATTATATTATTAATTTAATATACATATGCTTTAATTGCTACGTATAGATTATTGTAAGATTTGTTGTTAATTACATTAATTAAACATACATGTGCATAAATCACTATTGATTTATTTTTTATTTTATTATTATATATTCATATGCTTAAATCACTACTTATTGATTATTTTAAAATGTATTGTTAATTATATTATTTAAAGGGTTAGTTCACCCAAAAATGAAAATTCTGTCATTAATTACTCACCCTCATGTCGTTCCACACCCGTAAGACCTTCGTTCATCTTCACCACACAAATTAAGATATTTTTGATGAAATCCGATGGCTCAGTGAGGCCTTCATTGACAGCAAGATAATTAACACTTTCAATGCCCAGAAAGCTACTAAAGACATATTTAAAACAGTTCATGTGACTACAGTGGTTCAACCTTAATATTATAAAGCGACGAGAATACTTTGAGTGCCAAAAAAAACAAAATAACGACTTTATTCAACAATATCTAGTGATGTGCGATTTCAAAACACTGCTTCATGAAGCTTCAAAGCTTAACGAATCTTTTGTTTCGAATCAGTGGTTCGGAGTGTGTATCAAACTGCCAAAGTCACATGATCTGTTGACATTTTGAAACACTTATGACGTAACAAAGCCTCATTTATTGAAATCACGTGACTTTGGCGTTCCAAACCACTGATTCGAAACAAAAGATTCGTAAAGCTCCATGAAGCAGTGTGTTGAAATCACCCATCACTAGAAATTGTTGAAAAGTTATTTTGTTTTGTTTTTTGGCACACAAAAAGTATTCTCGTCCCTTCATAACATTAAGGTTGAACCACTGTAGTCACATGAACTGTTTTAAATACGTCTTTAGTAGCTTTCTGGACATTGAAAGTGTCAATGGAGGCCTCACTGAGCCATTGGATTTTATCAAAAATATCTTAATTTGTGTTCGGAAGATGAACGAAGGTCTTACGACATGAGGGTGAGTATTTTTCATTTTTGGGTGAACTAAACCCTTTAAGTATACATATGCTTAAACAGTAAAGTGCAAAAAATAAATAAATAAACAAACTTGGTCTTATTCCTAGTGACAATGATTAAAGTCACGTCACTCTATACAGTGCACAGCATAAATGAGTACACCCCCTCTGAACAAATACAAAAGATGTATTTTCTCTACTAATACAATTAATGGAAGGATGGCAAAACTAAAATGTATTAAACATACACATAATAAAAACTGAGAAATATATGTCATTAATAGCCATAAAATAAGTAAATTAGCCAATTTTGTTTAAATTAAGGATTGCAGAAATGAGTACACCCTAGATTTAATTCAACAAATGTATAATATTCTAGCACTTAGTATGCCCTCCATAATTTTAAGTATACTGCTCTGACCCTTCTTGGCACGGAGTGTACAAGTTCATGACAAATTGTCACATCTGTCCTGTTTAACTCCTGGATAATGAGCTCCTTAAATGCCCTGATCTGCTCAACTCGTCTCTACAGAATCCCCCACAGGTGCTCAAGAGCGTTAAGATTGAGTGCAGTACATGTCCACAGAAGGTTTTTCACATTGGGAGAATGCATATCCTTATTGACATGTTGAAAAAATGCCCAACAATGCAGGGAATGAGGAAAGGGTAACATCTTCTGTTTCAAGTTTGTGTATTAAATTACACGGTGGTGTGGGAATTCATGACAGCATTGATAAAGCACAACTCCCTCACACCTTCAGCACTCATACATCCCTATAGAAGAGCTTTACTACCACTGAACTTTACTGTGGGAACCAGGCACTTCTCACTGTACTCCTCCTCTAGCAACACCAGAACATTTTGGATGCTGTTAGATCCAAAATGATTGATTTTGGTCTCATGAGAGCAGTATATTTTGTAAATATGGGCTTTGAAAATGGCTGACTTTATTGTGCTTTGGCTACAGTAGGTAGTTCCAGTGAGAACAACAACCATGCATGTCATTTCTGCAGGCTGTATCTTACTCTGTGAGCTAAACAGTCACTCTTTTCAGAGCTTTTGCTGGCTCTGAGACACTCGCTTGGTATTTCTCCTGCTCTTTGTCTAGCAAAAAATCCCTCATCACTAAATGAAAGCTTAAAATGAAGGCCTGATTATTTCAGGGGCATTGTGACAAGTCCATTGTTTTTGAAGTTATGTGTTACTTTTGCTATATTTTCACACTTAAAACAATGATTTGGTAATCCTCTTGTACCACTGTCCTCTTTTGTGCTAAGAAATAAGTCTCCTGACAGTCCTGACAGTGGTTCCATTGTTGTCGGCATTAAGTCTGAGAATGATTCAGTGGGCGTTATAACACTTTTAATTGTCAAGAAATAACTTCTCTTTAAATGTTTCGCTTCAACATACTTACCTGTTGATCAAACATTGCCAGAAAATTTGTTTTATTTAGTAACTTTTAGGAGGGTGTACTCATTTTTGCTACACAACATTTTATCACCTTGATAAGAAAATCTTATTTTCCTGAATAATTTTGACATGCTTCTTTGGTAATTGATTAAGCAGACTTGCTGGAACATTATATCTCTAAAGAACCCTAACATGTCTTCTAAGTAACTGAGTAATTGCTGATTTTCAGAAGTTTCAAAGGGTGTGTACTTATTTATGCTGTGCACTGTATGTTTCATGTCATTTTTTTTATGCATCATTTGAATGCATGTCATGCATATGTTAATCAGTATTTGTTGTTTCTCTGGGCAGAAGAGGACTGTCGCAGGAGATGGAAGAGCTTACGGGACATGTTCATCAAAGATAAACGCGCAGAGCAGCGCAGGCGAGCGTCAGGGACGTCCCATCGCAGCTGGAAGTACAGTTGGCAGATGTCATTTCTCACGCCTTTCATTCAGTCCAGATCGCTGGCCGCGGACGAGCCCGAGGAAGACCGAGACGAGGAAGACAAGGAAGAGGAGAGGACAGCGGACGGAAACTCGTCGTTTGGCGTCCAGGACTTTGAAGGGGATCATGGGTTGCTGGACGGATCCTCGCATTACTCGGCATCGGGCTCGCAGGGTCCGGGCCGCAAGAGAAAATGGCAGATGGAGGCCAATGAGGACTTGGAGGACGAGATGTTCTTGTTTAGTTTACTGCCGTATCTGAGACGGCTGCCTTACGCTAAGAAAAGCGCAGTCAAGTTAAAAATCCACCAGCTGTTGTATGAGGCAGAGTTTAAGTGATGTTCTGTAGTTTCTTAATATTTTTCTATCTTTTATTGATATTGAATTCTATCCACTGCATTTTTTTAACATTCATAACATATTGTATCAATGCTGGTAGATGTTTGTTTCATCAGAAATCAATGATTAAACAGACATGTGCACTCTGACGATGACAAATTCTTCTATGAAGCTCTGTTTCAAAAAGGTGAAGCTAAAACATACAGTTCTGGTGTATTATTACACGGTCTGTACACTGGGAAACATGGTTTAGAGATACACTGTAAATGTTGGCCCTCTAGTGGTTAAAAAACAAAACTGCGTGCATTTTGCGGAAGAACATTGTTTTGGTTGTGCTTCGGCTCTGCTTGACTGTGCGGATGAATATGGTTATCCTACTCCTCATAAAGCATTCACTGCTAGGCTTAAGAGATATAACCAGTTTAGATGACTAGCTTAAGACGTTAGTGTAGCTATAGCCATTAATAGACACAGTACTTTCTTAATAATGAAATGACCCTTCACAATAGATAATGCTTTACAGTGAACTCTGTTAGAGAGCTATATATGGCAAATTATCTGTTCAATAAAATACCTTACTCAGCGTAAACTTATTTTTTTACAACATTTCAAATCCCTCAGTTCTCGCCATCTCCAAAAAGCTAATGTTGATTCTTGTTTTATTACGAGCTCTGTCTGTCTCGTTCTCTTTTTGTCAGCAGACTCTCCTCTGTTCGGTGTTTAAATCTGGTGATTCTCCAGAGGTTGGAGATTTAGCAGCTCCATTTCAACCTAACTAACCTACGTTAACCTAATGTACTTTTTTTTTCACCTGGGATACTAAAAAAGTACATTTCTATAATGTACTTAAAGTGCTCTATTTTCGCACACAAATTTTGTACTTAATATACTAAAAATTCTTATTTAGTACTTCTTAAAGGGTTAGTTTACCCCAAAAATGAAAATAATGTCATTTATTACTCACCCTCATGTTGTTCTTCACCCGTAAGACCTTCGTTCATATTCAGAAAACAAATTAAGATATTTTTGTTGAAATCTGATGGCTCAGTGAGGCCTGCATTCACAGCAATGGTACTTCCTCTCTCAAGATCCATTAATGTACTAAAAACATAATTAAATCAGTTCATGTGAGTACAGTGGTTCAACTTTAATATTATAAAGCGACGAGAATACTTTTTTTGCACCAAAAAAAACAAAATAATGATTTTTTTTTTTAATAATATCTATTTCAAAACGCTGCTTCATGAAGCTT